>OY720443.1:50501079-50915074 GCA_963082915.1 Dolichopus griseipennis | reverse complement strand
CCAATGATGATTTGTATATTATTTATGTTTATACCCGTGCATACATATATGACATCGGGTATATTAGATTTGCTCCTCCGTTTGTAACGCATCGATCTAGACGAGCTAGATATAGTGTCAAGGGTACGTATCGGCTCACAATCGAAAAATTAGTCGATCTAGCTATGTGTGTCTGTCCGTCCGTCCGTCCGTCCGTCCGTCCGTCCGTCCGTCCGTCCGTCCGTGTGTCAGCACGATAACTCAAAAACTAAAAGGGCTAGAGTCTTGAAATTCACACAAAGTCATTTTTAGACAATTTCTAGGTTCCCTATTGTTTTTGGTTAAAATCGGACCAAGGCTTCGGGGAGCTGCCATACAACTTTTTTGCACCAATATGAATTTCTTCAAAACTATTTATACTACGGGGATGAAAATTACACACGGTTAGTTTTATAATGACTCCGGCACTTATATGAAGTTTCAAAATGTTAGGGCCCCATTTTCGGGGGGCTGCCATACAACTTCCTTGCACCAATATGAATTTCTTCAAAACTAATTATACTACGAGGCTGAAAATTACATACGGTTAGGTATATAATGAATCGAGCACTTATATGAAGTTTCAAAATGTTAGGGCCCCATTTTCGGGGGGCTGCCATACAACTTCTTTGCACCAATATGAATTTCTTCAAAACTAATTATACTACGAGGCTGAAAATTACATACGGTTAGGTATATAATGAATCGAGCACTTATATGAAGTTTCAAAATGTTAGGGCCCCATTTTCGGGGGGCTGCCATACAACTTCTTTGCACCAATATGAATTTCTTCAAAACTAATTATACTACGAGGCTGAAAATTACACACGGTTAGTTATATAATGAATCGAGCACTTATATGAAGTTTCAAAATGTTAGGGCCCCATTTTCGGGGGGCTGCCATACAAAGTTTTCGATTCAATAACTGTGAATCTAATGAAGCTACAAGGTTAAAATTAAAATTGGGCAGGTAAATTAATAGGGCAAGTTACTTGGCAAAGTTGGACATTACTCGGACCATCGGACTTTTAGGGGGGGCCAATTTTTTTTTTTTGTTTTTTTTTTTTTTTTGTTTTTTTTTTTTTTTTGTTTTTTTTTTTTTTTTTAAGCTAAAGTAATGGGACAATGAATGAAAATTTTGTTTATTTTTTTTTGTGATTTTTTTTTTTTGTTAATTTTTTTTTTTGTTAATTTTTTTTTTTTTTTTGTTAAGCTAAAGTTATGGGACAATGAATGAAAATTTTGCTTTTTGTTTTGTGATTTTTTTTTTTTTTTAATTTATTTTTTTTTTTACGTCAAAATTAAGGGGTAATGAGTTAAACGTATAAGGGAAGTAAATTACGGTTTATTTTATACGCCATAGTGGGTATGCACGGGTATCTAAAAGTTGACAAGGGCA
Source organism: Dolichopus griseipennis (assembly GCA_963082915.1). NCBI lineage: Eukaryota > Metazoa > Arthropoda > Insecta > Diptera > Dolichopodidae > Dolichopus > Dolichopus griseipennis. The sequence goes on along the minus strand of OY720443.1, from coordinate 50,913,657 downwards.
ACTATAATCTTCCTCGTTTTATGTTAAAAGTTGTATCTAAGAAGTATTAATAGTTTCTAATAATTAAAGATGTGAGATAAATATATTTTTGAGTAATATAAGATTTGTATACTTTATAATTTAAATTTTTCGAATTGGTATATTTGTATATGTGATCTGCAATACAATCAATTGCAAGATTCAATTTACAGTTATACTTTAACTTCTATTCTAATAACTGTATAGTAGACTTCTATGCTCCACTAATTACCTTCCAATGTAAAAAGTGACAATGTAAAGCAAAAGAAGAACACTGGCAAATAAAGTGAAATCATATGAATCCTAGAACTCTCTGGCGGCATTAACTAGTAAATCCTGTTTCCAATAACTCGCGTTTCAGAAAATCTCTTTTAGAAAATCTGGTTTTTAAAAATCTCGTTTTTAAAAAAGCTCATTTTAGAAAATCACTTTTTATATTCTGTAAAAGGCTGATAATTCTAAATTTGTATTCAACTCTAAAATTCTTAAAAACAAGATTTGAATTAAAATTGAAAATGCCAAGTAAAGTAATAGGGTAAGTGCGTGGGTAAAAACGGACATTACTCACACCATATAACTTGTTAAAACAGAGTGGACACAGTGGAAATTTTTTTTTTTCATTATTTTATGAAAATGTTATTTTTTTTTTAATTTAATATCATTAGGGAATTAATTTTATTTTAAATATCATAGTTGGTATGCACGGGTATCTAAAAGTTGACAAGGGCAACTATCTTCCTCGTTTTATTTCAAATTTTATTGTTTTTTTTTAAAACTCTCATTTGTTTTTTAATTGTTTAAATAATTTTATTTCGATTCCAGTGTAGTAATATTAAAATATTAATATCGTAATAGAATTAAAAAGTATTATTTTTTAATATATATAGGGTGTATTATATATTATACATTTAATTATATATTAAAGAATAAAAATAAGTTTCTAGTTGTTTAAAAAAATAATTCTCTTTTATAACTCATTGTTGGCACCTGTCAAAAACAAGTGGTGTACAAGTGTTCACTCTGCTTAATTATTATACTTTGACAGATTAACGGGGCAGATTAAAATTTACTTTTATAGTACTTTTCAATTGAATTTTTAAAATAAAAATAGGTTTACACAATGCGTTATAATTTTGATTAATTATTTGCATTAAAAAACTATCACCGACTTTTGTAATCGATTTTAATTGATATAAAATTAAACTATAAACAGTTATTTTAATATATTTCAATATAAACTAATATATTTTTTTTGGTAACCCTGTACTTTAAAGAACTTCAAAGAAAAAACTTATGACTTAACATTTATTGATATATTTACAAATGTTTTATTAATTTAAGTTTTCTTATTTCATTTGTAGCTTTATATCGATTCGATTACTAAAAAAGATACGATTCTCTTTTTGTTTTTTTTTTTCATTATTACATTAAGTACAAATGAACATACATTCCCACATATGCACGTATATAAACAATTCAATATTGATTTATATATTAATATATACCTGGCAATAACTGGCTTTAGGCTGAAAAATGTATATTCATTACGAATATCAAATTTCGATTTTCGATTGAATTTTTATTTGTAAGAAAATTGCAAAGATGAAAAAAAAAAAAATAAAAATTAACAAAAACAGTTAGTTCAATTCATCTTATATGCGGCATTTTTATTTTATTTCTTTATTACAATTTAATTTTTTTTTATTTATTAATTTTTTTAAGCTTTTTATTTTTGATTTTAATAATATTTTATCGTTTTGATTCTGGAAAAGCTGATGTAAGTCGAAGAGATGTACAACAGTGACTATTAAAAACAGTAACAGTTAATAAATAGTTATATATTAAATTTAATTTAACTCTTTTTAGATATTATGAAAATTTTTATTTAATATTAGTAAACCTTTGGTAATATTACAATTAAAACTTCTCTGTTGTATTTTAAAAATCGCTGTACGCGACGCAGTCATTGCATTTCAAACACAAATGCTGAATCGGAATACTTCGAGTCCGAACATTTAATCCGAATTGTCAGTTTTAAAGATATTGAAAGTTTTAAATGTATTGAACGTTTAACTATTAAGATTCGGATTACTCTGAATCCGAAAACTTAATCCGAATTGCAAGTTTTAAAGATATTGAAAGTTTTGAATGCTTTCAACGTTTTAAACTGCTTTGAAAATTTTAAATGCAGTTTAAAATGCATTGCCAGTTTTAAAGATACTGAAAGCTGCATTTCTCTAAACTGTTTAACTAAACGTTTTCGTCGAATACTCCGAATCCGAATACTGAATCCGAATACTTAATTCATTGACATTTTGAAAGATAATGAAGACTGTATTAAACTAAATTCGTTTCTGAATAGTGTTTAATTTGTCGACTGGAAATTTGTTAGACATCTATTACAGTCTATATGATCATATAACAAAAGCAATTATAAATACCTTAAGAATTATTTATAAGAACCTTATCATTATGGCCACCTTTAAGTTCCTATAACGATCGATATATCCCTAATTCCTATTTTCGCGTAGTATATAATACAACTTAAAACTGTTTTGCAAAGCATAAACAAGGCATAAACATTGCTGCATGAAAAAAGTGCATGAATAACTCTGATTTGATTACACTAGGTTCAGGTTAATTTATTGTTGTTCTGCATATGGAAATTAGTGAAAATAAGAATGAATTTTTTGTGGTTTTTTAAGAGAGAAATGGAAGGTTTCGAAAGCCACCAATGCGAGCTGTACGTTGTTCCTATAAGTTCCTATCGTTGTTCCGAGGTCAATACACCAAAACAACAACCAAACCTTAGGACGGGACCTGCGATAAAAATGTACAGATTGGTTCTCAGAATAAAGATTTGGTTATTGTATAATTAGCTTTTTCAGGGTAAATATCAAACTTTCAAAATATTGATAAAGAATTCAATATTAAATATCTAGAAAAGTATCTTTAATCTCAAAAGTGCCTCAAATGGAGGCTCAAAATGGTACTTGAAAGTCCACTTATTAGTTTAGGTATTCAAATGTGTATTTATTTACAAAACTTTGCAAATACAATTATGATAGAAGTACGTATTATAAAAGTAATATGAAATCTGGTTTTACATTTAAGTTTTCATTAAAAAAAACTATCTACAGATACTTGTTGTAAAAGTTTTTCAATCTTTTTTTTTTTCTTTATTATAAAGAAAAAGTATCAGGAGTTCAGAGACAATAAAAACATGATCTTTATGTTTAATATAATAATATTAGCTAGGTACATACATATATATATATATATATATATATTTATATTTATATACTCTCACATATAAACATACTTGTATATATGACTAGACTGTCATTAATATTGTTACAGCTACTGTTATTATTATTGAATTGTAAATGAATGTAATCTTTATCTAATTTAATATTTATAAAAAAAAAACAAAAAAAAAAAAAAATTGGATAGAAAGTGAAACTTGTAATTATAAGTTATTATCTATTTAGTTTTTTAAGGGATTATTATCGCTGTAGGAGTTAAAATAAAGCAAAAACAACAACAACAACAACATCAATTTATAATTACGGGTATGAAAATTTTCTAATGTACTTTTAGATAAATACTATTTATTAATAGACAGCAAACTGCTAGTATTAAAAAAAAAAACAATCTCTATAGTTAAAAATGTAGGAAATTTATTTTTAATTATTTGCTATGAAAATTTTTTTTATTATTTTATTTTTTTATAATCATTAAAAAATTAATATTTTTTTAATTTTGATTGCAAATATTTTTGAAATTAGTTTTTTAAACCTTGGCAGATTTTTTAAGTCAAAATTTAAAGTTTGAAAGTATATATATATAGGAGAAAAAAATTTATACAATTAATTAAATTTATTTATATATATACGCTGATAATTATTTTAGATATTAATTAATAAAATAAAATATTTAGTAATTGCTTGTATATTAAAAAATATATTATTTTATATTTCAATGATTTTAATTCATTTTTTTTAAATCGGTAGTTTTAAATATACTGAAATTTAATTAAATTAAATAGTTCATTTGTAAATGGTAACAGGAGTTAAAAATTAAAAATTTTTTAAATCTACAGGGTGGCCAACTTTGACTGACTGATTTGAAATGTATGTAAATTTTTTTTTTTTTTAAATAAAAGAATAAATTATTAAATTTTTTTTAAGCTAAAAGTGAAAAATCAATGAACGCTTTGCATACCTCGCTTGCTTCTTACGCTTTGACGTCTACAATAAAATATATTATTTCTAATGTAACTTGGCCCAATAATCAAAGTGAGCAAAGTGAATAATGTCTGCAAAATTTTGTCAAATGTCAAAAAAATTTCCAATTACTCGCTTGCTTTTAACGCTTTTGACATTAAATTTTTGACAAATACATTTTTTAAATTCAAAATTTGTTTACATGTAGTACACAAGTGATTTTATTTAAAACAATGATAAACAATTTGTTTCAATATCAAAAACCTCCTGTGTTATTTTATTCTTAAATTAATTCAATTTAAAAGAGGACAAGAGATGCATAGACTAAAATTTTCAAATTACCAAGTAAAAGTACTTTGCGCTATTAAATATGTGTTTTGATAATAATAAATAAATCCAGTAAATTATTACTATTTTATTTAAAATGATAAGTGCGAAAAGAAAAAGTTGTGATAAATTTGAAGATATATATATATATATATCGATATGTTTTATATATTTTCTCTTTTCAATTTGTATAGAAAGCAATAGTTTTCAAGAAGTATTATAATAACTTTTTATTTTTTGTACACTTTTTGTTATTTTTATTATAACATTGTTGGCTCGATTAAATAATTTCTAAATCATTAACTTCCTAAATAATAGATCTCTTCATAGATTATATGAGATATCAATTTATTAACATCAGTTATTAGAATAGAACAAGAATATTGTAGCAAATATGGTGCGTATAAAACTTCGACCAATTTTCAACCAATACATATATATAGATGTGTCTCTTTCCCTGTTTTACATCTGCACCAATCCAAAATACTGAGTGCCTCGTGTGTTTATTCCAATATTCTGGCAACAGGATTAAGCATAGGTTTATTAAGTAAAAAGCTTATACTAACAAGGGTTGCAAACGATCTTCTGATGTCTTATTTATTTATTTTTTTGAAGTACCACACAATAGTAAATATTTCCTGATAATAACAGTCCTTTGCCTTTTTGATATTTGAACTTCATACTAAACTATCATAGTATACACACTATATGTTTTTTTATTATACCCTATTTACACTACGGGTCTTTAACATGTTATAGTGATCGTATAACATGTTATAAAAATTTGTATTCACACTACGGAAATTTGACGTTTTAATAAAGTTTGCTTGACGTTTTTGTTTGTTTATAAAAAAAATTTTATTTACAAATCATAATGGATTCTAAAAATATTTATGATTTAATGAAAATGATAAAAAAGTACTTCAAGGGATATGAAGATCCAAAAAAAACTATAATAAATCGAAAAAAATCGATTATATCAAAAATTGTAAGTACACAATCTTGAAAAATAGCATGTTATACTGAATAACGATAGTTATTATCATATTATACTTGACAGCTTTTTTTTCATACAATATTTCTAGTTATAGGACATTATAACAACTATATAACAAGTTAAAACTTATAACATGTTATAAACTCGTAGTGTGAATAGAATATTAGATATGATCCGACCAAGGTTTGAACCCGAAACTTTTCGATTGTAAAACCTCCATTTTAACGACTGTGCTATCGGTCAGATTTTTCTGGTATCTTTTAAAGATTCTAATACCTCGATAAGAATCTCTAGAATCTCTAAATGTCAATTATGTCAAAAGTAAAATTTTTGATTTAAACTTATTTATAATATTTAAAATTGATATTTATACAGTTTTCCTAATATAATTATTGTTTAGTATTTTGTGATATTTTAAATATAAAAAAAAAAATAAAATCCCATTAATGCTTAAAATCTAATATTTATTGATCAATAAAATATTTTATCGATTTGAAATATTTTCATATGATCATATTTATTCGAATTACAAAAATTGGCGTTTTTATTAATTAAATTTGATAATATTAAAACAAATTAAAATTCTTTTACATTTTTTTTTTAATTTTTAATATTCGAACACACATAAATGAAATTTAGCCTTTCTTTTTAATTAGGAATTTAATTAATTTTATAATGATTTAAAATTATTATTTTAAAAAAATTTTTTTTTTTTTGTCATATCAAATGTCAAATTTTTATATGTATGTTGAATTTTTTTTTAAAATTTATTACGGAAATAGTTTTTAAAATAATCACCAACTAATGGTGTTTATGACAGCTACCAATAGGAGGGTTTCTTTAACAATTTTTAACTCCTGCATACTTTGGAATTTCATAACTGGAATGTATTTGTATATATTGGATACCATATTGTGAAAGGAAGTATTGATTTCCTTTTGGGAGCTTATATAAAATTAAGGAAAAATACAAAAAAATTGGTTTTTTTTTTTAAGTAAAATGTATTCAAATAAATTTCACACTGTCTGACTGTTATCACGCTGTTAAAGAAAATATTTGTACATATATATATATATATATATATATATATATATATATATATATTATCATTTGGTGGAATTGTGATTTTTTGTGCATTAATAAAATATTTATTATAAAAGAAAAAAGAAAATCATTATAAAATTAAAATATATATGTAATATATATTATACTTTATATATATATGTATATAAACTATAAAAAAATCAATAAATAAAAAAATTAATAATCAATTTGTCTGTTTGTTTTCATTATTAATTTATATATATATATATATATACAACAAATATTAAATTCACCTGTGTATGTCAACCAAAACAAAATTGACTAATAATTTCATTTATTTTATTTTATTAATATTTCCTCTTATTGTAGGGTCTTACACTAATACACAACTAACAATTAATATGTGTATAGTGTATATATATATATTTATTTATATAAAAAAGAAAACAAAGATGAATATTAAAAAAAAAACAACAACACAACAATTTAAGAAAATAAAAAACGCATTCCACTTATCTTTCAAAAAAAATAAAAATAAAAAATTAACAAAGAATATTAAAAGTCATTTCTTTTGTTGATCATTTCTTGTGATGTCCGCGTGAATTGAAAGGTGCCTCTTCTTATTTTTTGATTTTAATTTAATCTTATATTGAAATTACCTTTTGATTGTTGTGTCTGTTGAAAAATTTGGTATTTTGTTGAAATCTTACGAGATTTGAAATGGTTTTGAATTCTTATTTTAAAATAATTTTCAAGCTGCAAAAGTTTTGTCCTCAAACCGACCCTCTTAATAGGGGAGTAACAAAATGTTTACAAACTAAATTGTGTACTACTGTAGTTTTAAAACAGCCAGGAATAATACAGTATTTTAAATACAGTAATTTTAAAATGAGGAGATACAGGTATTTATACGAAAGACTTCAACGCTCTAGAGGAATTAATTATAACTTCGCAAGTGAGCGAATTCGCAGTTCGTAGACAATCGTGATTGTAGACGACTAAATGTAAGACATTGATGTATATACTATAGACCTAATATGTTGCATATGAAATTAAAATCTTACAAAAGCCAAAAATACTAAGTTATTATAAATACATTAGACAAAAAAATATTAATATTGATTAGAATAAAGTTTAGTCCAATTTATAGTTTAATTTATTTCAAGGAGCAAGTACAAGGTATTCGAAGTCATTTCAGGAATCAAAATCAAGTTAGAGTTAAGATGATGTTTTTTGAGGAATCGATGTCTAGACAGGGAATCATAAAACTAATTTATATTACAGAACAAAAAATGCTACAGATATACAAATTTCATTAAATTGGAATGGTGTAAGATAGTAAAAGAAAAGCATCACAACTCCCAAAATTAATAGACTCATATGTGATCTGTGCTTCTGAAGAAAGTGATAACACATAAAGCTGCTACTCTTTCATTTATAATAGATCAATATAAAATTTAAATTTCGATTTAATTTAAAACGGTTGACGAACTACAACTAAAAACGGTTAATTGTTATTATTGCAAAAAAAATATTAAAATAGTCATATCTTAAGATTATTGTTTTTTAAATTTCCATATCCAAAATATCATTTTAACCTTTTAATCCAGCTTAACTATTAGATACTAATATGGGAAATTTTCTAATAACACTCTATCAATATAGTCAAATAATGATACGAGTTCATTGACATTGATTAAATATAGATATAGATGACAATAATTGACTAGAAATTAATAAACTACTCTTAAATAACATATTAACTAATATATAATAATATTTATTGGCGCTAATAACGCTTTGTCAATTTTTTTTTTGTATTTTTAAACCATTTTTAGAAAAAAAAGCCAAAAAATCTTAAATTAAAACTGTAGTCAAGTTCAATACCATCACGCCAACACTTTTTAACACTTTTTTTTTTAAGTATATTTTGATAATTTTCTGTTTTGTTTTTTTTTAAATTTCATCCAATTGAAAAGTTTTTCATTTTGGAATTATGCAAATTACAAAAATTTTTTTTTAATTTCATTTGTTTTCATTTATTTGATTTAAATGAATGTGTATCTTTATAATATAGTGTATCTGAAAGATACAGCCAAAAGGGACATGAAGATTTCATATAATATATAAAATGTATACCTATATATTATATTTTTGATATCTCATACTGCCTGAGTGGCGTGAAATATAAAACACAGTTTTAATTTTTTTTATTTATTTCTTTGTTTTTTTTTATAATTCACGCGATCTCAGAAATTTAAAAAAAAAAAAAAAAAAAAAACAAAAACAGAAATAGATTTGTATGTAAGGAAGAAGTAAAGTATCTATAGATATTGGTGATGTGATACTGTGTGGTGAGTTGTTGTGTGGTGGCATTACAACAAATGTTCAAAACTAATTTGAATAAAATGACAAAAAAAAAAAATAAAAAAAACAAAACAAAAAAAAAAAAAATAAGAAAATAAAATCTTAAGAATGACCATCAAATATGGATGGAATAAAAATCTTATGTATAGACTTACGTTTCTTGATATGTTATGTGTTTATAATAATAAGTCAGATAATCATTATTTGATATTGATCATGATTATCATCATTTTACAAGATCATCATCATTATTATCAATAGCATCATCATCATCATCATCATCATCATCATCAATATTAAAAAATTATTATAATTGTTAGTGTGACATATAAAATAAAAAAAAAAATGAAATGCTTGTATTATGGGTTTTTTTCTGGTCAAATATTACATTTTGTTGATTGTTTCCTTGAACGCTCGTTGTTAAATGAACGTTTTATATTTTATTTTTTTGTTTTGTATAGATAGATTTTTTTATTATTATTATTATTTTTATTTGGCGCTTTTTAAATATCTGTTGTTGTTTTTATTTTTATTTTATATATTTGGTCAATGAAAGTAAAAATTCCAGATAAAGTAATGTGAAAAATGTCAAAAAGGTGTCACCTAACAACACTTAAGATAGAATTAGACAACAACTCATGAATAAATTAAAAATAAAAAAAAAATTAAAAAAAATATATATATAAATTAAAATAAGAAGAGTAACAACAACAACAAAAACGAAAAAAGGAAATACAAATCAAAAAGAACAAGTTTAATTCAATGAAGAATGAGAACGTGTTGTGTGTCATTTGATTTTTGTTTTTATTTTTGAAATGAACATTAGATTCGATAGAACTTGTTATATTACATTGGGTATTTAAGAAACAATTTCGATAATATAGGCTTCAATTTGGTGAGCTATATAAAACTGTTGGCTTGTATCTTGGAAACAATTTGTTTGCCTGAAAATAGCTTCATTTACTTCGATTATTAGCGCGCCATTATGTTCAAAAATTAACTGGCGCAAACGAATTTTAAGATGTTCTCCATAATAAAAATATGTTAGTTATCAAAGTCAAACAAACAGTTATAAAACAAGATTTTTAAGTATGTAAAGGTACATTAAAATTAATTTTTCAGTTAGTATATTAAGTCAAATGAATCAAGTAAGGATAGACATTTTTAGGCTAGGAAGATTGATATCGGGCGAATAGCAGTTAACCCAAAAACTATGCCTATAGCAGACTGAATTGCTTTAGGCAAAAAAAAAAGAGTTGCGATGATCATTTTAAAAAAGCGTTCTTTCTCTATTTTTCTCCCACTTCATGTAATGTTAACGTAAAGCTAACGTATGTGTCTAGACACTTGAGTTTCTTATGTTAAACTTTAATAGTTAAATATACTTGAGTTGAATATAAAGTGAATATAATATATATTTGAAAAGCTATAAATATAATTAAGATGCTTTGTTTATAAATTATTTATATAAAAATAAAAAAAAACCTCAATGAGTATCCGTTGTATATTTCGTTAACTTGAATCTTTACATTTTTATAATATGTTCAAATTTTATTATATTACAATATTTTTAAACAAGTTATGAATTAAATAAAAATAAAATTAACACATTTTTTTTTTTTTTTTTATAATTTATTTGAATGATAAATCCAGTATAAACATCGGAAAGATGTTTTTTGAAAATTTCCAGATTATTTATGAGCATTAGCAGGTTAACTTATCTTAAAAGATTAATTCATAGATAAAAAATTTGTCAAAAAGAAAAAAGATAGATTTAGTATATATGTATAAATGATTGTATATCTTTGTCTATGTATATCTATATCTATGTTTATTAGAAGAGGGAAAAAATCCCACTGTTATAGAGGAAATATTTTTGAATGAATGAAATTAGAATTTTCATGGTTATATAGAAAAGTAGAAGAAGAAATTTATGAATGAAATAAGTATCTTAAGATTAAAGATGATTTTTTTTTTTATATTTATATTGAAATAGTGTAAATCTATGATGAAAAGTTGAAAAACTACTAATATATATAGTTTTAGAGAAGACCATTTTCTTTGAAATTTTATAATATATGAAAATATATTTTTATATATTATAGTTTCTCAACATTTAAAATTTTATGTAATTTTAATTTGCATTAGAATGTTGTAATTATTGCAGGTTTATTATATTATGTTAAGATAAACGATATTGTTATGTGAATTATATTATGTCACAGAAACTCTGTTTTTCTTGGAAAATATCAAAGAGAAAATTTTCAGGAGATTCTTAAATAAGAATTTGAGTATATAAAAGCATTCGTTTTTTATAGTTTAAAACAACCACCTTAGACAGGAGCTTTTAAAAGACCAATTAAAAGAACTATTTCCGATATAGAATGATGTTTACAGTAAATTTGTACGGGTTTTCAAGATAAAATTATGTGAAAGAGAGCTAGTGTGATAGATATGAATAGCCAAAGGAATATTTCTAATAGGTTTTAAATTAAAATTTTATTTTATAAACTTTAATTTAAAAGTTTATTTATAGTATAAACCGTTTAAACTGATTCTGTAATTTGGTTTGATATATTTAAATTTATTCATTTGCAGTTTTGTCTCAGATAAACGTTTAACGATTACGTGGCACAGTGGTTAGAGTATCGACCTTTCATTCATGCGGTCCGGTTTCGACTCAACTCATCTACCATTTGTCATTGGGTTCAAATTAAGGGCATAACAAATTATTAATAATTATATCTTTAATAAAAAAAAATCAATATGACAAAAAATTAAATTGAATAATATAACTCGCAGATAGAGATATACCTTATAATGTAAATATAAAATTATTGCGATTAACAAATATGTGAAATTCATTCAGATCAATTCTATAACAATATAATGCGTCCCACCTGTTAAAACTTGTACCTATGGTATAAACAGGCTTATTAGCTAAACAGTTGAACAGTTAGAACTTCAAAAAAAAAAATTTTATGAAGGTCTCATCGAAATATAAAAGAATGCAAACTGCTGCATCTACTCCTGCTGCTGATTAGCATGCCCTAATGTTATGTTAAATGTTATGTAAACTGTAGATACTAATGTAAAACTTAAAACGTATAAAAGTTTTAATACTTTAAAATATTAATTCAAATAATCGTTTTTTTGCATAAAAGTTTCACTAAAAGTAACATGTCTAAATATAATAAAGTATATAATTAAAGGCTAAAAAGTACAAAATTAATACTTAGCAAGGAAAGTTTAAGTAACTAAGTGGTCTGATGGTTAGAGTGGGGGTTATGAATTATATTAATTTTTAGGTTATAGGGTTTAATTCAAATCCAGATCAGGTTTATTTTGTAAATGCGATTAAATTCATAAAACATTATAATTTATTTCGCTTAAGATTTTTATTGATTCAGAGAAACCAAATTGTCGTACAAAGTGCTTTTTAATATATTGCGCTGTTCCACAAAACGAATTTCCCCGAAAAATTAAAGAAAAACTAAGTCATTTTATGTTCAATTTATTAATATAAACTTTTCAAACATATATACTATATTAAGTAAATCAAAAATTTTAATACATAATTCAAAATCAAAATTTAAAAATAGAATAAAATTTATTATTTTAATTAATTCTAGGAACCCAATTTTAACTTAAAAACTAAACGTTTATCTTACAGTATCTAAACTTGTCAAAAAAAAAAATGGCTTAAATTAAAATTTTAAATTTATTTACAAGCCGGCAACCCAAAAAATAACAAAAACAAAAAATTTAAAATTGAAATTGAATATTTTTTTATGCAAATTTTTTTTATATTTAAAGTTAAAAACACCTTACAGGTAAAAATTTACTAATGTGACAATAAGTAATTAGAAATAAAACAAAATAAAAAATAAAACTGTGATTTGTTAGTTAATTTTTTTTTATCTAAAATTTTCCGTTAAATCAGACACAAAGATAAGAAATACAAAATATTTAGTAATTATTAATTTAATTTATTTTATAATATTATTATTTTCATTTTTATTTTTTTCGATTATATCAAAGCGTTAATGAACCGAATATTATTTAAATCGATTGTATATATATATTATATATTATATGAAATTGAATACAATTAAATTTTGCTTGCTTATTTTCGTTTAAGTTTATATTTTAAATAATATTTATGTAAAAATTGTTTTTAAAAAAATATTAAAAAAATACAATTGAGACCGTGAATGACCGTAAAGCTTAACTTAAATAATAATAAATTTTATTCTAATTGAAAACAAATAAACAAACAAACTTTAAAAAAAAAGTAAATATGTAAATTACTTTAGGCGATTTCTCGTAAATTTAGGGTTTATTTTATTTTTATAATAATTTTGTAGATACTGCTGTTTTCATGTCACCGGAATGATTTGACGTTTAATTTGCTTTCAGTTTAAAAAAAAATATGTGTTTTAGTATTTTTATCACATATTTAAAAGATTTTGTAAAAAGTATAGTTTAGTTTTACTCAGTCCATCCGTGCGTCCGTCCGTATGTTTACAAAAACTTTTAAATTTTTACTTTAGAAAAAGAGAGAAGAAATTGTATGTACGGGTAGATATTGAAAAAAAATAATTTCATGGAAAAACTTTTTTCTGTAGCCGCACCCATTTTGGAGCTGCAAAGACTGAAAAGCCCTATATTTAATTTGTTATAACAAGGGTGCTTTTAGATTTATTTTCAATCTGAAAATGATTAAAGTCAGTTGCTTTGAAAAGCTTTATAAATTTTTGAAATGCAAATTCATAGGGTTGCCATACCGTATCAAAATTCACCGTTATGAACTATTCAATTTTTGCAAAATTTGCGGTCTCTGATAGCTTTTGAACGGCTCAAGCTAGAAATTTGAAATTTTGTGAGAAGTTAGATTCTCAGAAATTAGTACGAGTCAGTTAAGAAAACTTTTATCTCAAAATTTAAAGCTCCAATATTATATTTTAAAATGTGTTAAAGATTTTCAATAAATTTAAAGGGGGCCCTTAAAATTGAAAAAGTTTCTCTTAGTTTTAACCATTTGTGCTCAGATAATAAAATTCTAAGAAAAATTCCAAATTTTAGAGGAAGTCGCAATTTAATTCTTAAAACCTGAAAATTTTAGAAGAGAGGAGGCGGGGTTAGATTCTCGAGAATCATTATAAGTTTGCTTAGTAAATATTTGTGAACCCAATTGAAGGGCTATTAGGCTTTCAAAATCTCCCATTTTTATAAATCAGTAAATTAGTCAACAGTAAATGTATTCGCAAAATTGAACTCACTAATACCATATAATTTTGAAAATGTGCTTTTTTAAAAACCCTTGGTTTTTTTCATCACTAGTTTTTTATAAGTTCTGTTTTTTTTTTTTTTGGAAAATTTTTAGAAAAAAACATTTATTAAATGTCCCCTGTGTGCTTTTAGTGATATGTTTTTTTGTTTTTGTATTTTGGTATTAGGTATATAGTTTTAACCAAGTTTGAACATTGTTAACATCATGTTCAATTAAGTGTTAGCAATATTGAAATAAAACTAAAAATTGTTTGTAGGTATTATGATTTAAAAAAAAGAAGTGGTTAAAGAAAAAAAAGATAGTTAAATAATATTAAATTTAACTAATAAATTTAAGAGTGTGTCACTTGTTTTAATTTTAAATTATTACATGAAATTTTTTTTTTTAAATAAAAACAACTTTATTTTGTACCTACTGTTGAGTTAAGAAAACATTTTTTGAGTTACAAAAACAATATATAGTTTTTGATATTTCTTAGAAGTTATAAGGAAAATCAGCATTAAAAGCACGCCTTGACTTGTTTTAAGTTTCAAAAATTTTTTTATAATATTTGTCATTTGAATTTACCCAACTCCGAATAACTTACAAACAGTCGCTTCTGTAATTTAATTAAAAATTTATTATAAATTCTTGTACCATGTTGGAGCGCCATTTTCAATATTTCAGTCAAATTTTTCTGTCTATTGCAGTACTGGATTTGAATCTGTGAATCTTTTAACTTTTTGAGAACCATAAAAACCCCATATAGTTTAGATAGGTTTTATATAGTCGGTTTATAAAAGAACTATTTCCGAAGGAGTATTATATGTTTTAAAGTAAAATTGTAGGGTTTTTTAAAAGTTAGGTTACATTTGATGTTTTGTTGGAAATATGAACCAATAATGAATGCCTCCAGCGTGTAAACCACACCATATGGTGCATTCTTTAGGATACAATGAAATCTGCTGAATTTCTTGAATTTAATTGAATACAACCGAATAAAACATTTTTTTGAAAATACATTTTTGACAATTTGCAAACATTGTTGTGGTGTGTGTCTTTTCATGGTAAATTGCTTGCTGATATGATATGATAGAAAACCCAGAAAAACCAATCAATGAATAAACAGTTAACGGTGACGTTTGGCACTAAAAGTGCACCATATCTAGCTATCAAAACGTTTCCACAATTAGCACGTAACTAGTCTAAAAATTATCCAGTTGTATCCAAAATAATATTGTCAGATTTTATTTGGGCGAATTTTTATCTAGAACAGAAGTTGTAGGGGCAGCACTATAAATTCATAGAAAAATTCCAATAAGGAAGTCTATGTCAAATGCCGAAGAGTTAAAGTTAGCCGTTTAAGATACGGGTCAAGAAATGTTGACTTTAACTTCCCAAAATACTGATGAAGTTCGTACCTTGGTAATAAGTTGGAATCCAATTCCAGACAAATGTTACTCTACATGCCGTCAATTTTACAACAATACATTCAACTTGCTCAATTTGTGTTTAAACTTGCAATTAATTTAAAGTTATATTACCCTTAAAATAAAAAAATATCCTTAAAAAAGTTCCAAATGATTTTAAAATATTGGATTGATTAGTTATCGTATAGTACTGTAACAGAGGATGGGACTTACAGTGTTGACAAACTCCACACTTTGTTATTTCTCTATCAAATGATATAAATTCGATGTCACATTCTTCTCATAGTAATCAATACCTTAGTTATTATTTCAAATATTTTGAGGAGACGCACGACTTCGGGAGTCAGGACTTAATTTATATTATATATTATTACTTTTTAATAAAAATCTGATTTTCAAATTCTCGACTCTTACAATTTTAAATATAGTTCTTGGTAAAGGTTTAATAAAAACAACAAATATATTTCTTTCCCACTTTTTAAAGCTTCTTTTAAGCGTGTTTACACAATTTAATTAAAACAACTTCCCAACAAACCATTTTTTTTCTAAAAAAAAACAAAAACCAATACCATTATTTCTATCAATAATTTATTTATTACCTATAAATTTTACATTTGATACAACAGTTAAAAGTTTAGTTAATCACGGTCAAAAGCATGACAAATTTTTTGTTTTTTTGTTTTTTTTTTTTTTGATTTGCATAAAAGTTTCACTAAAAGTTTAACATGTGTATAAAAACTTTGTTATTTGTTTTTTTTTTCAAAATTTTGTAAAAATCTTGATTTCTTTATGTTAAAATTTGTTAGATTTGTTGTATTTTTTTTTTTTATGACAAATTAAAGAATTCATTTATTATCTTGTAATTTAATTTCCATTAATATAAAATTTAAATTTTATTAGATTTTAAAAATATATACATATACAATACATATATACATAGATATATTGCCATTGAAATTTGTTGTTCTAAAAAAAGTAAATTTAATTGGATGGAAGTGATCAAGTAATTGATCAAAAGTATAGTATAAATAAATGAGCCTACACAATAGTTTGATTATAGGGTAATAAAAAAGTCTAATGTATATATATATAATATATATGGAACTCTGAGTCTCAAGACTCTGAAATTAAAAAAGAATAAAGCTAATATAAAATAAAAAAAAAAAAATCAAGTTTTAAACATAAAAAGAATTATTAAAACCAATAATTATTTAACAAATCCGTTCATTATTACTAAGACTAAAAATAAGGAATTAGTTATAAAATGGGAAAAAATTGTTAATAATATGTGATTTTAAAATTTAATTAGGGATATAAATTAGTATATTGAATATATATATATATATAAATTTAATAATTATAAAGTAAACCGTGTTAAATAAGAAATATGTATACGTAAGAATTTTTATTTAATTTTATGACGTTCTTACAAATTATATTGAAATAATTATTACGAAACAAATTTATTAATCATAGTAACTATTATTTAAAAAAAAAGAAATAGGATATTTGATTAATTTATTATTTCTTACCTAACTTAAATTTTCTGAGACGTATTGGGGATCGATAAAGCTGTTTTCTTTATATTAATCCGAACTCCTAATAGGCTTCTGCTTTTATTCAATTATAGATAACTTTCTCACAACGCAGTAGATAGGTTCCTAAAAAATGCCGAATTCCTAAGAAATCGCGTTTTAGGAGACATTAACTCCACACAAAATTCAGAGTTTGGTTCCAGATCGCAAAATTTTTTCTTATATGATATAAACTTAATATATTTTTGTATTTATTTATTGAATCATAACAACATAATTTGATAACACTTTATTGATTTAAATAAAAACAAAATAAAATAAAAAAAGAATTTCAAATCTATTTGACATATTGAAATTGAAAGATTTAATATCACAAAACAAAAATAATACCACAACTTTCTACAAATCTTACGCTTCTTTATAGCTATATGTATGATATGAAAAAATCTTTTATCGAAGTCTGTATGCTCTTGTATCGTAAATGTTTCTAAATTTCTTTATAAGGAAATAGGCTATTAAGATTTCTTCCAAATATTTCTACTCTATTTCTTATATAGAGGATCGTTCTCTAAAATGTATTCTTCCAACTGCTTCGCCATATTTAAAACTTTCTCGATAATGTTTACGGATTCTTTTATTTTCTACATCAGAAACATCGTCAGAGCTATCTCCAAACGATAATATGTATTTCGTTTGTCATCAAAAAATCGCGCTGTAGAAAGTAAGGCTTTGTTTAAATTATTTGAGCGCCATATCCAATATCCGGTGCAATAATTATTACTATAGTTTCATAATTTATTTGTTAATAACCATTTTGAGTTTGAATTTTATAGTAAGTACCTTAAGTGAACTTGAGGCCAAATTGGATTTATTTTTCATATCGAATGTTTCAAAACTATAATATACACAATGTTAATGATAATCATAATGCCCCTTAAAACTTGTCATTGATTATTAGAGTGAATTGTGAAATCTAAGAAATTTTTTTTAAGATATCAATTCCCTATAACTTTTCTAAGAACTTCAGATCCCAGTACATCAACTTTTTCTCGGATATTGGCTTATAGCTGTTGGAAGGTTCTTTGTTTTTATTGGCATACACCTTGCTTTGTAGGTAGTTGGGTGAACTGTTTAAGCTTTGGCTCCATCTTTTCGGAATCAAAATTTGGATTGTATTCTACCTCTGGCCTTAAAAAATATTTAATCATTAGCCCGGTATTGACTGCCATTCACTTATTTTTTGTTTTGGCAAAAATATCGTTCAATGATGCTTTCCGGAACTTGTTCGTCGTTTTCTAAAATATATGGTCTAATAATCCTTTCTGTAGTTATTCCACACCAAAATGTGCATGTAAGTTAGTACATTTGATGTTTAACAATAGTATTCTTGAATTTTGGCTGCCCCATATTCTGAAATTTTATTTATTCACACGAGCATGAACGAAATTTCGATACTATCTTTGTATCTGAACAATTGAATACTGACTTTAAAATTAAAAATTAACAACTTTGGTTCTTTGTTCTGTGCTAAGTCTTCCCATCATAAATTTTCCAAGTTTTTTAAGTTAATTCTGAAAAAAAATTTACGTAATTAAATCATAACGTTACTTATGTACACCATCCTTTACTTTTAATATTAAATTTATTTATTTGAATTCTTTGTAAAATAATTTCTTAATTTATTTTTTACACAATCTTTTATTTGAAAAAAAAAACAAAGATATTAAAATTATATATAAATCTTTATTTTAATTGGTTAATTAATATTTAATATTTTATTTAATTTTATTTAATAATCTTTGATTATTTTAAAATCCTATAAATTTTTTAAAAAAATACTATATATATAAAATTTTAACTATTGTATTAACATAGTAATTGCTCAATAATAATATTGTGCCATTTGAAATGAAATAAAAGTATTTATATATATATATATATTATGAATATCTGTATATACATACATACTTCAATTCTAATAAATTAATTTTAAGTTTTACAATTTCAATTCAAACTTTTGCAATACATGTAGTAATTGCGTTATACTCGTATTCATATAAATAAGAAAAAAAAATAACACCCTTAAGGTTTTATAATAAATCATTTAATAGCCGCTTTTAATAATCTGAAATATATATATATATTCTTTTATTACACAGGTATTTTTTTTTAAAAGGATGCCTTAAGAAATAATTTATGGTCTTTTTATATGTTTTTTTTTCCTTATTCATTAAAACAATAACAAAAAATTGCATTTAATAAGAACGCCATCTAATGGTAACAAAATCAAACATTTTATATACTAGGTACTTGTATATTTTACCACCATATTTTACCACTATACGAATGATATGCAAATTTTACGCTTACGGTATTTATTTGTCTTTTTATTATAGTTCACTTTATATACAATTACACCATATACTTTTCATATATATGAAATGACGAGGTGTAAAGGTTTTGCGGCAATATTACCATTATTATTTAATAATGGTAACACTTTTTAAAAATAATTGAAAAATTATATATTCTGTTATCAAAAGTTTATTATATATTGCAAATATATGCACTTTTTATGCACTGTGTTTTTTTTTTTTTTTTTTAATTAGTGGAAAAGGTGTTAATATTTAATTGGCATTTTATTCGTTCAATTTTCTAAAGTAATTAATATTTATTATGAAAAACATCTTAAGATATTTTAATTCGTAAGACTGACTATATAAAAATTAATTGAATGCATTTAAAATGCATTTTAAAATGCAATTGATTTAAAAAAAGAAAACAAAAACAAGTTTAAAAGAATTTTAAAGAAACTATTAAAATTAATTAAAATAAGATTATTGATTAATTTATACAATTGATTTAGAAATGTTGAATCTGAAGGGGGCAGGAATCATATTTGTAATAAATTTAATTTTTTTTATATTTCAAAAGAAAATTGTAAATAAATGGGGTAATTTAAGTTATTCGACTAATTTGTATCTATATGCAAATGGGCAGAATAAATAGTATAATTAAACATTTATATTACAAAATGTTTTAAATAATTTACAACTTTTATATTTTTGTAAATTATATTCTAGCATTATTTATTTGATCCAGTTCTCAGAATCGTGACACCGGCATTAGAAAGGGTGGATGGAGTAATGAATTTTATAACGATATTCTACAGATCTAATTAAATATATTTATTTAATTAACTAATTGATTCATTAATGATTAATGACTATGTGTTAAAAAATGATGATATTCTAAGTTGAATACTTGAATACTTTTTTCAAATTTAAGGAATCTGTAAAATAAGAAAAAAAAAAAACAATTTCAATAACAATATTTAAAACTTAAAAATAAAATATTTTGATATTAATATTCACTGGCTATATATTGTTATATATTATTCATATTTAACACTGATAAGATGCGTGTTAAATGTGAAACAAAAAATTCTTAAAAATTTGCACCCCCTGTTTTGTTAATTTTCTTTAAAATGTTTACATAAGTTTTAAATTTTTACACTTTAAGAACTTTGTCACCTTTGACATATAATAAATTATAATGTTTTTATTATATTTTTGTTACATTGTTTATTAGCATGTTTGAATCATTTTTGGTCATTAAGGGGGACTATAGAACTTTTACCTTTTTTTTTAAATAATATAAAATATGTTTTTATAGGTTTTAATATAATCTAACGCGTATAATAAAGGCTGGTAGCACAGTGGTTAAAGCGACCATTTTTCATTCGAGAAGCTTGAATTCGAATCCTTTACTCGACTCATTTATCATTGGATTCTAGGATACAATCTTGGCAAAACAAACATTTATTTATTTGTAATACCAGGCAATAGTAAATATTACCTGATAATATTAATCCTTTGCCGATTTGACATTTGGACTTATTATTAAATTATTGTGTGTAGTGTATATTACATTTTTTTATTAGATATGATCTGACCCGAGCTTGAATCCGAGACATTTCGATTGAAAAGCCGTCACTTTACTATCGGTCAGATCTTAACGAACAATTAATAATTTTATATCATATAATGCAAAATACATTATTGTAATAAATAAATATAAAAAAATGCAAAATATAAACAAATAATTTAATTGAATAATATAACTCGCAGATACAGAAATATCTTTTAGTTTAAATATAAAATTTGTACAACATAAGGTTATTCTAGAAGAGCCGACGTTTCTTCCTGTCTTAAATTCAAACACTATAGCATGTTTTATAATTATAATTGTGAATAAATTCATTAAGATCAATTCTAATAATAAAGAATATAAAATTTACCAATAAAAACAACCAATTCAATTTCAATATTTCTCTAATTAATTTTTATTTATACGTAAAAGTTCATATGAGTTCGTCACAAAAAAAAATTCTTGCTTTTTAACTAAATTTAACTATAAAAATCTTTTAAATTTACTTTTATTTTTGCACCCACAGAGTTGAAAAACGTAATTAACCACCAACAAAATCAAAACAAAAAGGTACTAAAAATAAAACTTTAAAAGTGTTATTTATATTGCATTCTATCTCCTAATTAATCTCTTAAATTGATTTGAATGTTATAAACACCAGGATATTTTGAGCAGTGGTGGAATTATAAAAAATACAACAAAAACAAAAATCAAAAATATCATTCGTTTTTAAAACCATATTCAAAATGTCAAAATTAATTTAAAAATAATAATAAAAAAAAAAAACTTAAATAAATTAATAAAAATGTCAAAAAATTAACAATGATAAAAATCCCTAAGGATCAAACAACATATTTAAGCAAATTTTATTTTTTTTTTTTGAAAATATCTCTTCTGTTGTTGACATGAATACACTGTCGAGTGTTGAATACAAAAAAAAAAAATAACGAGGAAGAGTGTAGTAGAGTAGACTGTGTCAACTCTGGGATACCCGTATGACCGTAACATATACATTATATCATCCGGTTAATTATTTTTGGCAAAATTTCAAACATTCAGCTTTATTAGGTGTAGAGTAATGCTCATATAAAAGAAGGAGTTGTATGGCAGCTACTCGAACCCTTTGCAGTAGACCAACCAAATTTTGCATTAACTTTGGCCATTACACTAAACTATTTTTTGCAAAATTCAAACACCCAGCTTCATCAGGTGTAGTGTAAAGCTCATGTAAAAGAAGGAGTTGTATGGCAGCTACTCGAACCCTCTGCAGTAGACCAACCAAATTTTGCATTAACTTTGGCCATTACACTAAACTATTTTTGGCAAAATTTCAGACACCCAGCTTTATTTGGTGTAGTGTAAAGCTCATGTAAAAGAAGGAGTTGTATGGCAGCTACTCGAACCCTCTGCAGTAGACCAACCAAATTTTGCAGTAACTTTGGCCATTATACTAAACTATTTTTGGCAAAATTTCAGACACGCAGCTTCCATAGGTATAGAGTAATGCTCATATAAAATTAGAAGTTGTATGGCAGGTACTCGAACCCGTGAATGAAAATGGCTGGATTTAAATAGCGATTCCGGAAATCAAAACGAATTTGTGAAAATTTCATAATCCTAGCTTCTTTACTTTTTGAGTTATCGTGATGACGGACGGACATACATAGCTAAGTCGATTTATTTTTCGATTCTGATCCGATCTATACACTTGAGTCTATATCTACCACCCCTCCTTCTCTGCGTCACAAAAGTAATGGCAAATTTATTATACCTTTTGACTATATAGTCATACGGGTATAAAAACAGAAAGAGAAAGAAAATAAAAAAAAAAATTTTCCATCTTTATCAAAATACTAAAATAACACACAACTAATTCCCTGGAATCTTCCTGGAATTTATGATCATTCAACAATTTTTTTTTTTTTAAATCAATTATAAACATATGCCTTACATGTAAGAATTAGCATAAAATATTTTTATTTATCTGTTTAACTGACCAATAATATCTTTAAAATGTATTTTGATTATATATATATATATAATATATATATATATATAAATATATATATTTATATCTTGTATTTTGGTATACAATTATACATAATATTAATATGTACATTTTAATGTTATACATGTTATCTGTGCTAATACATTTATTGTCACCTTGAAGTATCTTTTCAATAGCTCTATTTTTGTTGTTGTTGTTATTTTTGTTTTTTTTTTTTATTATTATTTTTCTTTCATCAACGAAAATTCCAATCAGTGAAAATATATATATATATATACATTATATACATAAAGGTATACATATTTATAAGAAAAATGTCAAAAGAATTTAATCTCCAATTTTTAGTTTTTTGATTTTTTAATTTTAATTTTTTTTTTGATTTTGTTTTTGTTTTTCTTTTCTATACCTGTCTCTTTCATTTTGTACAAGACTTAAGTATATTTAATCTATACATACGTAATTATACAAAAATATTTTGAGGAGGACTTACATAATACTTAATATATAATTTTGTTTTAGATAATAATAAGACTAAGTTGTATATTTGTGATGTGCAAATCTGTAATAAATTCGACTAATAACTTTTTATTTTGTTTTTTTTTTTTTTTTTTCTTTATTTTTTTTGTTTTTTTTTTTTTTAATTTGTATAATGGTGAATACTGAATAGTGACATCAATTCATTGACACAACAATCATAAAAAATTAAGGAATGAAAGAGAAAAAAAAAAAAGAAGAAAAATAAAAATGAAAACAAAATATTGAACAATACTTTGACAGCAAGAGAAGTCAAAAATAATTTTTAAAGATAAACTCATAAAATTTATTATTTGAAATCTTTTGAATTTGATTTTTTTATTTTGTTTTTTTTTTTTTTGTAATTAAATGGCATTCTCGATTTTGTTTTTTTGTAATTTTATTAATTTTATATAATATTAAATTGGAGGTATATGGACACATGTATATCATGTATATTTATTGAAGAATGTATGCTTTTTATTTTGTATTAAATAACAAATACAAATAACTTGCATTCTTAACTAATTTAAAATCAAACAAATTTTTTTATTAAATATTTGATTTTATTAGAATTTTTCTAAATTATTGATTTTTTATGGAGAATATTAATTGTTTTTATTTTATTTTGTTGTTGTAGGACTATCAGTTTCTTTTAATTGGAGGCTTTTGTTAAATGCGATTTATTCATTTAAATTACAATAGATTATTGCCTGCTTTTAGGCGCATTTATAAGAGAAATCTGTAAATCTTAAGAACTTCTATAGTTGGGATTGTCACTTCTATTGTTGGTGTTTAGCAACATCGTGTTATATTGTAGAATTGTTTTCACCTTTATTGAAAACTTTGAGTTTAAGCATTTATCTAAATTATGAGTGTATTTGCAATTCGAAATCACTTTAAGTTAATAATATTTTAATTATTTAATTATGTACTTATATATTAATTTCAATTAACATGCATGTCTTCTTTTTGTACCTACATCTAAAATAAGTATAGGGGAATATTAACTTTGGTATGGTATGGTGTTTGTTTGCATCAAAAGCAAACAAGGCAAAGATAGAAAAGGATATGTGTTTTTGCTCAGCGTCACCTTCTCTCATCTTCTGAGTCGATTTAAGGAAATTCCTTCCGCACGCTCTAATAAAAAAAATAATAATGCTGTTTTGATCAAATTTATGCTCTAAGTTAATAATGACGAACGTTAGGCGGGGTTTGAAAATGATCGGACTATGGTTTCGGATTCTGGAAGCTTTTGATCGAACCAAGGGCAAACAAGCATATCTTGAAAACCAAAAAAGAAAACACTTTAAATTTCTTAAAAGGTTCTTCCTGTTTACTTTATGTAGCTAAGTTTATAATTGAAGTTTAAAGTTTAAAATTGGAGTGAAGGTTAGGGTTCCACTCACACATCTACCAAAGCTTAAAAGCATATCATTGAAATTAATTAAGATATGTTAACTTGATATTTATTAAATGGTGTCTTGCATATTTAAACATATAAACAACAGAATGGACTCAGAAAAATGTTATTTTAATAAAATCTTAACAATTAAGGAACTTTCATAACCTAAACTAAAAAACAAACATTATAATGATTCCGAATAGGATTGTCCATTTTAAATTTTTTTTAATTTTTAACGATTCTTTCTTGAGAATTCTTTTAAAAAGCTGTGACGTACTTCTGTGTGGTATATTCTTTTATTTTTAAAATCAAAAGTTTTTTCTTTATCAGTTCTTGCAAATATTTAAAAAAAATGTTATGACCTTTAAAACAAAATTTTTTTAAGAGGATTTTTAGAATTAATTTAGTTTTAAAGAATTGTATTTTGGTTGAATATTTGGAATCTTTTAGAAGGTGTTATTTATTTATAACAAGTAAAGTGTGATAATATTTAATATTATTTAATATTTTAAGGTTTATTTATTTATTGGACACTTGATATTTTTTTATGCAAACATTGATAAAATTTTTTATGAAGCTTTTATATTTGTTTTTCGAATGGAAATCATCCATTCCATACTAAAAATCCAATGTTTTAAATGTTAGCTTTCAAGTAAACAAAAATTTAGAAGATGGAAACAATTGAAGGGAACAGAGAGTTAAAACAAGACAGTTAAAGGATTTTAGATTGGAATATCCAATTCTTTGTACCTTAAATTTTTAGTACTTTCCAAGTGGAATGATCTCGGTTTCAAACCCGGACATATAATATTATATTATTTCTTGTTTAAGATATTAGTTGGCAAATAAAATTTAGCATTAGCTTTTAATAAATCAACGGCTAAGTAAAAATAATTAAATCGAGGAAGATTATAGCTGCCCTTGTCAACTTTTAGATACCCGTGCCTTCCAATTATTATGTATTAAATAAAAAAGAATTTCATATAATGCAATTGAACTGAACTGAACTGATTGCAATGGTACCCTAGCTCCATTAGTTTTTGAGTTATCGTTCTGGGATGGACGGACACGCATAGCTAGATCGATTTACTTTTCAATGCTGATACGATACGTACCCTTATACTTTATCTAGCTCGTTTAGATCGATGCGTTACAAGCGGAGGTGTAATTTTAATATACCCGGGCTCTTATTTGTATGCACGGGTATAAAAAACTGGTGCCTTTAATATTTTTAATTACTTGCTGAATGCACTATACTTTTTATAAATGCGAAAAAGGAGAAAAAAAGCACCTTAGCACAACAACAATAGGTTAAAAATTGGGGTTCTTTTTTTATCGTCCTTCCAGTTTTAACAGAGTTAACAAACAAAGTTAAAAAAAACCCCCAATGTTTTTTTAGAAATTATATCTTTTGATCTTTATAAATCAAAAATAATTTTGACATGATTGGCTTTTGCATTTAAGATTACTGACAAATGTTGAAGCGATTAAGCTAAATTTACTTTCATTTGCAACCTTCATCAATCTACAAAGGAAGTCATATTTTGCTGCATTTAGAATTTTCAAAAATTTCATTTTCTAAAAGAACTACAACGATTCCTCTGGCGAGATTTAAATTTAATCATTTCAATTTAAATAATCAATTACAAAAGAAATATAATATACAATTTTAAAATATAATATTTAACTACATTTTAACACAAACAGATCTGTTTGTTAGAATTAACTTAAAACAGATTTGTATCATGATCATGTAATTAATTATGATTAAATAATTTACTAACTTTTAAGGTTAAAAATATGATTTCATATTCTTTCGTTTGTTATTTTTTCATTTATTATTTTATTATTTTAAATTTGTAATCAATAAATCAATTTATTTAATTATTAGCAACTAAACAATTTTTTTTTTTTTTGACAACATTGGCACGTCATATTATTATTATTACACTTTGAAAATATTCTATGCAATATATAAGTTTTTACATTTAAAAAAAAAATTCATGTAAAATTAAAATAAAACACAAAAAATATATGCATAAATAACACGCTAACACGCTGGTTAAAATAAATTAATAGCAAAATAAAAAATTTTTTTACAAAAACTAAACTAAAACATAAAAATAAAAAAAAAAAACTAAAACCAATCAAACACTTCGCAATAACATCAATTTTGCATCATTAACTATTAAGCAATATTGAACAAATTGTTTGTAGTCAAACTTGAGGCTAATATTAATAATAATATAAGAAAAAAACAACAGTACGGGTATAATTTTCACCCATGTAATTTTGCAAAAAAAAAACAATAACAACAATAACAATCAAAAATACCAGTAAGGTTACCATAGAAACAAAAACAAAAAAAAAACACAACATAAATCTATAAGATAATTATTCAAGATACACTTTGAAGTCTGAATATTGCTTAGCGTATTATTATAGCGACATGAAATTTAAAATTAATAAGCAAAAAAAAAACAATCTCTGAAATACAAAATAAGTTCAAATCAAGCTCTAAATCTAACGTTTGTTTTTTTTTTTTTTTTTTTTAAGAAAATAATATCGGAAAAAAATATAAAACAAAAGTTTCATGTAATTTTTCACCTACATAACAAAAGTTTAAAAAACAATAAAAAAAAAAAAAAATAAAAAAAATAAAAAATCTAGAATTATAATCAAGTAAAATTGATACTAAAAAGCTTTAACATAATAGTTTAACTTACATCACGAATTATTTCAAGGTCTTAACTATATCTAGCTAAGCTAGATTGCAATGCAATAGCAGTAATACAAGAATTAAAAAAAAAAAATTAAATTTTATTTTGCAGATTTTTTTTTTTTTGTTTTTTTTTTTTTTTTTTAATTTTCATTCAGACGCTTAAAGTTCTAAAAACCTTTTGATTTAATAATTTTCAAACTTCCAATTGCCGCTTCCATTTATTTTACTTCAATCACTCTTCATCACCTTTTTTTTTGTGCAGCTCGAGTTGTTGATTTTTAGCACGTTTTAAAAAAATTTTGAAGAAATGTGCTATAGTTTTACTCTGTCCGTCTTTTCGGCCGTCCGTGTGTTTACGAAAGTGGTACTCCGTTTGGAATAAGGAAATGGAATTTTAAGCACAGATATGAGTATGGAAAATAAATTAATAAATTTTATGGAACAACTTTTTTCTGTAGACCCTCTAGTTAAGGAGCTACAGCCCCCTTAATGTTCGGAAAATCCTTATATTTAAATTGTTATATAAATATATAGTGTTTTTTAAATTATATTTTTAATCTGGAATATGCAAAAGACAGCTGTTTTTAATATATGAAAAATAAATGTACAATGGGATTACCATACGGTACTTTAATTTACCGTTATGCGGAACTCAATTTCTGACACTTTTTGATCTCTTATATCTTCTAAACGGCTTTAGTTAGAAACTTGTAATTTGGAAAGAAGTTAGTTCCTTAGAAATTAGCATGATTTATTTTAGAAAATTTTTTTGAGAATCCCACTGTTAAGGCGCTTTAAGGGCTCCATGTTGAGGTTATCCAAAATTGAGCGTGGAAAATTATTTTTAGTTTTGGAAATATGTTTTTTAAACACCCTGTGGTTTTTTTTTAACACTTCTGTTTCTTTTTCATTATTGCCTATACCATTAAATATGGAATTTTTGATTGTCGAATGTCTTCTCACTCAAATTTTATTGTTGTTTTTGGTGAAAAATTAAATTTGAAACAAAAAAGCGACCTAATTTTATAGTCTTAGAGCTTTTTTTGTCTAATTGAGTTTTTTGCAAAAAAAAAAAAACAAAAAACCAAAAAAGTTATTAAGCTGCTATCAATATATGATTACAATTAAAATATGCTCACGTTTATGTTGAAAAAATTTGAAAAACTGCTTATGTGCATAATATTGTATAATAATTGCAGGGTCAATAGTATAAAATAATGATATATCTAGGGAAAAATATCTTAAAAAATAAAAAAAAAAAAAAAACAGTTAAATATCGGTAAAAAAATTAAAAAAAAAAAAACAACCGTTATACACTATTATTATATTCACATATCGAAATTTTTTTTCTTATAAATATGGAAACGTATTTAAAAAAATGTCTATAGGGGGCAATTGACAAGTAGAAATCAATTTAATAAGTTCTCTCTTATTGTTATATACATATATATATATATAAAAACAATGTATGTATATATACAAATTTCAAAAACTGGGTGGCAAAGAAATAGAAATTGAAAAATAGGTACTCTTAGGACTGAGTGTATATCGTATATGAATTTTCATATGTTTGATTAGCGGTTGGTTGCATGTGCCATGTAATACCATGTATTACCAAAAACAAAATACCAAAATAAAATAAATTGGGTAAATTTCGTAAGTTTTGTATTTTGTATTTTTTAATTTTCTTTTGTTTTATTTTATTTTTTTATTTTTATTTTTTTATTTTTTCTAAATTAGTCAATTTAAGGTTAATTGAAGATTTGTGATTGGTTCTAATTGATTGAATATATATATATGTGGTTGTTGTATATGGTGATTATATATTTGGTTGTTGTACATGGTGAACTAAAAAAAAACTAACAATGTCGTGTTTTAAAAATTAAATTAATGTATTTATGTACAAGACTTATATTTTTTACTATGTAATACTAAAGGTATACATATATATATAACATACATATTTGAAAATTGTTTTTTAATTCTTTTGCAATCGAAGGTTCTTTTTTTTTTATATTTTCCGTTTATTATAAATAAATTTTAATTTGATTTAATTTGGTTGATTGGTTGATTATTGCACAAACTTGGATACCTTAAAATAATTTTGTATATATATATATATATTTTGATTGGATTACAAAATATTGAATTCTATTGTGTAAATGTGTTATAAAAATCAGAAAGAACCAATTATAATAAAATTATTTTAATTTACAGAAAACTAAATTTATTTGATATTATTATTAGGAGATTATTTAAATTAATCGAGCATATCTAAATAAATTCATATATGGAGATATGTAAATATTCTGTAAGACAATTTAATTCATTAAAAAGATTTTTAAGTTAATTTGAAGTTTGTATAGGTCAATTAATAAAACGTTGATTGTGAAACAATATAGTAAATTTATTTTATAATTCTTTTTATTACAATATTTATTATTTCCTATGGTAGTTCAATGCTTCTAATTGATTTATCAAATGTCATATATTAGGAATGAAGATCTTAACTATACATTCTATTAAAAAAACTAAGTTAGTCTCATTTTGTTTACATTTTACTTGCTATGGACTTCTGTATAAATCACGTTCCTTATGACCTTTCGGACATTTTCGGACACTCTGTAAAGTTTTAAATTATTTACCTAATGTTTGCAAAATACTGAAGCACAGTGAACTGAGTAGTTTCACTGGGCATAAGGAATAAGTTTTTTGACGGTAAACAATTACAGCTTATTGAAGATTTTGGAATGAAAAGCCAAGCTGTTGATTATGTATATTTGACATTCATAAAAACATAATATAACCCCTATAACTTCAACTTAGTAATTAAAAATGTTCTTATAAATATGAAGCACAGACTGTTAACTCATAAAATTAGAAGTGGGAATACTTTAAGCAAATTAAAAATCTGTTACAATTAATGACCTTTACCTCTAAGGCCAAAAGTTTACCAATAAACTTATTATATTCGATACCAGAACTACAATCTATTGATAAGTGCTTATTGCAATATTATCTGACAACACTGTGGAAGTTATTTAACTGAACGATGAAAGATTTTTACTGAATAGAACCCTTAAATAGACCCTTAACCTCTGTAAATGTCTAGAAGTTTATGACATCTTTCGACTATTATTTTATCACTTAGAATAAACTTTTTTTTCTTGTTTCTTAACAACTTCTTTGATATGAAGATAAATATTTAATTTATTTTTGAATAATTTAAAATTATTAAAATTTAATTTCAACATAATAATTCCAATAATTAATTTTATTTTTTATTTTTCCAGTCCTCGGAATTAGATTATCGAAATGAACCAATGGATCAAATTCAGAAAATTAAACCTGATATTGAACGTCATTATGGATACTATCAACAAGATCAATCATCAGAACATCATTCAGCGACATCTAAAAATTCCAGTCCTGTTTATGGTTACATGAATGACGGAACACCCTGTTATGAAAGTATCAATGGAAAAGATTACTTTTATGGTAAGTTTTATCTTTTCTTTGGATATTTTTAGAAAAGTTTCTATATTTTTGGTAAAGATTAATAAGCTCAAAACAGAATTCTAATTTTATACAATTGCTGATCTAATAATTTAGTTGATCTCTTAAATAATAAAACCTTTACTTTTACACAAATTTAAATATTTGTGATAAAATTTTAAAAACCGGTTTTTTAATTTTTATTTTAAAATTTTAATTCGCATGAAGGATTTCTACTATGTATAATCACAAATATTTATATTTTTACCAAAATATTTTTGCATATTTCATCTTTTGTTGATTTAATAAATCTATTTTTATCTTATTATGTACAGAAACTCGCCATCATTTTCATTCACCGAATATTAAACCAAATAAAGACATATTAATGTTAAGTGAAACAAATAATAATTATCAAATATTTATTGGTGACAATCGTGAAGAAGCTGATGCTGCAATAACACAAAGTATTTGGGAAAGTACAACATTACATAATATACAAAATTTAAATAATACAACTGATGTTAATCAAATAACAGTAAATACAATTGGTGGTAGTCCATCAATAATAGTTCCTCAAGTTAAAAAAGAAATATCAGATGATCATAATTTATTGGATACATTTTCAGCAGCATTGCTCAGTCCATTACATATTAAATCAGAAAAATCTTCTTGCCATACACAACAACAACAACAGCAACAACAAAATTTATTACAATATACAACACAACAACAACAACAATCAACAACACAAGTAACAACAATAGCAGCAACATCAACACAATCATATTCATTAAATAATACACAACAAAATAATAGTAATACAAATAATAATAACAATAATAATAATAATAATTATCATCATCAAGATTCATTTCAACATGACATTAATACAAATAGTACAACAATAAATATTAGTAAAGTACCTTGGCAACATCATCAACCTCAAACAACATTAGAAAACTTTTATCTTGATAATTTTAGTAATATTAGTAACAATTCACATAATTTATTGACTGATCCGAATAATTATAGTACAGTATCGGTATCAAGTCATGTTAATAATAATCTCAACAATTTATCACCGAATAGTAGACTAAATTATTTAAGTAGTAATAATGACAATTCATCCTCACAATCACAACAACAACAACAACAACAGCACATAGCTTTAGGAACAGTTAATCACAATGAACACCCCTATAGTAATAGTATTAATGGAACAAATGCATGTGAAACATCATATCAAAATTGTACTAGCGGTTATGATTGGGAAAATGAATTATCACAGGTAAGTTTTGTATAATAATATGCGTAATATATTAACAGTATGTAGTCGAATATTATTAGATTAGACAAACGATTATCCAGCGTTTATATTGACCCTTTAATTGGTTTTATGGAACTCATTGATTGGTTCGAGTTGGTATGATCAATTAATTGGTTCTAGTATCCATTGTACCAATTGATTGATTCTAGTATACCTATAGGTTGGTTTTATGGAAATTTGAAAATAGTTGAAAAATTAAATGAACGAAGATCCTGAAACTCTACTACCGAAAAAGTGAAAAAAATAGTAAGACATTCAGATCGAATAATTTCCGTTTTCTGATGCTTTATCGGGGAACGGAAATTATTAAAGAGATCAATGTGTTAAGTTTCTTTTTGTACAAAATTTCGATAAATTAATTAATTTTCTAAGTCTATTTAAAGTTATTCAAAAATATGCAATTTCAAGCATAAATTTATGTTTTTTTACATTATAACGGCATTTCCTTATTATATAGAAAATTAAATTGCAAACGATATTTTCGAACTTTTCTCAAAGAAAATATTCTAAAAAGTTAATGCAAATAATGTAAAATCAAAATAGTTGGTCTAATTATTTTGCTACATTGCTATATTATTGAAAACTGAATCTTAATAAAATAATATATTTTTTTTTTTAATAACAGCACTCGTATGAAAAATTTCAAGCTCATCAAAATTATTTACCATCACCACCAGCACCACAAACACCACGTTTAGTATATTCATCGTCACCGCTTACCCCACCAAATTCAGATCATGGAAGTCCCAAAGCTAATTTAAGTAATGTTGCCGCAACACTGCCATCTATTTATAATAATTATCAACATAATGAAAAATATCCATCAACATCATCATCATCAGCATCATCTGCATCTGTATCAATATCTATTTGTTCGCAACAACAACAACAACAACAGCAACAACAACAAGATTCAACATCATATCATATATCAACAGCTAATAATGTTAGTAATGGTCCTACTAGTAGTATTATGGTATCAAAAAATAATAAAAACAGTACAACAATTTTACCTTCAAATTCAACAATAAATGGTAGTAATAATCATAAGGATTTAACAGTATTATTACCAGCCAATGGTACTGTTATTCCAGATAGTATATTATCAATAGTAGCAAAAACCATAACAAGGCCACGCTACAATCGTAGAAATAATCCAGAATTAGAAAAACGACGAATACATCATTGCGATTTTATAGGTAAGTTTTGTAAATATAGTTTTTCTTCATTTTTGTTTTTTTTTTTTTTAATTATTTTTAAATTCTGAAATGTAGACTAATTAATTATTTTTAAATATTATTTATGAGTATTGCTTTTTAATTAGATTGATTTAATTAAATTTTCTGGTTTAGTTTTTTTTGTTTTTGTATTTTTGTATCTTTAAATATTTTTTAATGATTTCTGTCAATCTATCAATCATAAAATTCGTTCGAAAAAATAATTCATAATAATTTCCATGTATTTTTCTTCATGTCTAAATATTATGTATGTACATTTATTAATTATATATTATTTTGTACATATATATAAATATAATATTATCTTGTATATAGTATAATAAAATTTGTACTAGTTTTATTTAGGTCAATTTTAATTTTAAATTAAATTTTGCACAAAAATTAAAAATAAAAGAAAAGGTTTTTAAAAATTATATGAGCAATATAGAGTTGATTTAATGTAAAATGTAATGAGTTTTAAAGTAGGAATGATTGTAAGTTTTTCAAAAAAATTTAGTTAACTCCAATGAACTCTTTGAAAAAAACTAAGACGAAAATAATAGAAAATTTACGATCGTTTCTCAAGCGAGTCCATCAAATATATAGACAGCAATAACTAGCTTTAAGCTACAGAATACGCGGATAGCAATTTTTCCACTTTTCTGTGAGCAATTTTGCAGGAGAAATTTTTCAAATATATTGGTTTTCATAAGTGGCGCAAAAGTGAGCGCAAAATTACATGACCATTCGCTCACTCGTTGTCTTTATGATCGACGCCTAACTCGTTGTCATTGTTTTTCATCCATCAGAATCCTTCAAAAAAAGTGTAAAAAAACTTTAAAAGAAAAATAATATTAAAACAGTTATAAAAATCATTAATATAAAAGTCAAATATCTTGAGGAATGAGTAATTAATCCCTAAAATTAAATTTCTCAAAATTGAGCCCACTGCAATTGAGCTTTTACAACAATGTTTGTTAAAGATAGATGTCCTTAGTCGGTGTAGTCATTTAAAGAAACTTCCATACATGATTTTAATTGTAGATTATAATCATAGTATATTTCAACAAAAGATCTCGAAGACGACTGAAGAATGACCTCTCGTTTACAAATAATTAAGTTTAATATTTTTAATGATTTTGCCTTAAAGACAAAATTTCAAAAGTTAAAATCGACAAAACAGAATCCCCAAAACCAAAATCCCGAAAACTTGAATCCATCTCTAAGATCCTTCTAATTCAAAATTCTGTATATATAAATATAAATATTCTGGAAAAGGGATTTGACTCTAATCCAGGAACCCTCATTTTGAAATCAACTTTAAAATCTTTCTAATTATAATATCGTACGGTTTTGGTGGATTTTGTTTTTTGGAATTTTGGCCTTAGAGATTTTGATCTTGGGGATTCATACATTGTGGATTTTGTTTTGTGGAGATTTTGGGCCGTTCCTCTTTGAAATTGGTTAAATAATTTTATTATGAAACATTTGTTGGTATTGAATAACAGCTTTTTTCAGATTTTGAAGAGTGTTTTTACTATAAGTAACGTGCTAAGTTTTAAGGCAATACAAATGGGCTTTATATGTTAGGTTCTTGGGGTTTATTTATCAATATCAATTATAATGATAATAATAATTTATCGACTCAATACAACACTACAATAGAACACTTCAGTTTTAATACAATTCAGTTCTGTTACTTAATATCCCATCTTTAACAAACTTATAACTTTTGGATCACACTACGTATTTAAAAATTTTTAAGTAAAAATATACATTATTTTTTTACAGTAAAATCTTTAAAAAACTTCTTTTTTCTTAAAATTTTTTTTTTTTGTAAAATAGCAAATCTTATTAACGATCAAAAGATATCTTAAAATAATATTTTTTCTAAATCTAATTTAAAATTCATTTTCTTTTTTCTGTTGCAAAATTTTAATTTTTTTTTTATTTTAATTTTTCCATAATAAATTTGAAATGAAAAAAAATGATCGACCAATAATTCCAATTTTCGAATATCAAATTGATACCAACCAAAACCAAAAACCGAAAACTACACAGGCACCAATAATGTAAAAATTGGTACATATATATATATTGTGGTGTACAAATGATAACATAAATATCGTGTTGAAAAATCACTTTAGCAGCAGCTACAGCAGAAAAAATAAAAATGCAAAAATAAGTCCAAGTGTTATACACCTACAACAATGATGAACCACATCAACATTCCATAAGTGGTGTCAATTACCTATTTTTAGTTTTTTTTTTTTTTGATTTTATATTCTGGTTTTTATGAGAGTTTATAACAAGCCACCAAGAAATAAATTATTTTAAATTTTTTTTTTTTTATATCTGGCTTTCATAATATTAAATTCGTATTAAATTAAAGCAGCGAGCGAGCGATCGTTGTTTTAGCGCAAGTAAAAAGATTGCGCAGAAAAATTAAAAAAAAGTTTTAAAATAAAAAAAAAATGGTTAGTTTTTTTTTCTTAAAATATTACTTTTAAGATTATATGAGATGCATGCAGAGTTATGGTTTTTTGGCGTACGACATACTGTGGTCAATAAAATAGCAGTAGTAGTACAACTACTACCAGTACAATAGTACCACCACTACAAATAACAAATTTGAATTGTTGGTGTATTTGACACGAGTCGTTTTCTCTTCTTTCTAAAATATATTTTAAAATTTATTCATAAGAAAATTAATGGTAGTTATAATTTAGGTAAAAATTGGTTTTTTTTTAAATTATATTACTTTTAGTTTGTTTTAAAGTTAAACCAAGTTTTTAGGAATCGATTAGGGAAACTATATTAATAGAAAATAGAAACTGTGTTATATTACTATATTAATACGAAGTGATCTTCTCTAGTGTTTACAATGGAATTTTATGGGTTTCTTGGTTTTTAGGTTTTGTTTTTTTTAATTTTAAATTTATGGAATTTCTAAAAATTTTAACCATTTGTAGGAGAGAAAAAAAATTCTACAAATTGTAAAAATTGCTTTCTAAATATTTTTATATAAAATTAAAATTTTGAATTATTGCGAAATGTAATTTGTTTAATGTTTGTTAAATTTGAAAAAAAACATTTAGTTCTAAATCTTAAAAAAATATGAGTGTAGAGCTTTTAAATTAAGGGGCATATACACAGCGTAATATGCTACGCGAACATTTGATTTTTACCATACGTAAAAACACAGAATGAACATCGAAACCTTTAGAGAATCATCAACTCCAGATCCAGCCTTTTGCTATTCCTAAATTTTTTTCTCTTCGCTCCCGTAAACTATTTTTTTTGTTATTCGTACCTTAATGTTGGCACTTGGCAGCAGTTCTTTAAATTTAATCAACAGTTTTTCGAAAGCTTCGAAATTCAAATATTTCACGTTGTCCCACATATGCAAACATGTTCGACTGAATTTGAAATGTCCTCCAGTTAAAATATTTAATATTTTTTGATTTTTGGCGAACATAATTTTACGTGTAACACGAAAAAAGAAATTTTTTTACGTAACATGTTACACCGTGTATTGGCCCCTTTATTAAAATATTGACTTAAATTTATAATCGAAGTAACGAAGTATATTACTACTCAAATTTAGATTCAGATTCAATAGAATTCAAAAAGGGATTCACAAATATTGTCTGTCTTTATATTTAGAGAAGAGGAACAATGATTCAAGTTAAATGCTCCTAGACCCAATAAATTACAAAATTAAATTGATAAGTTAATTGGTAATTTCTTTACAATAAGGCGAAAATTTCTAATACTATCATATCTAGAATATTAATTATGAATAATAGTAATTTTTATTCTCTACTGTTGCACCAACTAAGAACTAACTTATAAACAATTAAATTTCAAAATACGCTAAATATGTAAAAAAAAGAGTTAATTGATGTCTAATCATTGAAATGTTAATTAATTTTTAAAGATCGGGAGGATCTTCCGTTCTTCTGATCATACCTCACATTGATCTCATACGACGTGAACCTTCAAATTTATAGTAATTCAAATTTTAATTAAAATGAACTTTAGAAATGAAATTTAGGATAAATTCAAATGGATTTTGAATTTTTGTGATATACTAAGCATTATACACCAACTCTTAAATACTTTATTATGAAATTAACCATTTTTTTATAATATAGAACATTAAAATTTTTGATATCATAACAGATAAAACATAAGTATATGTTTAATATAATTTAAATATTCGAATAAGATTATTGTAGGATAGGAAAAACAAAAATGTTCATTTGTACACTACTGAAATATTAAGTCAGGTGTTTATTATATATAGTTTTATATGATTAGATACTGGAATTTTTCATTCAAATTGTAAATATTTCGGAAAAATTAAACGTAAAAACTATATAAAAAAAAAAAAAAAAAGAAAAATTATATCAGATGAAAAATCATCGTGCAAAATTTTTAATATTGCATCGTATCGATTGGTAACACTATAAACAAGACTCACATTATAAACAAGATAAATATAAATTTTTTCTTTGCATTTAAAGTATTGGGCGATCTTAGAATGTTGAAAAACAAATAGAGGTAGGTTTAACTCAAAATTCTTTTAGATAGTTCCAAAATTATAAGAAGTAGATTGAAAAGTTTGAAGACATTAGTGGTTTTTCTTTTGATATTTATTAGACTTCTATTTAAGACCTATTTATATACTTTTAGATCTTACAACTTCGGTTAGAAGTATGTCGAGATAATCCAGTATTGTTTAGGTAATAATGTAGAACCAGTCAACATCCAGAAATAATCAACCACTTACTCTTTATATGATTTAAGTCATAACAACATACTATTAATATTGAACCCAAATTTAGAAAATACCATGAAATGAAACCTCTAGTCTATTACTAACGAAATTATTTTGAAAATCTTTATTACCAAGTTAGACAAAAGCTTTCTTTAACTTTTGAATTTCATTTTCATCTTAATAATTTTTGGTGAGCAGTAGACTGAATGTCTTCAAATATTTTACCTTTGGGCTAGGTTTTTTGAATTTTATATTAGGTCTTCTTCGACTCTGGCATTTTAACTACCAAGGATTAACTATCCCAGCCCAATATGTTAGGTTTTTCTACCTTGAGTAGTCTGTGTTAGACAATGTTTTGTAAATGATGACTTCTGAGTGTTCCTTCCTACAGTCCTAGAAATAAAGATTTTTGTGGCAATTTGAAGGCATAATTATTTCGCCTTTCATCTTATAAGATATTTTACCGCCTCTAATAATTTTTGACACCAAAATTTCACTTTTTAAATTTCGACAGAATATTTTATCCCGTTTTCACTATATACACTGTCATTGAAAGTGTTTGAAGATTGTCTCTTCAATTAAACGATGACGAAATCAAAAAAAGAAAACCAGTTAACCAAATCATTTCAAATCTAATTGGATTCGCGGGAATAAATTTATACTAAATGATAAAAGAAAACTAAATAAAAAAAAAATATATAAAATTAAATGAAAAAAAAAAAAAATAAAAACAAAAAAGGTGCTATGGATAATCGGGAACGAGAAGTTAAAATAAAATTACCAATTCTACAAAGCGATTAAATTTCAAATTGTCTCATAAATCTTTTTTGATTGCAGTTCAATTTTCTTGTTTTTAAATTTGAAGTTAAATAGATATAGTAAAAAAAAATTAAATAAGTTTGAATTGGTATAATATGAGATGGAGAGAGATTGTAACTGCTGTAGTTTGCTATGTAATTGTCAAAAAAAAAAAATATATAAAAATTTTTAGTTTCAATGTTCACCATTTATTAGTGTAATCGTTAATAAATTTAAGGTGTTTTTTATTCTCATATAAAGATTATATTTAAATAATTTTATAATTTTTTGCTTATGATTTAATCATATAGTTTTTACAAGGGTCCATGCTTTTGTATGATTTTTAAAAGAGACAACAAATTTTTTTTTACTACCAATGCGGTAATTTAAAACTAAAGTTTATTTGTTTGCTTTTTTTTTCAATTTTTAAAGATTTAAATATTATTTGGGGTAATAATCGTGGTTTTGACAATTTAAAATTTAATCACATCTATT
Organism: Dolichopus griseipennis; assembly: GCA_963082915.1. NCBI lineage: Eukaryota > Metazoa > Arthropoda > Insecta > Diptera > Dolichopodidae > Dolichopus > Dolichopus griseipennis. The sequence continues at coordinate 50,873,745 of OY720443.1, read as the reverse complement.
TATCTGTGATTTTTAAAATATAAAATAAAAAATCTAATAAATTAACCTTTTTTTTCAATAATAATATTTCGATTATGAATAAATTAAAAAAGTTTATTTATTTAAAAAAAAAAATAAGGAATTATGTAAATGGTCATAATAACGGTACTTAAAAATTTAAAATGCAGCGGCAATCAATGAAAAAGGAGTACTTACTTCTAGGAGACGTATTTTATTTAGGGTACCTAGGATTAAGGATTTCCTGTAAAAGTATTTGGAGAGTTTATGTTTTTGATTGTCAAATTATAAATTTATAATTTCAGCAATACTAGTGCTTGTTGTAGGCGTTTGTATTAAATTTTTAATATCAAATTGAAAATTTTCCAAGTGGTCTAGTATATGTAAAATTTTTCTAATTTTGATGTTTTTGTAACAAACTTTCACTTTATTATGGCACTATTAAATATTAAAATTAATAACAAATAAGTAATCGTCGCACTCGCTTGTTAAATCTATCGATTGATCGAACGACTCATCACGATGACATTCTCTTTCTCTTATAAAAAAGGAGAAAAAAGATATGATCAGCAATAACAGAAAAGTGTTTTTATTTCCTTTTATCATTTTAAAATTTTATTGTGTCACATCTTTTTACTGATCGGACTTATTTGATAAACTCAGATTTCGAAACAGAAATTAAAGTTGCGCGGACTTTTAATATCCCAAAAACTCCTTAATTTAAGTTTATTTGAGTCGCGTCAAACTCTCCTCTCAAATTTTGATTTCACTTAAATTTTAAGTCCAATCAAATTTTGAATCTGCCCCAATGATAAGTCTCCTCACACTTGAGTCCACTCAATCTGTTTTCTTCAAAATTTGAGTTGATCGATTCGTCGAAATTTGAGCTTTTTAAAACCTTGCAGGAATAAAATAACAAATTAGCAGAAATTAGAATCATGCGGCTGAATATTAGTTACTTTTAAATTTAAATAATGTCTAATATCACAAAAGTATTTAATTCAATCTGATTAAATGTATTTGAAAAAATTTTCAAAGCTTAAAACTCTAGCTGCAAATTTATAAATATTGTCTGCATTAACAGATTTAGGTTAAAATCAAATTTTAATAATTTTCAATAATATATTATTATAGAAAATTTTTTTTAATAAAATTCTTTTTATTTTAATTTTCAGGTTGTACAAAAGTTTATACAAAAAGCTCACATTTAAAAGCTCATCAAAGAATTCATACTGGTAATTATTAAATTTATTCTAAAATTATTTGTTTTATATCTAATTAGGAATTTTAATGTAATAATTTGCTTTATAACTGTTTTCTTTTATTCTTTAACAGGAGAAAAACCTTACACTTGCCAATGGCCAGAGTGTGAATGGAGATTTGCAAGATCCGATGAATTAACAAGACATTATAGAAAGCATACGGGGGCAAAACCATTTAAATGTATTGTATGTGAAAGAAGTTTTGCTAGAAGTGATCATTTGGCTTTACATATGAAACGTCATATTCCAAAAACGAAAAATTAAGGTAAAATTGAAAATAACTACTTATATAGGTTTCATTAATTTTTTTTATAAACCTGGTTCTTTAAATATGATTTTCGTTAATTTTCTCACACACAATTTTTCTTGCTTATGCATATAGGATTTGGCTCCTTTCTAAACTATTCTTGGTTTATAAAATCTGAGGCAAATAAAATGCTATCCTAAAGATTCTATTACAAATTTAGATATATAGACTCAACAACAAAGCAATCAACATTCAAATCGTGCGAACACCTACGCTGCAATCAAGCAAAAAATCTGGACGAGCGAAATTTATGTAGACCTTAACAAAAAAAGCACTGTCCTAAGCCCACGGAATTTCAGAAAATACGACCTTTTCTCACGATTCTTCTTCAACTTAGAAGTGTGAAAAAAATAAACGAATGGAACCCTAATTTCTTTAAGATTTTACTCAAAATATAAAAGCTCTGAGGGTTATCTGAAATCTTCTCGAGCTCTGATCAAACTAAAAACAATGTTTTGTTAAAAACTCAGAATGGGTTTAAGAATTGGAATACAGTTTTGAGGGTTAAACTACAAGTCAATACATAAGTTTATTTAGAGTTTTTTCTTAAATTCTATAGACTTTCAGACAATTTTGAGGATTAAACTACAAGTCAATAAATAAGTTTAATTATGTCTGTATACCTACTTATCCACGAGCCACTTGTATCATTTTCTTCTTATTAGAGTTCTTCCTAAATTTTATAGACTTTCAGACCATTAGTAGAGATTCAAAAACTTTTTCAAAATAAATTTTTTCAATATTTAAAATTTTATTAATTTTTATTTTATTTTTATTTGATTTTTCCTACAGGACTTTTACTACTAATAATACTACTACAATAAAATGGACTTCTGAAGAAGAGTTGAGTTTTTACTGAGCTTGTGCAAAGGTGATCTGAGAAATATTACCTTTGTGATTAGATGATTGATCTCGACCACCTATATACATTATAAATTTAAATAAATACCTAAAAAGAAATGAATGCATTTTATATGCAAAAAAAAAAATGCAATTCAAAAATGGCAAAAAAATATAAATTTGTAAAAAAATAATATAAAATTTAATTTTAATTAAAATAAAAAAGATTAAGCAGAAAATCATGTAAATTGTAAATTTTTTAGTTTATGTAATTATTATTTTTCTTTTGTATTTTGTATTTTAATTTGATTTTTTTTTTTTTTTTAATTTGTGTAATTATACTAAGTTTAGTGCTCTTAAATTTAAAAGATTTAAAAAATAAAAAAAAAAATAAAAATATAAAAAAAAACAATTTTAAATTCTAAATAAAATTTTAATGTTATGTAAAGTAATCATAAATTCCAAATGTGTTTTATTTTATAAGAACTTCATTTTAATTTTTAAAACATTAATGAAGGCTTAATTGGAAGAAGTAGCAAATTGTCAGCAAAGTTCCGAAAAAAAAATCATCCTTGAGGATTTTATGGGTCCTCAAAAGTACTGCGCTCTATATGACACATGCGCTCTAATACTGAAATCTATATAAAGTCTCGCCTTTTGTTTTTAATATTCGGGGTCACTATGAAGATTAATCGACTATTCGACTAATCGACTAATTGAAGATTTTTGTTTAAAATTTCCCAGCATTTTAATTGGTAAAGGTCGTTTAATATTCCCAGACCGATTCAAAATTGAAATAAAATTCCAGCCTTCGTATAAGTTATTTCAGACACATAAGTCAAGCCTGTGTTGATTTGAAAAATCTAGGCTCCGATTCTTTGGCAGACAATAAAAATGGGAAAAACTAAGAACAGTCTGAAAAAATGACTCAATCCTTTTTGAGGGCTATTTGTTGAAGCGGGCTTAAGGGTCGAACTTTTTCAATTTACCTTGGTGCTTTTTAGTTCTACTAATAAAATCGGTGATTACCTTTTGTAAATTATGTAAGTCCGGCAATTTGGTCCGGAAGAAAGGGAGAGTTGTGTTTTTAGGTTTTCAAAAAGTTGTAAAAGCGTAAGGGTGCTTTTATATTGGAGCTGCGATAATTGATAAGAGCGTCGATAAGAGCATAGCGTATAAAACTATATACATGATTTAAAAAGTGTTGAATGGAGAACTGCTTTGATCATCGATAAACAATATAAATTTTCTACGCTATGCTCTTATCGACACTTTAATCACTTATCGCAGCTCCTACATAAACGCACCCAAAGAAACTTTATTTTAACCCAAACTTAATTTTGGTTTTGTGAATAAAATTACAAAAAAAAAGTTATAAAATTTAATTTAATTTCCGAAACGATGTTTTGATTCAAAACATTATTTTTTTTGTTCCGAATTAAATTTGTTGCATTCCGGACTTCTGATTACGATTACTAATTAAATTTTTTTATCTAGGCCTTTAGAAAAATGTTCATTCTAGGGTTCTCCAGTTATTAGTAGTTTACACAAAACATGAGACTAACATAAAACTTAATTGAAATAATCCACTATTTACGTTTGAGTTCTTTTATAGGTACTTAATTTTTGAGGTAGGAGAAGAATAGAGGATTTCCAGTTATAAATTAATTATTAATTTTTCTTATTTTTATTTGCCAAAAAAAATATATTATATTTGTTTTTTTATTTTATTCCTGTTTTATTTTTTTATTATCCATTCAATTTTACTCTTTTGTTATTTTTTTGCGTATAAATATGACAATATCAATTGACAATATTTTAGTCTGAGTCATTCCGAAAAATTAAATAAAAAACTTATTTTATTTTTTTTGAGTCATTTGTTTTCGAAAAAAACAAAATTTCTAAAAATAAATATTTTGCAAAATTGAAAGAGAAATTCCGTTTCCGTCTATATTTCCGTTTCATAAGTTATTTTTTAACTTACGAAATTTTGATGTTTCATTTTCCTGTAGAAAAATTCCGAATTCATTCGAAAAAAAATTTTGGTTTCATAAAAAGTGTTTGATATTTTATTATTTGAAGTTAAATTAATAGTAATATAAGAAATTACTAAAGGTACTCTGTATTAATTTTATAGAAAATACAAGCGAGTAAAAGGTGAGCGTTGCTCCTCTTCTCATTGGGTTTATAATTGAAGTTGAAGTTATTGAAAAAACTTCACGTAAAAATTACAAATGGTGTAAATCTTATTTGTATAGAATGTATTAAAGTAACTTTTTAAAAAAACTTTTCTATCATTGTGCAAATATGGGTTAACAAATTTTATGCCTGTTAAAATAGCCATTTTCTCCATTTCACTCCATTTTCATTACATTTTCAACTGCAGCACGTATACAAAACATTTCCAAAAAATTTTTTAAAAGTTGTTATGCCGCAAAAGGTTAATGGAACTTGACAAAATTTTTAAGCTTTCTTTTTGGCCAAAGTAGTACTTTGCAAAATTTGAAATAATTCGCTTTCAAAATATTTTTGATGACTCGTCGTGCCAATATGAGTTAATAAATTCTAAGTCTACTAATAAAGTCAACTCCATCGTCCAACAGCAACACGTATACTAAATTTGAAGTTAATCGATAAAGTCGTTTTAACTTTGGTACAAAAAAGTTTAAATAATTGCACAATAGCCTCAATCTGGCGGTCCATTATAAAGAATAAATACGGTAGCCAGGGCCTATTAGTTTGGAGCGTTTTGTGGTGATTAAAGAATCCGAAGAAAGTTATTGGTACAAAAGTACTTGAAGGTGTATGACAGCTATAACTAGAACGCCACCTACAATAAAAAAATTACAAAATCTATCCGGAGCACCAAATGAACATGTGTTGTAAATAAATGCAATTAATAATGATTATTTTAAATTGAAATAAACTTACGCTGACTTGCACAAACTTATTCATACATGAATTAAAAAACCAATTAAAACTTAAATCAAATCAAAAATAGGTAGAAAGCTTAAAATAATTGAGTTTAATCTTAAATTGGAACCCCTTTGTTTAATAAGTGTCATATGCTTGACTATATTATGGTATGAGGAAGTCAAGGCATTGGGTCTATTAGTTCCTCCAAGGATTATATATAAACGTTTATTTATGTATAATATGTAAAACAAAAGTCCTTAAATCGCCTTAAGATATATGATGGATTTGACACATTTAAATGTCATTGTTCAAATACTATACTCCTTCAAAATACGCTTATTATACAAAAGTTGATGCCGTACTTCAAGTGAAAAGTCTAAACTTTTGTATAATAAGAATGAAAATTTACATATAGAAAATTCACTAACTGCTACTATATTCTAAAATGATTTAATATGAAACGTTAAATTTTAATAGTAATTGTAATCATATTGTAATCATCGACTATTACATAATTATATTTTAAAATCAGGAAATTAAAACTTTAAAATTTTTTTTTTTATTAATAACAGAAACTAAAAATCATTTAATTTGTCTTCAATAACATTAAAAATTTTCCAACATTCATTAAATCATAATCAGAAAAATAAACTCTTAAATCAAAATTATATCGTTTAAATTACATATACCATTTTCTAAAATAAATTTAACTTCATTAAATATCCAATAAATTTTGTATCACTTAAGACAGAAACAAGCAAAAGAATAAAACTAACTATTATTCGATTTTAGACGATTTTATACAAGCATTGGTAAAAACTAAACGTTAGTTAAACTTTCGAAATACAAAAAACTCTCACTTGCACAACTCCAATATATAAGATTTAATCGCAGACATAAAAAAATATATCAGAAATTAAATGAAGAAAATCAAAGAAGAAATAAATATATATGCATTATGACAGACCCCATAAAATTAATAATATTGGAAAATCCGTACATGACCATTTGGAAGTTTATGGTTTTTTAAAAATTTATTTGAATACAAATGATAGCTTTGAAATGCTCTGCGGTCTTCAATGTTTTTTTTTTTAAATTTTTATTAGAATTCTGGAAAGATGCATAGGAGCTGTTGATCAAAGACTCTCTAAAGTAACACGTTCCCTAAGACTTTAAAATATTTTAATAAAAACAGATATCATGTGATATTATTTGATAAATAACTATTTGTTTGGAATTGTAATAAACTAGACCTTAATCATAAAGTGCAATAAAATCTTTTTGGAATTGGATTGGACATAACTAGTGCCATCGCTAGAATTTCACTATGTTGGACCTCACAAGGAGGCACTGTCCTAGAAAAAATAATCAGATGAGATCTGCCCTCGAACATAATCCAAGAATAAGCGTCAAACACAGAAGATTTTAGACTTTAAGTGAAAGCCCTAGCTTCTAGTAGAGTAACAAGAAAATAACACCTTAAAATAGATGATTAAAAAAAGTCGGAGCTCAATTATATTCCATAGAAATTTTTATTTAAGTAGCTATTTATTTTATTTTATGATTTTGGCTTACGTAGTTTTGATTAAAAAGTTGCCATTTGTAAGTTAAGAGCTTTAGTATTTTTATCAGTGACTTGAATATGAATCAAAAGTTTAACTATATAGTTTTCAGAATGAGAATCAGGAGTTCCTTGAAAAACAACCCGACCCCTGTATCCTAGAATCCAATTTTTAAACTAAAAGTCTAAAACTGCAACAATTTGGCAATCATCTGTTGATAACTTTCATGATTTGCGACTTTGATTATTATCGTGCTTTTGACTTGTTATAAAATTAGAAATATTTGCAAACCAATGAACAGCTTAATTTCGAATTTTATTTGCTACCAAACATTAAAGGAAAATCCGAATTAACAATTACAATTCCGTTTTAAATCTGGTCTTATGCAAAAGAAGAAGATAGATCCACTATTATTAAAAAATAATTCCGTACAAGTCTTATTTTTTTTTTTTTACGAGGGTTGATGGAAAGCATCGAAAGCCACCCAGAATCACTGCAGGATGTTCATCTGGGTAGTTTTAAATTTTAATCAACTAAAACCTCCCCCGTTTTTAAAACCAAGCATGGAATGGATCTTAAATACATAATATGTATCATAATATGGCGTTTAGGATCGGGATTGACAAGCTGAATTAAGGAAAGGATTTGGGATAAGAAAGAAACCTTATGAAAAGCTTAGCGCTCTAGCCACCCAGCCACAGTTTTTCTGAAATAACATTCAAAGTTTAATTAAACTTAGCTTTTGAACATTAAACAATACCGACGAATGGACAGACAAATCAAATTTACATTTACCAACAGTAAAATAAAATTTTTGCACTTAAAAGACAAAAGAGAAGACGAAAAACAAACGTATTGAATTAAATGCTGTTTGTATCGTGACAGGAAGACGAAAAGTGTAAGTAAAATAATCCGTCAATTAAGGGCGCCCCCACATTGTATCTTGTATCAACCACTTAAATGCAATGTAATAAAAACAAACTCCTTGTTTATTTTTGCTTTTTTTCTTTTGACAATTTGCTCTTTTAAATCTCTTCTTTTGTAATGCACCCAATATATATATATATATATATATATATTTGTATGTGTTATATAGTATATATGTTAAGAGCAGTTTAATAAAATCCTTTCTATATATTTTTTTTAACTTATGATATGGATTGTAATTCAATTGTATCTAAAGATTAAAAAGAGTAAAATCTGAGTGAAAACCATTCATTCATTCATAAGTGATTTAAATTTTATTGTACTTTTTATACTTTATGTCTAGTTTATATAAAACTTGTCTTGTTTTTTATTCTTCTGTTATTAGAACATAATTCGTAATGAGCTGATTGTTAACTAAAATTAATAAAAAATATATATATATACTCGTATTATATATATATATAATTTAAGAAAAAAAAAATTTAACAAACTTAAGCTAATTGTAATTTTAGTTTTTATTGATTTAAAAAAAAAACGAGGAAGAGTGTAGTAGAGAAGACTGTGTCAACTCTGGGATACCCGTATGACCGTAACGTATACATTATATCATCCGGTTAATTACTTTTGGCAAAATTTCAAACATTCAGCTTTATTAGGTGTAGAGTAATGCTCATATAAAAGAAAGAGTTGTATGGCAGCTACTCGAACTCTTTGCAGTAGACCAACCAAATTTTGCAGTAACTTTGGCCATTACACTAAACTATTTTTGGCAAAATTTCAGCCAGCTTCATTTGGTGTAGTGTAATCCTCATATAAAAGAAGGAGTTGTATGGCAGCTACTCGAACCCTCAGCAGTAGACCAACTAAATTTTGCAGTAACTTTGGCCATTACACTAAACTATTTTTTGCAAAATTTCAGACACCCAGCTTCATCAGGTGTAGTGTAAAGCTCATATAAAAGAAGGAGTTGTATGGCAGCTACTCGAACCCTCTGCAGTAGACCAACCAAATTTTGCAGTAACTTTGGCCATTATACTAAACTACTTTTGGCAAAATTTCAGACACGCACCTTCCATAGGTATAGAGTAATGCTCATATAAAATTAGAAGTTGTATGGCAGGTACTCGAACCCGTGGACCAAAATGGCTGGTTTTAAATAGCGATTCTTTGCATAAAAACGAATTTGTGAAAATTTCATAATCCTAGCTCCTTTACTTTTTGAGTTATCGTGATGACGGACGGAGGGACGGACATACATAGCTAAATCGATTTATTTTTCGATTCTGATCCGATCCATACACTTGAGTCTGTCACAAACGTAACGGCAAATTTATTATACCCTTGGACTATATAGTCATACGGGTATAAAAATAAATAATTCAAAGTCTTTTTACGTGATCATCTAATATATTTCGAACTAGTTTCCTGTTGATTAAAATGTTTCATCATTAAGTTAACACAGGAAACTAAGTATTAAGTTTAATAAAATGAATAATAAAGATATTAGAAAGATATTAGAGGTGTTAAAGTTCCAAAGGTTAAAAAAAACAAATCTGTTCTTCTAAGGTTTTGTAATGATTCACCATTTATTCAATATTTGTCTGAAAAGCATTTACAGTTATCCTTTGTTGTTTACCGCTTATTTCTAATTATTAAATTTTGTAATAACCGTGCTGTGTTTAGATTAAGAGCATTTTGTTTTTGATTTAAGCAATTGTAAGTTAACGTATAAAACTTTTTACAAACTTTATATTGTATTTAAGTTCTTCAGCATTACTCTGGTGGAGAGGGAAATGTTTTGATAAAATTTTCATTACTCTTGTATATAGTCGAAATTAACTCTAAACAGAATAGTAACAGGGACAATCACGGTATTGGATTCATCTGGATAATGTTGAACTTTAAAAAAAACACCCTTTTTTTAAAACTAAACTTGGAATTAACCTTCCTCCATTGTCTTCTATCTTGCGTAGCTTCTCTCCATATTAAAAATATTCAGCATTCTTACAATTGACTGAACATCTTCTTTCAATTGAAGATGTGGTCGACCTCTTCTGCGTCTACCCTCCGGGTTGGAGTCAAAAACGCTCTTGCTGGAGCATCATGGTTCATTCTTACTACGTGTCCTAACCAGCGTAATCGTTGGATTTTAATCCAAGTTACGAGATCAGTATCCTCGTACAGCTCTTATAGCTCGCGATTGTGTCGCTGTCTCCAAATACCATTGGCGTTGATTAGACCAAACATTTTACGTAGAATCTGTTTTTCAAAGACCCTATCAGATTTTCATCGTAGTTGGATATGGTCCTTGATTCTGCACCATATGTCAGAACTGGTACGCTGAGTGTTCTGTACAGTGTGATCTTTGCCATTCGACTCAGAGTTCTTGACCGCATTTTCTTGCTTAACCCAAAGTAACAACTGTTGGCTAGCACTATTCTACGCTTAATTTCCAGGCTGGTGTTAGTGCCTTCTGTGTTCATTTGACAACCGAGATATACTAAATCTTTCACCACCTCAAAGTTATTGTCACCAACCGTAACGTTTTGATCTATACAGCAGCGGAGGGCGTCGTGTTTGTTGCTACCATGTATACAGTCTTTTTCTCGTTCAATTGCAAGCCTAATCTTCTTGCACCCTCCTCAATAGTAACAAAAGCTTCGCAGGTATCGCTTTGTGATTTACCGATTATATCTAGGTCGTCTGCGTATCAGAGCAGCTGGGTTGATTTATAATAAATTCTTCCTTTGGTTTCAACCCCAGAGTCGCGTACCACTTTTCCAAGTGCGATGTTGAATTGAAGTAACACCAAGATCGTTTATAAACATTTAATATGTGCATCAAACAACACCTGAAAACCACATAGAGTTAAAGAGATTGGATAAAACTTATAGCTGAAACAAGTTGATTGTAAAAATTTAAACCTGTGCAAAATTTATAAGTTCTAAGTTTTAAATACATTGATACAGTTATTTGAACATTGATAAGAAAATAAGTTCTGAATTATCTGAGTCTGACTTTATACATGTACAAAAAAAATATATTGTGTCAAATAATCAATTGAATATTGAGTTGGCGACAAGTGCACCAATTCATATCACATTTTGGAATCGTAAAAATAAATGATGATTTCATATTATTATAAGTGAAACGCTTGTTCAAAAAATTTTATTGATTGTAGAATAAAACTATTTAAATAAGAATTTTGTGTAATCGAAAAATACTTTTTTCTTAAATAATCAATATCAAGTTTATTTGGAAATATTTTTAGAATAATGAAATTTTTTGACAATTTTTTGTCAATTTTTCTGTTGATTTACATTTTTTTTTTTCAAAAAATAAATAAAAAAATAAAATTTGTTTTGAATGCTTCCTTAAAGCACCATCATATTTCTTTTGAATTGAATTTATTTTTAATTTGCCATAATTATTTCCAATTTGTTATTTTCAATGTCAAATTCATATATTTCGTGTATTTTTTGTATTTTACATTTTTTTTTAATGATATAAGAAAAGTTATGCTTCATTTGTGATACCGTTTATTTTTTGTTAATATTCTTGAGTTTAGGAAGTTTTAGATTTAGTTTAGAAAACAGCTTAAGGAATCTGAAAATTTTAGGTGTTAACTGAATTTAAACTGAGACTAAGTATTCGAAATTTTTAAATGTTTTCCTTCCCCCATCCTTATTTTGTTTCCAAGCCACCTACTGCAGCTGTGCGTTGTTCCCAAAGGTAGTGTGTGACCTTACCACACCAAAACAATAACCCTTTTTGAACCAAACTTTAGAATGGGACATGCAATACAATTGTACAAGTTGGTTTCGAGGATGAGGATGTGACAGGATACTTGAGAATCAGGTTTTGAAAATATAAATAAATTCTGAAACTATGGGGGACGAAGAAAATTGGTTGGAATATTTAGAAGAAAGATGTTAATGTGCTGCTCAAACATTTCTAAATCTTACACCACGTCATTACAAACTTTATAGAACACATTATTAGAAAGGATATTGTTCCCCAATGGGATTATTCATAAGATCAATAGCTCTATTTTGTCCTTTACCTTGAAAATAATGTTGAAATGATGTTACCATAATGATTTTTAGACTTCAATCTTGTTTATGTCTCTAGCTGTTACGACTTCCTGAACTCTTATAATTTTTTTTTTTTTTTTTTTTTTTTTTTTTTAAGCGCTAACTGTTCAACTGTTAGGCTAATAAGCCTGTCTATACCATAGGTACATGTTGGAACAGGGGGTCATATTATATTCGTGTTATTAGAATTTGTCTTATTGAATTCCACATACAATTTAAACATGAGATAGTACTAGGCCTTATAACATGTAGAAACGTCTTAGATTTTCAATATTTACAATTCTATTTTTTGTTTATATTGTAATATTTTATATTTTACTTATACGGTATTCTATATCTGCGAGTTATATTATTTAATTAAATTATTTGTTTATATTTTGCATTTGTTTATATTTTATATTAAAGTATTTTTTATTAAAGATTTATAATTATTAATTATTTAGTATGCCATTAATTTGAACCCAATGGCGAATGGTGGCTGAGTCGAGTCGAAAATCAGAAAAGTTTTTTCACTTTCATTAGAATTCGAACCCGGGCTCTTCCGCATGAAAGGTCGGCACTCAACCACTGTGCCACTCAGCTGTGTGTTAATTAAATTAATCTTAAATTGGTAAGAGAAAGTGTATATGGTCCTAAAAGAGAGAATCTTGAAAACTTGAATCTTGTACAAGAAAAGTTAAAGAAGGGAGATAATAGAAATTTGGTGTAATAGGATCAGAGCTCATTAAATCTATCTATTGTGTGGTGAAGATTCATATTCGTTCATAAAACAAATTTTTGATAAATTATGATTAATAGGGAAATAATTTACCAACTTTCTGTAGCATCTATCGACGTTTCCTAACTGTTCTCAAACGCCGGATTGTAAGTTGTCATAGCAACGATAAACTGAATATAACAAATAAATTTCATTGACCGCTTCGGAAAAAAAACCCTGACCAGTTAAATATGAATCTTATAATTGTTCTAAATCAAATATTAAATTTTATTATTATTTTTAATTTTAAAATTAAAGTTTTATCATTGATTAAATAAAAAAAATTAATTTTTCTTGTTTATTTAGCATAAAAAAAATTAAAAATAAAACTTTTTTATATATGTACACTTATGCTCTATAAATGGATTTTTATGTTGAAGCGTTCAAAAAAAAATAAGCTTTAAAAAATAAATACAGAGAGTTGCAAAAAAAAAAAACTTTAAATTCCTTTTCCCACTGAATATTATCTATATGAACTTAGTACTTATGAACACACATTTTCATACATATATAATATGTACATAAGATGTTCATTATTATTGATTTTTTGTTAAACATGTTTCACACTTGCAATATTTTGTACAAAGTTTTTAATTTTTTTTAAATGAAAGTTTATGTTGTTATCGGAATGATATTTAATAAATACAACATAGTAAATAAACTGATATGGTGTCAAAGTAAATTCTAAAATCTACGATAAGGAATTTTTTTGCTGTATTTTGTTTTTATGCTTCATCATATATCTAATATTAGGTACCCACATATTTTTATACTCGTACGAAAGTAGTTTCAAAGGTATGCAAAATTTGCTATTACGTTTTGACGTATGAGTACGCTGTAAATCAGAACAGGTATTCAAGTACTTAAGTACTTAAATAAGTAAATCAGTTGCAGTATTAATACTGGAAAAAATATTCAGTAAATTTAAAAAACTATTACTGATATTTGAAAGAAATATAAATACAAGCTAAAATACTTCCATTGGTATCCACCAGTATTTTTACCAGTACTAGTCCTTACCAGTACTTATCAGTATAAATCAGTACATACAAGTATTAAACCAATTGTACCACCAATATTAACCAGTATTTGCCAGTATTTTGTAGTAAAATCCGGCAGTTGAAATAAATGTAAATAAAAAATTTAGTATTTCCACTTCTAATTTTTCTAATACTGGTGAATATACATTAGTACTCGTGGTTACTGGTTTATGTACTGGCTGATACCGGTAAATACTGGTTGGTACTGGTAAGTATCGGTTGTTAATGTGTTAATGGTTAGTACAGTATTTTTACCGGCGAAAAAAAAAAGATTTCCAGTACTAGTGTAACGTTTTGAATTTAACTGAGTACTTTTTCTAGTATTGTTACTGCTATTTGACTGGTACAAGTACTTAAAAATTAACATCTCTGTTTTAAATGAACTGGGATATACATACCTTAAGTGACTTTATTCGTTCAAAATCGAAAAATGTGGCGATTTACCTATATTAGCTATAGCAGTGGGTACTTCCACTTGTCTTTCTTATTGAGTAATTCATCCATCTGTCCGTATGATTACTCTAAATTAAAAGAGCGTAGCTATAGATCTGAAAAGCTTGTATATTTTGTCAAAGAGTTGATTTTTCTTTCCAAATCCTGAACAAAATTTGGTTGTCTGTTTAAAGATAAGAACTTCTTTCCCAGACTTTAACTAGAGTTAAACTTCCTAATAGATACTAACAATTTTTATGTTTTAGTTTCAAAGATATCTTTGGTCTAACAAAGTCCCATAAGGATACTGCAGCGATAAAAGATTTTTTGATTGTTCAAGACCTAAAAAAGTTTTGTATATCAGCTTCGATTATTGTTGCTTCAATATTTTGATGTCGAGAAAGACAAGTTTGGTGGCAAGCAGCCGCTGTTTTTATTTCGTCTACTATGAATGACAAATATTGTTAATTATTGTCCTGGCAAGTATCCGAGAGTAGACAATATATACTCACCACAAGTTTTCGTTTTTAAGTCAAGTTTAAAATCTAAACTATGTGTTTATTTCGTATATGGTAAAATTTTTTATTTCATATTTGGATTATAAATAATTGAACAAAAAAATAAATAAATTGCGTCTAAAAATTTAATGATAGTAATGATAATTCTTATGAACCATCAAGTAATAAATCGAAACACAAGCAATCATCAATCGCTAATTTCAATATTTGTTTAGCCTTTTTTTAAAAAATTTATTTTATTAAATTGAATTTTTTTTTTTTTTTTGCTTAAGCAATTAAACATTAAAAACCCAAATATAATCAGGTTGTAATCATGTGTTACTTGTGTACTCACATTAATTTTTCCTATATATGAATATTTTGTTTTCAAGGAAACATAAAAATAACTAAACGCTATTGGTTAAACTGTTTTCTAAAAATTGTGTTGAATCAACAAAATAAGTTGAGTCATACTTTAAAAAAAAAAAGCAAAGCTACATAAAGGTTAAATAGAACAAATTATGTTAACAAACAGTTGCTATCATGTTATACCTACATACATATATAGAAAATTGTTTAAAATTTTTAAAATTGAAAAATTGTTTTAAATCTAAATTTGGAATATTGAAACAAATGATTAAACATAAGATGTATAAATGTACAAAACATACATGGTACAATGATGGATTAATTAACAAATAGACTCAAATTTTCCATTTCTTTTCTTCGTTGTTTTGTGGTATGCTAGTTAATATAAAATTTTAGACATAATTTTTGGAAAAATTGCTCCAAGTTAATATTAATATACCTTACCCCTTAATATGTAGGTATTGTTTTTTTCCATGTATTTCCATGTGGGATCATAAGGATTCCATTTGTTGTTTTTACTTTCCCTCCTGTGAGGGTGCATTGGTCATGTTCAGTTAGTATTGTGCGTCTGTATTATTTGGATGTCCGCAGCTCCTATTTCCTTGGGGGTTTCATTCCAAAGCTAGTCAAATTATGTTTTGTCATTTTTTCTTACCGCCTATCCAGCTCCATTTTTTCTTTCCTTGTTGTATCAATATCGGTTCTTCTCCTATAAGTCCCCAGAAATCTTTGTTGCTAATTCTAACAGGCCAAAATATTCTGCATATAATGCGTAGACATCTGTTAATGAATACCTGCAGTTTCTGGCTGATGACGTTGGTATTGGTGACTAACAAAAGAAAGCAAATTTGATATGTATACTTACATATGTATACATATTCTTGATAATAATGGGAGCTTCTGTAAGTTTTGCTTTAAACAACATTTTTTAAATTTTAAAAGCCCAGAAATAAAAATCCATGGATTGTATATCTAGTGTTCGGAGAGGCCATGGTTTAATACCTTTAACTCCAAACCATTCAGAAATTCCTGAACTGTTATTGAGAAGTGAGGAGAAGCACCGACAAAAATTTGGTGTTTCCTAGTTATGACTATATGGACTCGCCTATTTCTTGAATCAATGGTAAGTTTCTACTTGCAGTTCGGACAACAAGCCAATTGTAAAGTACATTTTAAGAATTTTTAGTATTGTTTTATAGGTGGTATTATAGCACATTTTCATATATGGTAGGAGTTCAACTATATTTTAGGTTGTTTATAAGCTTAACAGAAGTTAGTAATATCCCTGATTGAGGAATACCATCTTTACATTTAGAGAAACCTAAGTCTTTGGGAGGATTTATTGCTATTTGAAAAATACTTCCCAATATAAAACCAAAATTCAATTATAGAAGAAGGAGCCATTTAATCTTTGTTACATGGTGTATCAAAAGCGGTGATCGGGAATTTTTATTTCAAAAAATCAAGGAAAATCTTAGGATACTATCAGCACCATGTCCTCAAAGGAACATTTTACTGCATTCGAAACGACAAAGTCTAAAAACCAATTTTGTAAGTCAATAAAACGTTTTAAATAACAGATTATTAAAATAAAATAAATTATCAAAAATGAATTGACAAATAAATTATTCGCATTCTGTTATGTAATTATGATAATTTAGAATTTCTTCAAAATTCTGTGAATTTATGTACAAAGTAATTTATGTTAATAATTTATAAACGTATGTTTAAATGTTTAAAATTTGAATTAACTAATAAATTCGTTTAAATAAAAATTCCACTAATAGCTGTTTTTTTTTTGTAATTTAAAAATAGTAATGAAAAAAAAAAATTCACGCGCAACCTTTATTCGTCTATCGTGCAGGTTACAATTAGGTTAAAAGTTCATTAAGTAACATTTTTTGTTTTTTTTGGTATATCTTTAGTTTTACTTTTGGGAATTTTTAAGTTGTTAATTCTTTTTTTTATTACTTTTTTTTTGAAATTCTTATTACAGTCTATTATAAAATTGAAGCCAAATTGGCTGTTAAAAATTTATTTTAAAAATAATATTTATATGTTACTAAGTAACTACAGTCTATTCCTTTCACTTTATTCTAACGTTTGTTTTTTTTTTGGGAAAAAATAATCTAAATCTTAAAATTCATTTTATTGAAGAGGTATAAATTATCTGTATCTTTTCCACTAATCTATATATTAAATAATTGATTTTTACATACATACATATAAAAACCCATTGTATTATAAAATCACCATCCGAGGTAATATAATAAAAAAGTTTTGGATCAATTATTTATTGGTATCATAAGATAAAAGAAGTTTCAAGTATTCAGGTGTATATAAATAGATTTAAAATACTGTAGAAGGGGAGTACACCTAAAATCCCCAAAATATAAAAAATCCCAATGTATACAAAATCACAAATCAGACGAAATCCCAAAAATCAAAAAATTCCAAATTTCAAAATTCGAAGTTAAAAAATCCTAAAAAACAATACCAGTGATACAAAATCCCAAAGACCTATTAACGGATTTCATGGCTTAATAATTAAACAACTGAATATTATGGTATATGTATATATTTTGTCATATTAATATCCAATGTTCTGAATTAGAATGGATTTAAGAGTTGGATTCACAATAATTGAATTTCTAGTGGTTTAGGAACCGCAGCCTCCATTCCCTTTTTTAGGAAAAATTTTAATGTTGTATTCAAAATAGGGTTGACTCTTTTTTTTTTCAGAATATTATTTTTCTGAATCAAATTATGGTCCTATCCGAAATTATCGCACTTCCCTTTAAAAACTGTCTATATTTTATTCCGAAAAATTTGGAAAAGTGTTGTCCGAAATTAATCGCACTAATTCTTAATTATCCGTCAAATATTTAGTATCATCTAAATCTAAACCACACTAAATGATCGTACTTTGAAGTTTGACAATGTTAAAATAAAAATATGCTACAAAAATATGCATTAAGGTAATTCTTTTTCTACTCCTCAAAATTATGAATTGTCATAAACTTTAGACCAGAAAATACCAAGGAGAAGAAATTGTGCGATAGACTGGGAAAATTTTAGTTTTACAAGGCGAGATTTTAATACACAAGTTTCTAAAACACGAGAATTGTTTTAAATTTCTTAATATTATTGGAAAGTTTTATAGTTTTTGCGGTCTTTTTTTTATTTTTGATTTTAAAGAAATTCGTAAAGCCTTTCACTTATTAAATAACTCTCTTGAACCAGAAGAATTTTATTCAAACCCAAAATAAAATGAGTACAAACATTTATTGCTTTCTTGTTCTAAGCACTAGTTTTTGAAGTTTTGCATTCTTATTTTTGTGATTTTGGGTTTGGTATAATGATTTTGAGATTTTGACATTAGGATTTCGAACGCAACCCCTTTAAGCAGTTTAGTTATAAATACCAACTAAAATCAAATTACAAATAATTTTTTTTAGTATTAAGCAATATCACTGATTTTATATTATGTTAAAATGTCAAATAATAATAATAAAAAAAGAAAAACAGAGAACACCATGAGACGAAGTATTAAAAATATACGTTACATACAAAAATATCTAATATCTACACACATTTAAAATGACTTTAAATTGTGACCGCTTCTGTAATTGATTCAAAAGATCTGGAGATTTCAACTACTTTTTATTTTTATTAACTGTTTTTGTTTCTGTTTTTTTTTTAATCTTTCTTTACAATTTTTTAGTGTGTAGGAGGAAAAACGTAAATTTCAAAAGCTCACCTGGAGTCATAAATAATACAAAAACTAAATTCCTGTACCAAAAAGTACGAATTAAATAAATATCAAACCAATATAAAATAACGAGTTCCATGTAAAATATAAAATTTGCGTAAAGAAGATTTTATACATGCATATATACCGTAAGAGTATAGTGCAGTTTCGTTAAACTAGCGTTTAACATTATATAGGTGCTATATCTCATGGTATTTAATATTAGATAACTTTTATACAATTTATAATTTGAAGACACCTATGACTTTACATTTTGACAAAAAACATAATTCAAAAACTAAATTTTCAAATTTAATTGCAATTAAAAAACCAAATTTAGCCAATTTCAATAAAATAATAAAAAAAAATTTTTGAGTTTAGACATTTTTAAATGTAGTGCATGTAAGCGGTCTGGAATTTAGATACGGAAAAATTATTCTTAACAAATTGAGTAATATTTTCAATATTTTATAAATGTATTTGTTTATAAAAACCGACCAAAGTTAAGTGAACACTGATGTAGTTTTTATGTACAGTACTGACATTTTATTAGGCTTTAAAATTTTTAAATGCAAAGATTAAATTTGAAACAGCGTGATAATTTTTGAAAAAAACCAAAACAGTAAGTACTGATTAATTCCTTTAATTACATAATACATAATAATGTACTTAAAAAATTGTTAAAGCTCTTTATTATTTTAAAGAAAATGTATCGAGGAAAATAATAAAAAAAAATTTTTGAGTTTAGACATTTTTAAATGTAGGAAAAATAGGAAAATAGGAAAATGTATTGAAGAGGTGTAGTTGAACCAAGACGTAATTCTTTCAAAACTTTCAATACTCTTAAAAATATTTACTGTTATTAGAAAATTAATAAATAATTCCACGTATAAGTCAAGCAGTGAAAATGTTAATGAAAAAATTTATGAAACTCTTTATAGTTGTGAAAGTCCGAAAATTTTATAAATGCATTATAAAACAAATGATGAAGAAAACCAAGGGCTTTTGAAAATGCACATTTTCAAAATTTTATAGTGTTTCATACTGATTTTAATTTTTGGAATATATGCACTGATGACAAAAAGGAGATTTTTAAACCCTAATACCCTTTCATTGGGGAAGATTCCCAAATACTTACTACGCAAACTTATAACGATTCTCTAGGATCTAACCTTACCTCTCCCCTTCCAAAATTTTTCTCTCTCCCCTTCCAAAAGAATTAAATTGTGACTTCTTCAAAAATTTAGAACTTTTCTTAGAATTTTACTATTTAAGCAAAAATGATTAAAACTAAGAAACACTTTCTTCAATTTTAAGGACCTTCTTCAAATTTAAGGAAAACCTTTAACATCTGTCAAAATATAATATTGGAGCTTTAAATTTTGTATATTACTAAAAAAAACTTTGGAAGGATATTTACACCTTACAGCCCCTAAGCAGAAAGCGTAACAAAAAAATTTTCGAAACTATATAGGCACATTTTTACAAAATCTTTTAAAAATGTTAAAATTGAAAGAAATGCGATAAAAACCACGGTCTCGAAAAGTCTCAAAGTAACAAAATCCTAATATTATAAAATTCAATTAAACCTAAAAATATTTAAAATCTTGTACAGGTTTAGTGAAATTTTTGGTATCTAAAGTTTTAACATCCTTATTATTTAAATTACTTGTTAATTTCTTTAATTCTAACTAATCGTAACGCTTTAGTCTTTGAATATTACGTTTATAATGTTCTTTTTTTTTCATTTTTGGCAATCCTACAAATTCAGGAAGATGTGAACTATTTCATTTTAATTAAGTAAACATCCAGCTCCTTTTGAGATATATTTAATAAATGAATACTTCAAAATTTTTAAAAAATAAGTATAAGGAAGTGGATACTTGATTTTTTAGACGTAAGGAAGGATTTTAGAATTTCGAAAGAATATAAAACCAGTAGTATATACCAGGAGTAACATTCGAAAATATTTTAAAATTCTGCTTTAAAAAGTTATCCATAACAATCTAATAAGAGGGTTTCAATATAGGGAATATAAAATTCTTAGGATAATGAAGTAAAGTTTTAAATAGTAGTGAATGTGATAAATTTTAAATTACCTAAAGAAATGCCCAAGTGCTCCAATACATAAACATAATAATGTGAAATTGGAAAAGTCGACAAGAATGCAGCATAAAAATTTTCAAATGAAATCGTAAAAAGGAGAAGGAAAGGGAAAGTCCCATATAACCCTTAAGATGTAGGGTATAAATAATTGGGTAAACATTAACTAATATAAGATTATATGATATTATTTAAAATTGTTTAAAATTGTTTCCTTAAAAAGTGCTATTTTAATTTTTTTAAATATTGCAAAAAAATTTACAAAAGTAAAAATGAAATTCGAATAAAATCGAAAGTGTTGAAAATAAAAAAAGATTTTCGTAAAGCATTTGATATGTCTGTCGATCAATTCGTGGTGATAATTTTGAATGTTTTATGTTTTTTTATTTTTATTGTTTTTTTTTTGTTGTCTGTTTTCAGAAACAACAAAAGTAATCGTGAGTATAAATTGTTTTAATTTTAATTTATTTAATATAGGTACTAGGTATGTATATATAATATTTATTTAGTGGTATGGTATAAGTAAACAAATTTATATATAACATAAAAATACATACATTGTACATATTAACGAATTCCTTAAAATTTTGCATTATTTTAATGCAATTTTTTAGATTTAATGCCTTAAAAAATTTTATTTTTATTTCCACTCAAAAAAAAAAAATTCAACAATTTAAAGAAATATGGGTAATAATGATAATAAGACGACCTTTCAGCTTGACCTTTTTAATTTCGATTTCAAATACGGTATTAGTATTTTGTATATTTTAATGTTAGTTCTGATATTTTGATCGTTTTTTTTATTTTTTGAATTTTTTTTGTTTTTTTAAACGAAATTTCGAAAATATGCAAAAAAAAAATTCACAGTGAATTAAAAAAGTTTTGCACAGTTATATTTCGTCACGTAATGTGAACTGGAGCGAAGACGAATTTAATGCCGAAGATATTTCCAATAAATGACACTGTTTCTAAGCCCTTAAGATTCATCTGGATATCTTAAGACTCCTTGGATTTTGGGATTTTTATTTAAAAAAAGCCTTTCCCAAAAGTAATCGTGAGACAAAGGAGGTAATATTAAATCAAAAGATCCGCTTAATATTGTAGACAGGAATTATTGTTCTTTGACGTTATAAAAAAGTTACTCAATCCACAACGATGTAAATATTTGACGTTTGTTTTTATTTATTTTGACATTACGTTTGATTTTAATTTTAATATTTCTGAAAACAATTTTCGTTTAAGTAATGCAGTATTTTTACGTTTTATTTTCTTTTGATTGAATTTTACACGAAAATCATGCTAATATTCGAAATCCATTGATGTTCCTTCAAAACCTGTGTATACAACTTATATATACTAAATTTTTAAACCTAAGTATAGTGAACGTAAACATCAAAACAGACAATATTACTTTAAAAGTTAAAAATATAGACAACAATACAAATTCATACAATAAAAATAATCCTAAAAGTTTTAGTTCTTTAAGTTTAATTTCACTTTGACAACTTATGTTTTTCAGCAATTAATATTTATTATAAGCGTAAAATCGTTGACTAAAAATTATTAAAATTAAAAAATTATTTTTTTTTATCATATTGAAAAATATTTAAATTAAAAATCTAAATAAAATAAAATTAAAAAATTAATTATGTTTATTTACTTTAAGTGTTTACATTCAAATGTCACTTTAACGTTTTGCATTTTGCTTGAAAAATTTGATAGCTACGTTTTTGACATTTTGTAACTTCGATAGCTGTGTGATGGTTATTTTATTTTATTAAAGACATAACTAATGTTCAAGTTTTTAAAAAAAATTTGAAACACTCATTTAAAACATTTTTTAACATGCTCAATATCAACCCACTTTTCTGTACATAATATTACATAGAACTTTATAAAATATGTTTGTTATTCGTCTATTAAGAGGTGAAATATTTTCTATGTTTTCAATACACGTTTTGGGATTTTCTTATAAGATTTCTTTCTTATACTGATGATATAAAATTTAATTTGCAAATCAATACTATAATTTAGAAATTAAAGAAAAATTTTGTTAATTTATAATTTTTTTTTAACATAAATTTTACATGATTAATTACAAGGCATTTTGCTGAATCATGTTTTAAAATTTGGTTACAAAAGCACAATTAGAGGCGTGGTTTACAAATATATTGTACAGAATCATACTTTTTCTATAATGTTTGTCAAAAATGTTCCTATTTTGTAAGTCAATTTAGACATGTTTTAATTTATTAGATTTCTAATTATAATTTTATAATTATGGAAATTAGGAATTATCTGTTTTTACAGTTATGTCACATAATGGCACATAATTAGAATATTTAATAAGTTACATAAGTAATTATATAATTATAATATCCTGTGCGGGTTCGATTCCTGTACAAGTCAAATAAAAGAAATGTTTAATTGAAAAGTTGAAATCCCTTTGGTCACTAAATATAATTTAAAATAAAAAATATATGACATAAACAAAATAAATAATATTGTAATTATAAATTAATTAAAAGTAGTTAACGTAAGAAGTCTAAATGTCAAATAGGCAACGAATTGTTAAGAAGGTCAATCGCCAGAAGGTCTAGAATCTAGATCAATGTACAATAGTTATATGGATAAAAGAATTAATGGCAAGCTTAAAGCCTTTTTTAATGCCTTTCTTGGTATCTAAAGTTAAGCAAGTACCTTGATTTTTTAATTTAATGAAACTGTTGTCACTTTGCTCTTAATTGATCGGATTCAGACAAACTTAATAAATAAGATTCCCAAATTTTAAAACAAGTACTTGTAAAATTAATTATATTATAAACATTGGACATGAATATCTGTTTTTTTAATTCAATAATTAAACAATTTCTCTGTGGTGAATGATGAAGTGCACTTGCACACATTTTAAAATATATAATATATATACATATATATAAAATGAATTCATAAATTTTTATTTTTTCATCAATGGCAACCACTTCAATTTTGTATTTACTTAAGATTTATATCACATTCAAATATTTTATTTATTTTAAAATTTTTTTTTTTAATTTAAAAATAAAAAATTTAGCGGAAAGAAATATAATATTAAAAATTATGAGTTCGATTGGTAACAGATGATGCTTTTGATCACTATATAATCGAATCGAAAATAAGTGTAGAAAGTTTATTGTTATAAAAATGTGTGAATACAATCAATATACACCTTCTCTGGTCGATTGTAAGAATGTGCAAAATTTTGAAAAAAAAAAAAATTGCCTAAGGTTATGATAAATGCGTTGTTTAAAAAACACGATCCCTCCAGTATTTTTTGTTGCTGTTGTTGTTGTTGTAAATCTTTTAAATTTGATCCTTTTGAAAAACTTTAAACAAAGGAATCGTAAATTTCACTTAAGATTTAAATCAAAAAACGTGAAAAAGATAAGGTGCTAAAAAAAATTTGTTAATAAATGAAGGCAATTAAAGCTATCATTAAAATAAATGATTTTGGTACAAGTATAATACTTATTGTTTTTTTTTACAGCAAAATTAAAGAAAATTTATTAAATTTTAATGAAATTATAAGCAAATAAATAAAAGAAATAAAAATAATTGAATATTGAGGAAATTGGAAGAACAATTTATTGTTTAAAAGTTCGATTATAAAGTTGATCTAATACGTTTCTTCCGTTAGTAATCAGATGAATACTTTTTAGTATTTGCTCTAGATATCTTTTTAATGCGCTACATTCAGATCAGAAACAGGGAATGTTTTAAGATAAAGATAAAGATTTGATTGATTCTTAAAATAAATAATAAATTTACTATCAATTTCTTTTGAGCCAAACATTTTAAGGTGTAAGGTAATATTCATAATTTTAAGTTGGAATTATTTAGCAATGACTATTAGTAATTTTCTAATTAGTGTTCACTAAATTAACATTCCAGAATTAAAACATCAAAATAGAGATGTAAACCAGACAAATTGCCCCGTATCGGAAGCGTATGCCGGATTCTTACCGAGCTAAACCCCAACCTTCCCTCATTAAAACTAGTCAAACTGACTAACCATTAATTTGCTATCTTGGTTTGAGAATAGGTTTTATGTACTGTACTTTATACTATATCTGTACTTTATACTATATTATCTAAAGATATTTTTCTTTTAAGCCTGCCTTTAATAATCTGATTATTTATTAATTGAGCAGCTTCAATATTTATATGCCCTTCTAGACGAGCTTTATGCTTTAGGGCATATCTACTTATTTCATCTATAACTTCCGGAATTTGTAAATCTCTACGAATTTCACTATTACGTACATACCAGGGAGCATTATCTATATTACGTAGGACTTTATTCTGAAAGGTTTGAATTTTTTTAAAATGCGTTTGATTGGCACAACCCCAAAGTTGAATGCGATATAACCATATAGGTTTGATTACTTGGTTGTACATTAAGACTTTATAAATTTATTGTTAATTTAGACTTACGCCCTAGGAGCCAGTAATTTCCTTTATATTTATTTTCAAGCTCTAGTTTTTTCTTCTTAACATGTTTATTCCACCTTACCTTACCATCCAGTGTCATTCCTAGGTATGACCTAGGATTTATACAACAACACCATTTAAATTTATTTTAGGTGGGTTTCTTATATTTCTATTAGTAAAATTAACCTGAACGGATTTACTTTCATTTAGTTTTATTCTCCATTTGTTAGTCCAAAAACATATTTTTTCACCTTTAATTTTCTTGTAGCTTCGTCAATATTCGATCCTACTGCCAATATTGCAGTATCTTCACCAAATGTTGCTACAGTTACATTTTCTACTTCTGGTAGATCACTTATATAAAGCAAGTACAAAATAGGACCTAGAATACTGCCTTCAGGCACACCTACTTTTTTGTGTTTTGGAGAGGTAATTCACAAGGTTCATGGAAATTTTAACTGATTTCAAACGATTTTATCTGAACGTATGTAGGAAATACTGTAAATTAATAAAATAAATTGCATGTGTTTTAAGCTTCCATTAAAAAACTGACGAAATGAATTCTGTAATTGATGATTATTCATTTTAACTGAAAATAATTGTCACTACTGATGCGAAATATGAAAAACTGTTATGCCATTTCTGTTGTAGATTGCTGTCAGCTCATTCAGTATACACACTATCAGCTCTTCCGAAACTTATTCCGAAATGAGAAAACCTGGTAGTAAAAATTGAAGTTTCTAATAAGCTTAAGGTGTCGGAAATGCAGACAATTTCGGATTTCTTGGTAAAAACTGGCAATACAATTTTTCGTCCTCTTGTTTTTTTTTCTATATGTGACAACTTCTAGAACATTCTTCATTTATTAAATTTAAAGAAATTTTATTAGTCTAAAAATTCAAACACATTCTTTTGTTTGAACTCCAACCATGTGGAACCAAAATCATTATCGCCTCCTTCTAACTAGGATCTATTTTTTCGCAAAATTAAATTTAAATATAATGTTAAAAATGCATTCGTAGGCATTCTCTAGTTCAATGTTAACTCATTCTCATCAATTATCACGTTTCTGCAAATTATAAACAGTTTTTTAACACCAAACGTCTATCAAAAATGGACTTCGTAAATTTCTAAAAAAAAATTATTAAAATAATACATTATGTATCTTTAAGATATTAATAAAATATTAAAGATATGAAAATTTTAATATGCATGAAACTTTTAAAATTCAAATTATTAAAATATAAATTTACATAAAAAATAAAAATATTCAATTTTTACATCAAATAAACAATGAAGAGGTGTCGGAATTGAATATTCATTTCTATTTAAAATATGTTTAAAATCATCTTCTTAACCCGCAACATACTCGTATACGTTAAATAACTGACACTTTTAAGCATATCCAAAGCACCATTTATACCAGATAACATCGTGTTAAAAAAAAAATTTATCTAAAAACAAAAAAATAAAAAAAATAAAATGAGTTTTTTATTTTTAGTGTTATTATTATTTCAATGAAAAATTAATAAATTAATTAATAAAAAAAAAAAACCTTTACGGAATTTTAAAATTAATCTTATAACTTCATCTTTGATTTAAAAAACATTTGGTTTTTTAAAATCAAAATATAACAACAAACAAAAACAACAACAAAGATATCTAAATATCATAATCTGATTGAATTTAAGTTTCCATCCAATTTATAGTAAGTGTTGACCAAAATAGGAAGGCTATACAAAAAAGAAACGTGATTAGTTAAAATTTAATTTGTTATGAGAATTAAGTTTTCCAATGCTCCCTTTTAATAATGTATATGCTATCGTCATTGAATAATATTAAAAGATCTTCGAAAATTGATAATAGATTCAAATAAGATTTATTAAATCAGATAATTATATTGTTAAATGTTTATACACATTGAATAAGTCTACATTGATTCAGTCATTTATTTTTGCATCAATTAAATCTAAGTAACAATAATGACATCTGATGCTTGATTATAGAAACATATATGAAGAATATTCAAAATAAATTGAAAATAATAAAACTGTGCTAGCTAGCTAGCTAGTAGAAGATATAATGTTCGATATCCACCTTGTCTAATTACCTGAACATAGTGGAATCCCAGGCAATTGTAGAGTTGATAAGGTGGCTAGGATTGGTATAAATCTCCAAATTTTTTTAGGGAACGAGAATATCGGGCTTCGCCTAACAACTGTAAAGTTGTGTTCTCAATAACGAGCTTATTGACTCAGGAGCCGTAGAGGGTTTTCAGCAAGCACATTTACTATAGCAAAGCAAATCTGACCTAAATTAGATATAAAAAGATCCATAAGACTTTTATTCCTAAATCGCCCGAATATCGCCAATGTAATGGGAGTACTCCTGGCAATGTCTTATTGGCAGGCATGCCAGAAGACTAGGACTTCTTTCAAATGATTTTTGTAGAAGGTGTCAATGTTATGCAAATGTCCGGCACTTGCTCTTAAAAGAAGAGCAACCATGAAAACTTATTTCTTATGTAATTTTCTTGATCTGTCGGTCGTTAATATAACAGACTTACTACGCTTTTTAAAAAGCTCCAACTAGTCCAGCATCCTGTTTACCTACCTAGATCTGATGTAGATAAGGGCACCGATTATTTTCCGATTGATTACTGATTACACTTTATCTATATTGATTATCTCCATACAAGTGTTTACAGATAGTTTAATCAGTAGACGACGTAATTTACATTCAGATTTCGGAACCAAAGTGTTTAGCTATTGAGATAAAAAAAAAATCGTACATCATACCCAAATTTAAATTAGGATATATGAACTTTTGCGGCCTCATGAATATGTCGGTTAAGTACAATTTAATTATGTTTAAATAAAAGGGACTATTCGAAGCCAATAGATGCGTCGCCTCAATACAAACGGCAAAGAAACAACAGTATGAATCTTGCACTGCTAAAGCGTACCAAAGACAAAAAAAAGTTCCTATCGTCTAGGAAGGAGGATTCTCAAAACAAATAAAATAAAAAAAAAACAGTTTTTATAAAGCTCCGAAATTTTCATAAGAGGAAAGCGCTGTAGTAAATGAACACTAGCTATAAGATATAACAGATTATTTTTTAAACTTATTAGGTTCCAGTACCATTGAACATGAGTGGACTAGGTAGCTTACCCTCAGTTTATTTTTTTATTAGATATGACATGACCAGGTTTTGAACCCGAGACCCTTCGTTTAAAAGGCCGACGTCCTAACCATTATGTTATCGGTGCATACAATAATTAATAAGTTTAGTACAAGTAGAATTAGATACAGAATAGAAGACAATTACTATATCGTCTTTTATTTTAGAAGAGTTGTTTTAATTTTTAAGTCTTCTCAAGATTCGAAAAAAACAATAAGTTGTTGGCGTTAGCTTAAAATGAATTTTGAATTAATTGAATTAAGATTAATTATTATTAGAGGATATGCATATTATTATATAAATAACACGTAAAATATCGATTTTTACTAATTACTATTCACAATCAAGGATTTGTAATATTCAAAAAAAAATTCCTAAAAGTCACCATTATTTGATATTCTATAAAGCATTTAAAATTTTAATAAAGAAAAAAATTTTTCCACATGAGAATTTTAGAATTTCTATTTAACTAAATGTTTACTCATGTATACGTGGGTAGTTTGGCGTCGTCGCCTCTAAAACGATTAGAAGAATTGATAAGAAAAAAAAAAAAAAAAAACATAAAAACAAAAAGCAAAAATAAAAATATCTATGGCATATGGGAATCAAAAAGTCATGGAATTAATTTGAATTTCAATCTTTTGTTTTGTTGTTTTACTTTTTTTTTCCTCACTTTTAAATAAAATAACCGTAAAATATAAGAGTTATAGGTTAATGTGCTTAAAATTAATTAGTATGAAATGGCTGATGAGTCTTTAGTGATATTTTGTAATATTACCTAGGTATATAGATAATAGATATAAACAAAAACAATATGAGTTTTTATTAATATATTCTGTTATTTGAGAATAAATTATTTAAAAAAAAAAACACAAAAATTATCAATTGATTCATAAAATTATCTTATAAATTGAATTTTGAAAATTTTAATGAATGAATATTGTATTTTAAATTTTGAATTTTTTTAATTTTTAATTAATTTTTATTTTTATATTTTTTGAATGAATTTTTTATATACATGAATAAATTAATAATGTTTTTTTGAATACAAATTTTTACAACTTTATTATAATAAAGTGATTTTAATAATTTTACAATTTTTATTTAAATAATTTTTTGGAATATATTACATTAGGTGTTTAATTATACCCGTGCATACATATATGAACATCGGGTATATTAAAATTACTCCTCCGTTTGTAACGCATCGAAATATAAGAGCTAGATATAGTGTCAAGGGTACGTATCGAATCAACATCGAAAAGTGAATCGATCTAGCTATGTGTGCCCGTCCGTCCGTCAGCACGATAACTCAAAAACTATAAGAGCTAGAGTTCTGAAACTTTCACAAAGTAATTTTTAGACAATTTGTAGGTTCCCTATTGTTTTTGGTTAAAATCGGAGAAAGGCTTCGGGTAGCTGCCATACAAATTTTTCGATATTTTATGAGTATTTTCTAAATTAATAACGAAATAGAAACCAAATATAAAAGGAAACAAATTGTTATTAAATTATAAATCGATTCATGGTGTAGTGGTTAGGACATGTTACTTGTAGCAAAAATGTCTCGGTTCGAATTCAGGCTAAGGAAAATTTTTTTTTTTTAAATTCATTTTTTTTTATCTATTTTTTTTTTAATAAAATATATGTATTTATTTTATGTTTGAAAAAATTTTATTTTATAGAAAATTTGACAGAAGACTCTCATTTACATTACAAATTATTAATTTTTTTTAATATTTCTATAAAAAAATTCAAAACTGTTATTTAAAACAAACAATTGATTCCATAGCAACTAAGATTATTTAAAACTGTTATTTAAAACAAACAATTGATACCATGGCAACTACAATTATTTAAAAAAAAATAATGAGATAAATAAAAACTCGTTTTGTAGAGAAATTATTAATTGTTCTATGGTATAGTGGATAGGACATGGGACTGCTGGTCGAAACGTTTCGGTTCGATTCCTGGCTGGGGCAAAATTTTTTTTTTTTTAAATTAATCTTAAAATTCTCATTTATAAATTATTTATTTTTTTTAAAACATTTTTAAAAAAATTCAAAACAGTTATTTAAAACAAACAATTGATACCATCGCAACTATAATAATTTAAAAAAAAAATTGAGATGAAAAAAAAATTGTCGATGGCTTAGTGGTTAAGACGTCGACATTTTAATTGAAAAGTGTGGGTTCGAATCTCGTTGAGAGCATATTTTTTTTTAAATTCATCTTTTTTTTTAATTCATTTTTTTTTTATTAATTTTTTTTGTAATTAAATATAAAAAACAAATATTTTGAATTTTCTGTCAAACAGTTCAATTGCAATATAAGAATTTCTTATTTATTTAATACACGCACGGGTATCTTAAAGTTGACAAGGGCAACTATAATCTTCCTCGTTTTATAATAGATTTGATTGATAAATATGAAAGCTTGGATTAATTTCACACAAATTTTACAAAGATTTAAGAATATATGGATAAAGTAGTTTATTATGTCAATTTTGAAAACTTAGAGAATTTGTTTAGTGAAAATTGCATTTTAAAATAACTTATTATACAAAAATGGTTGACTAAAAATTAAGGAACGAAAGTAGTTATATGAAATGTTAAACAAATAGTTAGGACGTATAGAAATCGCATTAACATCTAATTATCACCAAACTTGGAGAGGAGTGTTCGACTGAGTTGGTTTTTTTTTGTTTTTCCTGGGTTATGGTTAAATGGATCGAACTATAAATTTTAAATTTTATACTTTGATAAGACATAAAAATTCGCGAAATCGTTTGGACTGCAAATCTATTTCGGCACAAGCCCCTATTTTTGCTTATTAATCCACAAAAACAAACAAAAGCAAATTAAATTGTTGCATAGCAAGTAAAGTTATACATGAAATAATAAATTATTATAATTTGATCAGGATTGATTATAGATAACTTGTAGATAAGAATATTGTAGATAAAAATATACTTTAATTATACTAATTTAATCTGCAAAATTTTATAATTTCTAACAATTGTAGTTTATTAAAAAAAATTCATGCTGCAATTAAATCAAATAAATCATAATGTAAATTTTCAATTGATGGAGAATTCCCGTTATTTTTATAATTTTTTTTTAAATTAATTATTTTCTAAATAAATATTTGAATGAATTTTTTCTGTTAACAATTGCGAGGCACAGTGGTTAGAGTTCATGCGAAGGCCCGTATTCGGATCCCAGTGAAAGTAAAAAAAAAACTTTTATCTATTTTTAGACTCGACTCAATTAATGGCTTAATCAATTATTAATTATATTATTTCTTTAGCTAAAAATACTTTAATAAAACAATAAAAATGCAAAATAGAAACTAATAATTTAATTGAATAATATAACTCACAGATATCATATAACTCAAGCATATCATATAACTCAAATATAAAATTGTTATAATGAAAATTAAAATATAATTGTTTACATTAATTTTTTACATGTTATCAAGCGTAGTACTATCTCATGTAAATTGTATGTGGGATTTATTTGATCAGTTCTAAAAAAATGAATATAATACGTCCCGTCCCGCCTTCGGTTAAACCACAAAACTCTCAAATCATCAAATTGAAAACAATTCTGCAAAATTTTTCTATGTTTAACAAATTTTTTTCCTGTTTCACTCACTGGAGGAGCATAGGGTTTCACAAAGCTTCTTTATTGTAGTCAGTTGCTTGATTAACGTTCATGTTTTTCTACAGCTTCTGATTTCCTTTGTAACTTATCTTCTCCGAGTTATTTTTATCTTCTCACACCTTCGCTTTTTCGCTGCAGATTCCAATCAAGTGCCTCGGGCGCAATATTTTTTGTCGGTTTTTGAAATTTATAGTCTATCAATCTCCATTTCTTTCTTCGTATTTGATAGAGTATGCTTTTTTGCCTTGATATGATTAATATTTCCTCATTTGTTATTCTTTTAGGCCATCTTGCCTTGTGTCTTATATTATACATTGATCGGAGCTATTTATTTACCTGTAGCTTGTTTGTTGCAGGTTACAAGAATTTGGATTAAAATGATAAAAATTATATAATCTATATTAAAATATCTATATCTTATTACTATAGTAATATATTTTAATATAATATTGAAATTATTATAACTTCTTAATCACTATTCAAATTTATAAAGTATAAATTTTTATTAATGCTAATATTTTGACTATCATTAATATTTAATGACTATTTCTGAATTTTTTTAATTTAAATTTTTTTATTAAGTATTCAATTAAGATATTATTTTATTGGAATGTTATCGATTTAATGTATCACAACTTAATTTATATTTTTTTCTTTAATTTATGACAATTAGATATTTTTTCAATTAAATCATATTTTTTTATTTGGAATTATTTATTTTTTTTAAAATATTTTATTAATTCAAAATATGTCCAAAGTAAATCAAATAACTTCACTTTTGAAATTTAACAAAAAAAAAAACTAAAATAAAATAAAGTGAACGTTAATAGAGTTTAAGAAAATTTTTAATTATTTGTTGGTATCTAAATGGTAAATGGAATGATAGTCTCATAAATAAATTTAATAGATTTCACTTAAATAAATAAATTATCTTTGATGAATCAATAAATAGCAATTGATAAAGTTGTTTTTTTAAAGTATAAATAAGTGCAATTGAAGGTATACTTTATTTTTAGATTTATGAATAAAAATTAGTTTTCGAAATGTAGGTAGTTGGTAAATGCGAGATAGCATTTTTTAATTATTGCACCAAAGATTGTAAGAAATAACGTATCTTGAAAATAATGTGGATCACTGATCTTCGAAGTCATTCCTATGAATCATACCATAGAGTTATTTTACTATATTAATCATATTCGTGTAAGATCACAACCCGTCAAAGCAAAGTGTAAACAAAATAAAACCATAAACCTCTTTCCCAAACCATAAACCATAAACACTATGATCTTTTCGCTAAATTCTATAATTAAAATTAACTTTATGAAATCTCAATTACTAAACCTAAATTTTAAATAACAACGGCTAGGTGGCACAGTGGTTAGAGTGGCGACTTTCATGCGAAAGGCCCGCGTTCGAACCCGAGTGAAAGTGAAAATACATTTCTGGTTTTCGACTAGACTCAGCTACCATTCGTTATTGGGTTCAAATTAATCGCTTAGTCAATAATTAATAATTATATATCTTTAGTAAAAAATACATTAATATAACAATTTAAACAAAGAGGTTCGCCACCAGTGCTAAGCAATTCTTAGAGACTGCGAATAATAAAATAAATAAAAAAAAAAAAAACCTATAATGTATTGTAAAGGAGTTCAACATAAGTATATTTGACAGTTTAAAAATAAGTTGAAATAAAGTCGTGCTCATAATTGACTGCTGACATTTTTGTTTGAAGGAAAAATTTGGCATTTTAATTGAATAAAGGGTTACCCAAAATTGACTATGATGTTTAATTAAATATACAATTTTTTACTATTATATTATTATAACTGTTAGAAATTGTTGCTTTTTTTTTAAATATTTGATAAAAGCATGTTCTTTGTGAAGGATTTTTGTTCCGTTCAATTTTTTTTTATATAAGTTCGAAATACCAAATTTTAAAAATTTGTAAAAATTTAGAGAAAATTTAGTGATTTTTAAGAGACTTTGTTTATAAAAGTGTAACTGTCATTCCACAGCGCACCGTAAAAGAAGAAGATTTTATAATACAACTCTCAAAAAAATAACAGCGTTATTTACTATTACCTGACTTTCTATAATTTGTCAATTAAACTTTTGTATAATAATAAATTTTGGTAATAAGAAAGGTTTGTTTTATGCTCCCATTAAGAAACGTAAACATTAATAAATACAGGATTCATATTCAAATTATATATTTAATATAATAATAATACTTAAATATTAAATTATTCAATAACCTTAATAAAATTAAAACTTTTTTTTTTTAAATCAATATTTTATTATACGTACATTTCGTTTTTACAACAACAACAAAAAAGAAAAAATACAAAATAGGAGCGTTAATGTCTACATGTGACAGTAATTTAAATTGATGTTTCTTAATTGAAAAAAAACATACATAAATATAATTTGTTTTCTTTGTTTTTAAAAAGAGTTTCATTAAAGTTAAGTGGCTGTTAATATGCCCTATAATAATTTGAAACCTTAAAGGCAATTTTATCTGATATAACCTTAAAGGAATACCTATTTTTGGTTTTTTTGTCGCATTCATAAATTCTTGGAATTTTCCCAAAAAAAAAAACATACTTATGATTGTAATATTTAATTTTTTGGCTTTACAATCATTGGTAAGCAAAAACCAAAGTTTTCGTACACTCAAAAAAAATTTTGTTTAATAACATAGAGTTACAAGATAATTAAAAGGAGCCGAAGTTATAATAATTTGATTAAAAATTGAAGTGAGGACCTGCAGAGCATTTATTAAAAGTTATTAGTGAATTTGATATTCTGAGTCATAAGATCTTCATGCATAAATAGTTTTTCCCACACTTATTTGTCGAATCATAAAGCTTGTACAATTTTCTGTTTAATTTGCAGTTTAACTTGGACTGGGAGTCCAAATTTATGTCAACATGACTGGGAGTATAAATGGAGTTTGTTTTTGGAAGTTATTGTGAGATTTAAAATCCCGAGTCAGGAAATAATAATCTGGGAATGTGAGTAGAGTTTTTTAAGACTAAAAATATTTGTTCTACCATATTTTCCCGTAAAACTTGCACAATTTTCTGTTAAACGGGCAATATGACTGGGAATGTTAATGGATTGGTAAATCCATGTCTGTATGACAACAAATACAAATTTTGTTTTTTTTAGACGTCCCGAAATAATAATCAAGAATTCCTTTAAGGCTGAAATAGTTGATCCCACCATAGCTTCTCTATAAACTTAAACATTTTTTGTTTAAAAAGCAATATACATAAGAATTGAAAAGGAGTTTTTTTTTGAATTTCAAATTTTTTAAAGTGTATATCAAAACTTTTGTAATTTACAGAATATTAACACTTGACATATAAAAATCATATCAGTAAAAGTTTTAAAAGTGAAAGGTTGCGATTTAAATTAAAGAAAAACTATATATTACATATATGTATATAAAAAACATGCATATGTGTATGTTACATCAACTATATGTATATGAATAAAAAATAATCTTCTCATATCAATCATGAAATGTCCTACAGAACTTCCGAAAAATCGTCGTATTTTTATTGTAAAATAAAAAACAAAATGAAATAATAAAATTTAAAAAAAATGACCTTTCATAATTTTAGGTTTCAGATATAGTTTCATTTTTTTTTTTGGTTTCGCCCCAATACGAATACCACTTTATAATTATTTTAAATACTGCGATATTTTGTAATTTTAACATATGAGTAAATTTTAGTGATATATCCAACCCATAAAAGCACACTTAAGTATCAGATACACAAAGTATAATTGTAATATTAACTTAAGTATTAATAATAAGACAAAAACCAAAATGTTGTATAAAGTTTGACTCCCTTTAAAAGATTTTAAAGATTCAAAACAAAAAAGGAAACTAATTTAAATGATTCCACTATATTGAAATAAGTTGGTTTTACTTGTCCCTTTTATAAAGCGAATGAATAAAAAAATACCAAAATCGATTCGAACTCATCAAAGATATTATAAAAACGAAAATATAATAAAAATTTTCCAATAATTATTATCATAACTTACCATTTTGCCTAATAACCTGATTGTTGTATACTTTGCGGATTTCGCATCTCATCTTTTTAATCAAATACATACAGCTAAAACACAAAAAAAAAACAAATTCCTGCAATTGCATAAATCTTTTAAAATTATAACGAATTCAACTTGTAACCACCAAAAATTTAATTTTATATTGCCCTTAACCTGATGAAACATTATTTCATCTTAATTTTTTTTTGGTTTGTTTTTGTTTTTTGTTATTATCTGCATTTAAAAACTGCATGCAATTTTATTTGAAGTGTTGTTACAAATGTGTCATTCAGAGTATAATACCTTTACATCAAAAAATAATTTGGTTAAAGTTTTAATAACATTTCCTTGCTTCTGTAAATTTATAAATTTATAACGAACACTTAACAAGGTTTTTCATATTTAAAATTGCTGTCAAAATAAACCAGGATGTTGAAAGTCCTAGTTAAGTATAAGGGTTATAACTAGGTTTTTGAAGAAAATTTTTTGATATATTCGATTATTGCTTAAATTTTTTTAACATCCCTACGTGATTTTGTTGCAAAATGTCATTCTTGTTTATTTTTGAAAAGAAACAAATAGCCTTTTTTTTTTTTTTTTGAACTTTAAAAGAAAAATTTTATTTATTATTAATAAAATGTCATTAAAATTATAATTAAAAAAAAAAGTTTTTCCTTGTTCATTTTTAATTTATTTTATTTAAAGTTAATAAAATATTGCTGCTATGGAAACGTTAAACAATACTAGGTTCATGCATAACGATAGTCTGAATGGTTGATTTTAAAACTAGGCTATTTAGTGGGTTTTTTGCGTAGTGTGAATATGATATTACTCTCTATCTGACATATTAGAATGAAGATACAAATTACAAAATCTGCCAAATTGTAAATGCAAATCTTTTTTTTTACGAGGGTTGATGGAAAGCATCGGAAGCCACCCAGAATCACTGTACATTTGAGTTGTGTTAGACTTTAAATAACTAAAACAACCTCCTCCCTTTTTTAAACAACTTGGAATGAGTCTTAAATACAAATTTATTATTTGGTTTTTAGCATGGAGATTGGGAAAGGAAATACACTTTATATGAAGATTGTCGAAATACGTTAGGTTAAAAGCTTATGTTGTTATATGTATATGTTTTAAGTCTTCTACTTATTGCTGAGATCAAAGCTGGTTATGGAACATCGAATATGGATCCAATGGAATCAATGTGTTCTCCTCTGACAGAAATACAATGTCCTTGTTGAAAGAAAGAAATCCGTGTTTAGAATTTGAATCATCTTCAATCCTAATAGGGCTTTATTTAGAGTTATATTTTTAAATTAATTAAGAACGAAAATAATCTAATGTAATCTAAGCCTGAGATCTAATAAGTATGTCGTATCATCCTTGAAGAATAAAGGACTGTAAGAATAAGGACAAGGAAGAGTAAATATCAAATCTATTGCGCCCATATTTTGCTTTGAATTGTATTATGTTCTAACTGAGACGAGTACATTACTTAGAACGCTGATTCAATTGTTGATTCATTTAAAATTGTTTTTTTCGGAGTAAATATTGGATTAGAGTCTAACGTATATAATTACGAGAAGTTCAAATAAATCGATAACTTGCTTGAAACTAAGAGGAAATTCTGTATTAAAGAAATAATTTTGAGTAAGCCGGACTGGGTAAGAACTCAGAATATTAGGAAAAGGATAACCAACTGGACAATCCTATATCCTATAATATTATCTCAAACTTCAATTTTTTTTTTTAATCTTTATTTATTGAAGATTTAAAAATTTTAAACTTAATTTGGAAAAAGAAAATTTAAAGACCACAAAAATAACTATTAATTAAATTTTGTTTAGCCGTAGTGTCTTTTTTATTTGATTGCGTCCAATTTGGTTGCCGCTTCTACAATAGACCATCAAAATTGTAACTTCATTATGTTTTAGTTATAATAATTATAGATTTAAGATATAATACAAATAAAATCTAAAATGAATTAGATCTGATCAATTTTAATAGAATATTAAAATTTAGAAAATTATTTAACTAAATATGAATAAAATCAAATAATTTTGCATACATTATATACAATATTTTTATATACCATAATACCATCCTTCCTGTCAGTGTCAAAGTAAAAAAAAAAAAAAACAAGCATAAAAACAAAACAAAACCAAAATAAAATTATGAGTACACTAAAAGGCACGTACCATAACTTGAATATGAAAAAAAATACACTTTTTACATTCAAAATACAAAAAAAAAAAATAAAACAAAAAAAAACAAAATTAATCGCTGCTGTCAGTTTTATCAATTGCGGCAGCAATAATAACAATCGCGGCAACACAGTATCATTGTAAATTATTGTAACCATTATTATATAATGTCATCTTACGATCTTCAAAGTTTATGTCCGTTATTTAGAAGATTTAAATGTTATTTTTTTTTTTCTCATAAGGACAATCAACATACACACATATACACGTAGTGAATTTTAACGGGGATTTTTTTTTTTTTTTTATAGTTTTATTTAGTACGTTCATCGTTGGATGCATTTAAGAGAATAACTTGGCATTTACAAGATTTACAAGTGAAAGAAAAGCTGAAAAACAAAAAAAATGTTTCGGTATATTTGTTATGAATCAAAAAATGTATTTTTGTGCCTTGCAGAATTTTTAAGATTTAACTGGAGGTAGACAAAAAACCAAAAAAAGACCTGCAATATTATGACCTTATGTGATGCTTGATGCATTTTAAAAAAAAAATAATAATACATAGTATATCTACATATATGTGAAATTAAGTTTTCAACAAGTTGGAATGCTTTTTTTTTTTTGTGAAGATAATTGGATCAAAACCGAAAAAGAGAAAATATATAATTTGTAATATCATATGACATATGGTTGGTTTAGTTTGCTATAAAGAAGTACAGACATATTTTATTATTATTATTGTTATTATTATTATTATTATTTTGTTGTTTGTAATTTTAAATGGTACTGAAGATATATTTTTTTTTTGTTTTTTACTTATTTAAGATGCCCTTACAACACATTCAGTTTTTTATTTTTGTAATAAATTTATTTTGTGCATTGGTTATTATTTTGGATTTTGGAAGAAGGTATCTTCAAGGAAAAAACGCGAAGTTGTTTTTTTTTTTCCTTTTATGGAATGTTAAAAATTAAGATGACTTAAGTTATGAAAGAAATGTCTTCGATGTATATATATACAGTATATATATATAAAGTGAGAATAAAAAATGATTGAAAACTTTTTTAAAAAAAAAAAATGTAGATACTATATATAAGTAATATGTAACATGGTAAAGTTAAGACAAAGTTGTTTTGTTACTAGATTTATGCTTTGTATAAATATTACTATATGTGAATGTCATTGACAAGTAAAAGAAATTATTATAATTGAAAGGATCAGTAGAAGATTTTAAAGAAACTAAAAAAATATAGAAAAATTAACCTGTTTCAGGGTAGTTTATTTCCTAATTAACTCAAGATTTTGATTATTTTTTGAGGGAGCATAGAGCTTCCATTTGGCATCTGGCACGACTTCCAGCTGATGTTTTAACAATCTCTCGTGTGAAGCATTGTTGAAGTTTAGTTAGGACTGTGCGTCTCCAGGTATTATTTGGACACGCATCACCTTTTTCTTACTTGCAACTTACGTTGTTCTGATTTTCCCTTAGAGTATGGCTTCCACTTCCATTTTTTTTTTGTTTTCGATGTTCATTGCGTTGTTTATTGCTGGCAGTTTATCTTGTCCTTCTACATGGACTTATCGCTTAACATGTGTGCTTGAAGTATTATGTCTTCTTCTAAAAGACTTACGGAGACTTCTCACATTATATTGTCAAGAACGATTATTGTGAATAGAATTTCCGCGAGTGAAAACTCTTTTTGACGCTGGTAAAAATCTATTAAGAGATGTAGGTGGAAGTGGATCGGACATACTATCACAAAAAAAGCCGACAACATAACCAGAATGGCGTTGGAGTGAAATCCTTAGGGAAAAAGAACACGAGGTTGCCTCAAAAACACCTGGAGAGTATTTCTTGAACTAGGAAAATGCAATCTTATTTGAGACGATGTAAAGACAAAAAACCGAGTGAAATGAAGATCCCAAGTGGTAGTCCGAGACTTCCAAGAGGGAGTAATAAAGAAACAAAAATAATCTGAAAGGGTTCACTTAAGTTTCCATTCTGAAGGGCCTCTAGTTAAGTGTTTTCGTACAGCCGTCTCATAAGCTGGATTATTTTGCTTGATCTTTATTATTACTGCAACCTTTTTTTACAGTTTTAAAGGCTTTCTGAAAATTCACGATTTGCAGGTAGAGGGCATATCGTCATGCAATCTCTATGACGATTCGCATCGTATTTCTTGATCTACATTGTTTCTGTAGGGGTGGAAACCTGTCTTGTATGACAGTTGCTATGATCTTATACACGGTTTGAGAAGAGTGGCTGAGCGCCAGTTGTTGCAGTCATTGAGATTGCTTTTCTTCGGTAACTTACAATTGTACATCTTTCTCAAAGTGAAGGTAGACTTTCTTATTCTCACCCTACTACGATATGAGGATACGATATATCTTCTGAAAATCGGCAAGCTCTTGTTCAATTACCAAGCTTGTAGTATGTTTGCTGAAACTACAAATTGCTATTATAATACTTTTATTTTTCGAATAAAATAACTTACAAATAATATTTTGTAAAAAGTTAATTATTTTTAATTCTTAAACAGATAAGGATCGAGTACTAAATAATATGATTGATTTTAAATTATAAATTTTGACGCAATCATAAAATATTCTCTAGAAAAAAAAATTGATAAAGTAATTGAAACTGCTTCTTTTTTAGCAATGTCAGCTTAGAACGTCACAGTTCGGATAAAAGTTTTTTTAAAGTACTTAAAATCTAATCAGAGCAGAGATTCGAGAAGAAAAAACTTGTTCCCAGTCGGCTAAGAATCACATTTACTCTATGTCTCTTAAATGTAAATGAATGCATTGGTGCTAATTAACCCTTAATTTATGTAAGTTTTTATAGTTCTATTATTGGTTTTCAACTATTCCTAGTAGCTTATAATGCAATTTCAACCTAGATTATTAAAACGCGTAATAGCATTTCCGTAAATAAAACCCCAATTATTTCCTGAATTTTGCTAATACATATTAAAATTTTGATTAAGTTTAATTTCAGTTATTAAATTATAAATTCATACTGTTTCGCAATATTTAAATTAACATCTAAAACTACCTGTCTTACATTAAAAAAAAACTAATAAATAATTAAAATTTATTATAAATTTATATAATAAATATAAATGAAAGTAACATGAAGAGTGATGGCTTAAGTAGGCAGCTAGATTAATTTAAAAAGATATTAATACAAAAGTTATATGTACAAACAAATATATTAAATAAATAATTAAATATATTTTTTTCATTTAACTCTTCACTTAACGAATAATAATAATTAATTTTAACTCTTCTTTAAACATTTCTGACAATAAATAATGATTAATATTACATCATTTCTATATTAATTTACCTACCTGTCTATTCAAATTGGAATCAGATAAAATTGGTAAAAAAAATTTAAATATATAAGTATTTCTTTTTATTTGAAATTATTTTATCTTCCTTATAACTAATAAAACTTTTTGATTCCTTATATATGTATATATATATATTTCCAATTTCAAAAGTCCATCAAATTAAAAAGTAGCTGCATCAACCTGCTGTAACTGATTACTTAAAAAATTCAAAAAATTAAAAAGAATTAAAAGAATCCTATACCAGTTGCAATACAAGTGATAGATTCAACATTTTACCGTCTTTTCAAATTACAAGTAACATACTATATCATCAAAAACACCTCAAGTTTATTACAACATTCCAACGGAACACTTTTGTTATTTTTTTCAGTTTCACTTTATTATTAGTTTATTTATTTATTTTTTTAACTTAACATTTTTTAACTGATTTTTGTTTGATTTTTTTTTTTCTTTGAGACAAGAATCTGTTGCAGCATCAAAACTTCAAAAAAAATAATCATCTACAATAAAATTCGATCTACTAAAATGATCACAGAAAAGAGGTTTTTTTTTTAACGTCAACAAGATAACATAAATTGACAATGGTTTTTATGATGCGGCTTTTCTATATATATTTTATCCAACATACATACATAAAATATATATTTATATTTTATATTTCATATATACAAATATATACTCTTTTCACATGAACCTTGTTCTTTTTTATATGTAATTTACATATTTCAATTGAATTTGACGTTTTTTCAAATTAAATTGGCCTTTTATCAAATTAAATTAGTCGTTTTACAAATTAAATTCGTTTTTTTTTAAATTAAATTAATCTTTTTTCAAATTAAATTGGTCTTTTTTCAAATTAAAATTATCTTTTTTTAAATTAATATGGCATTTTTTTTAAAAGCGCTCCCGTAACTTGGGACCTGTAATCGAACTGCTATGATTTGGAAAACCTTCTCTACAATTATGTAATAAAAACTTAAAATGAAAAAAAATGACAAAAGTCTCAAAAAATGGTATACCTAAAATTTATGGGGGCTATTGCGGCAGCTTTAAGATCCCGAATTTCTTGTTGTATTTGACATCAACGATAAAATCTTAGAATACCTTTTTTTAAATTTGTTAATCTGACTACTGGATTTTAAAAAACGGAGCTGATCAAAAAAGACAAATCTTATTTAAAAATTTAGAACTGTACCTAATTCCCGTGTTAAACGAATTTAATATAACTCGATTTGGAAAAATGATTTAATTCTCTTTTTACGCGTTTTAATAAACATAAATAAATCCGCTTTAAAACGATTTGATATTTCAAGAAATCAAATTTATTAAGCAAAAAAATGATATTTTCTTACGCGATTTTCTTTCAACGCGGATTTTCGGGGATCGCATCTATATCGTAAACAAATAATTAGAGTAATTTACATTTAAAAAAAAACCACAAACTCATTTTAAAACAGATAAACTTCAATTGAAAATGGATCAAGTTCATATGAAAAGAGTATATTAATTCATGGATACCTCAGATGGATCAGATAATCACATATTTTTAATTTTTTTTGTTTTTATCCAATTTTTCTTCATATCAACTTTTCTTTCATGATTTGGTATATAGTGATGAAGTTAATAAATTATCTGTCACATTTCTATGCATAGTTATTTACTCAATGTTTCATTGATAAACTGCAAGAATCTCTAGACAAAAAAACAAAATCATAAGAAGAAGCCAATGGTAGAAGAAACCAAAGAAGAAGAAAAAAAAAAAGAAAAGATATTAACTGGTTATTTTGGATTTGTATCGGATTCTTTATATATGGACAAAATCCCGTTAATGAATGAAATCCAAACATATATATATATATAATACATATATATATTATATGTAAAAAAAGAGTTGTTACAAAAGAATATCAGTAGCATAAATCTTAAAGAAAAACTGAATATGGACTGTTAATATTTTTAATAGATAATATGATTTGAACTATAAGGTGAAAATATATAATGAATAACCAACCATTCATAGATAGATTGGTTGGGATGTGATGAAAAACAACAAAGCTGTTCAGCAGTTCCTTAAGGGAGCATTTTTGCTTTTTTTTGTATATTTGAAATGTATATATATATATGTTTGATGATATTCTGAAAGATCATCACGATTGTTAGTTGTATCTGATATTTGAATCTTCATTAATCTTTCAATGGACTAGAAAAAAAAATATACACATCTTTTTTTTTTCAACAATGTTGTAATTGTTGAAGGGA
Source organism: Dolichopus griseipennis (assembly GCA_963082915.1). Classification (NCBI taxonomy): domain Eukaryota; kingdom Metazoa; phylum Arthropoda; class Insecta; order Diptera; family Dolichopodidae; genus Dolichopus; species Dolichopus griseipennis. Next base: position 50,829,684 of record OY720443.1, on the reverse strand, counting down.
TTAATTGTTATTTCAAACACTAATTTAGTTTTGATTAATAACTAATTGATTTTAATTTTTTTTTGAAATAAAATAGGAATTGTGTGTAAGTTGTTTTTATATTGCTTAAATATAATTAGAGTTTCCTTTTTTGAAATATGTATGTATACATTACATTACAAAGAATACATTGAAATTTGAGAAATTAAAAAAAACATTGATAACATTGATTATAAAATAAGCCAAAAAATGCGGTGTTGTAAAATTGGGCATTTATTCAAAGCTCTAATATTAGTAAACAATTGGGAAGTAAAGAATTACAAAAAAAGTTACAATTTCGAAATAATTCATTTTATCAAAATTGTTAATCAAATAAAAACATTTCAAGATTTTTAATTAATCTAGCCAATTTATGTGTCATCAATGACGTCAATTATGAAACATTACCTATCAGTTTAAGCAGTTGTAGTTTGGTAAAACAATTAATACTCATCCATTAACCAAACTCATCTATATACTAATTGTGTACGGGTCTACTAAGCTATGTCGATTTTAGAAATGTCGACGATGCATATAACGACTGGCATAATATAGCGATTCTTCAAATTCTAGAATGTCGACAAGAAAAATTAATGTTGATTTTCTAAAAGTAAGGAATTTTTAGAATAAATAAAAGAGTGAATCCCTGATGTTGAAACCAACTCGTATTTACATTGTATTTTAGGAAAGCCTTCGACTTAATTTTCAAATATATTAATATTTGAGTAAAATGCGTAAAATGCGTATAACCCTGATTTGAATTAATAAACATTACCAAAATCTTCTGAAAAAGGGGTAACAATAGCAAGAATAAGCAATATAGAAATATAACATGGGTTAGTATTGGAATTACATAGGATTTATTCTATACACAAAGATACAATGACAATTAAACAAATATATAACCCTTATTTTAAAACCAGCTCTAAAATTTCTTATAGTTTGGAGCTTGCATTCTATATTGTTTTCTATGCTCTCAATAATGTATAGCTAACAAGCTGATACACACTATTTTCTTCAGAAAATTAAAAAATTGTAAAAATTTATTATTTTACCAATATTTTAAAAGTTTTTTCACATTTTCTTAATTAATATTTTGGGAAGTCGACATTTAGTATAATCAACAAATCTGGAAAAAAAGTGATTATTTTGTTAACGGCTTAAATCTATATAAAGTAGGGAACCCACCAATTTCAAGGAAATAAAATCTTGAAAAATGCTTTTTTATCAAATATTTTGAAATGTTACTTTCCTTCTAATATTATATGCAACAGAATGATTTTGTTTTATCTCAACAAATCTTATTTCCGTTTCTATAATTTCAATGATTTCAACTTTATGAATTTCAAACAACTTGGAATTTAAAAAAAATATTAAAATTAATATTAAATGAATAATTTATTTAAATGTATTTATATGAATATTAAATAATACAAAATATTGTTCCAAATATCCGTCATTTCAAAAGTGTTAACAAATAAACTTAACTTTGATTAGTATTACACTAAAGAATTTTTAATAATTAATAATTCTAAAGTAAAGCACATAGAATGTATAGAGGGTGATTTTTAAAATAATAAATTATTAAATTTTAATATTCCGCTATTCGTACAACAATAATTGTGTGTAGATTATGCTTGTTAAATCTCCAATGTATGTTTTCTTATAGAATTTATTAGACTGTTAGTATATTTTAATAACAATAACAATATTATTGAGTAAAGGTTCGATTTCTTTAATTTCCCCCCACTTGATGACTTTTCTTATTTTTTATCTAGCAGTTCTAACTTCTAATAGGAGTTCTGTCTTTTACTTGATATCTATCAAGAGTACTCATTATATCTATTTAAGATATATATCTACTGTGTATATGTAAATTTAGAACTTCTTTCTAAGGTCTGCTACAGAAAAAGTTGTTGTATAATATTTGTGAGGAGATATTCGATAAAGATAGTAATTCTTCTGGTGGTATTGTCCTGACTGTTTCAAGTGTTTCCGCGTGACGGAAAAGCAATATTTGCACTAACATCATTTCCTCGTAGCATATATATTTAAGTTCCATCCCCTGGCAACCCGCTTCATTTAATTAGAGTATTCTATACTCTTTCTTAGCGTTTTCAAATTTACAAATTTGATGATTTATTTTAGAATATAAAAGATCTTAAATTTTCAGTCTCATTTTTTTTTTTTTCAATTATTGCCTTTCAGTTCGACCTTTAATTTGAATATTTTGAATATACCAAAATAATTATCTAAAAAACTTTATTTGACGTTAAAAAAGCAACTAAAATTAACTGTCTACCAATTATTCAGCCATTCATTTATCATTTTTGATATTCATCTCTCAGGCAATCCCAAAATAATTTTCAACCCCTATAATCAACCACTTTCATCCCTTAACTTTAGCTTAACACCCCCTGTTTTATTTTTTTGTATTTATTCGAATATTAAAAAAATTTTATAATTTAAAATCATGATCATAATTTTAATTAGACTTTTATATGTCAAGTTAATATTAAATAAAAAAAAAAAAAAATAACAATATTATTAGTTATTACATTTAAATAATGATCAAATAATAATTACAGGTTATTCACAATTGTACAACTCAAAAAATAAACACTATATGTGCATTATTATAATGTGCCCTCAGTGTTATTAGAATTAGAATTGTAAATAATGAAAAAAAATGGGTGTGAATATTAGACTTTATTTCATTTTATATTTTGTCGTATTGTCATAGCACACAAAATTGTACATGTAATTGTGAATTGTGATAAATTATTACAGAATTATTGTTATTATTTTTTATTTCTCCATTAATTTACCCTTGGGTTATTTATTCAATTTTTTTTTTTTTTATTCATAACTAATTATTTTGTTGCAATAGATAAAAAAAAATGCATTAGATAATACAATATATGTAATATCTAATATTCAAAATGAAATATTTTTTAAAATTAGATGAAAGCTTAGGTGGCATTATGTAAAATATCTTAAGTTACTTATTATTGGCTGTAGTGAAAATTTAAATTATCTTATGAAAAGTATAGCATTCACCACTTACTTCACAATTGTTTAATTGCTTTTGATTTAAATAAAATCATTCATAATCTAAATTGCTATAGTTAGATTTAAATATAATACAATATGTAATTAAATTAATTATTTATTAGATTAATAATTTATAAAATATTTATATAAAAATGGGGAGCTTATTTTATGTAATTTTATTTTATTAAAATGGGTGAACACATTTTTATAAAAAGATTTCATTAAAATTTAATTTTAATATTTTTTAATATTATTTATTATTAATATTGTAATGATTATGACGTAATTTTATTATGAGCTATACGTTTTCATTCGTACAATTTGTGAAATAATTACGGGATATATTACTTTGCTTATATTTAAGATATCTTAAGATACTTGTGAAGACTTGATTTATTGGCACAAAATTATACGTATGTAATAGTATGTTATGTGTAATAATATACTTCATTAAAATTACATTATATAATATAATATAATATATTGATTTGTTTATTAGGTACAACTTAAAGATGATGTTTATAATTTTTTATGTAAAGTACTGTATTGGATCAAAATTTATTTGAAGTTGTCTAAGTAGTCCAACACTAGTAAATCCTCCGATGAATCCAATATTGTTGAATGATCCAAACACCCAAATTGAATTTCGATTTGAAGTAAAAAACGAGGAAGAGTGTAGTAGAGTAGACTGTGTCGAGTCTGGGATACCCGTATGACCATAATAAAAATGTTATATACACAACTTATTAGGCTCTCAGTTATAACTAAAAGAAAATATAAGTTGACAGGCAGCTCTTTAAACCTCTTCCACTATGCCGACTAAATTTTATTCAGACGTTGGCCATTAAAGTTAACTACTATTTCAGATATCCAACTTTATTAGGTATAGATAATACAATGTCTTTGCTGATGTAAAATATGAAGTTGTATAGAAACTACTTAAGATTTCAATAGCGATCACGAATATTTTATAAAAAAGAATTTGTTAAAATTTCATAATCCTAGCTCCTTTATTTTTTAAGTTATCGTGCAGAAGGAGGGACAGACGGATGGACATAAATAGCTAGATCGATTTATTTTTCGATTCAGATCCGATCCATACCTTCGTATCTACTCCCCTCCTTCTATGCGTCCAAACGTAATGGCAAATTAAATTTAAATTCACTCGCTTATAAAATAATTTATTATTTCATTTATTAATTTTTTTTAAAATCTTATAGCAGAAAAATTGTTTTTTTTTAATTAATATATTTATTAATATACTCAACTTATAAATAATAATGGATTCTGTCTGGGTAAAACTAAATATAAAATCTGGAGTTTCTATATAATAATCATTTAAAATCCTTTAAAAGTATCTCTCTCTCTCTGTTCCCTATCCTCTACTAGGTGTAAGAAATGATATGTCGTGGAAGTCTTGTACAATTTTTGATAAAATGCTTCAATATTCATTTCGATGCATCGCTTTGTGTACTAAATCACCAATATTTAATTAACGTGACCTGTTCTTGATAATACGTAACTAAAGCAACTGTTTTCAACCTTCCATAATAAGTTGTAGAAGATTGTAATTTTAACCTCGCATAATATTTTCAAAATATGATAGTTTTCTTTTTTTAATATTTGGAAGAAGGCCTTGGCCTTTATTTATTCTTCAAAAAACTTCGATATTTGTGACACGATCCACCCACAATATTCTCAGTGTTCTTCTATAGAGCTACATTTCAAAGGCTTCCAGATTATTAAAATGGGTGATTACCAAAGTCCAAGCCTCTACACAAAAAGTGTGATCAGTTTAAAATATAATTGAAATCAGCAATAATATATCTACTTTCTTTAAAATAGAGGAAAACGATGGTTTAAACAATTCTACAAAAGGGTTTAAAGAATATCAAATCTATGTTTTTAAAAATAAAGGTCCTTGTGGTACCCTCACAATGTCGAGGTGGTAATATAATTCAATACAACTTTTCCACACTCTGTCTTCAATCACAAAGGTATTTGAGAGGCACTTACAATGTCTTCTGGAAGGAACTGGAACCAATTCAATGCACACTGTTTATGGATAAAAACTCCAATTCAAAGCAAATAAAATAACTATAATTCACAAAATAACAATCAGGTCCTGCGGTGTAAAATTTTTTTTTAAAATTGTAATATGTTGAAATTTTAATATTGATTACTATCCGTTCTAACAAAAAAAATGTTGCTATTATAAACATTGTATGTATTTAATTTATTATGTAATTAAACAAAAAAAAACAACCAAATCCTTCTTACACAAAGATTTTGTAAAAATCCATGTGGATTTTTAATTGGATTTTGCTAATTTAATTCCTCACACCTTAACAACAACACTTTTGTGTGTGTTCTGGCTTTTGTTACTCGCATGTTCAGCTAATTTACAGTTTCAAATATTATTTGATAGTTATTTTTTTCATAATAAGCCATAGTAAATTCTTCTGAAATGAATTTTATTTAAGCTATTCCGCTTATTTTTTATGTGTCATGTGTATTGTAAAGCTGTGTATAGTAAGCTTTACAATACACATGACATATACACATATAAGTTTATCTATGTGTGCTGCCATCTTTTAATATCAATAAAATAACTAAAGAACAGAATAATAATAATAATAATAAAAAAAAAAATTAAGTAAAATAGAATTAAGACCCCCCGAGCTATCATGACTGGAAAGAATTGTATGTCTTTTATATTTTATTTTCATATCTTTTTACATTATACACTTTTCATAGCTGAACCGTTGGTCGCGTTATTTGTTTTCCGCGTGTGCATATTTCTTTTGTTATTACTTATATTAGGTATATAGATTTTCAATAGATTTTATTTACTGTTTTCAATTTTTTTTTTTTTTTTTTTTTTTTATATCTCACTTTGAATTTCCATTTTTCATCCATAAATATTCTTGATATCTTTTCATTCATATCTATTAGTATCAAAATATTAGATAATTTTGAATTGTTATGTTGTTGGTTGGTTGTTTAAGTTGAAAGGAAAAAAGAAAAAAAAAGAATGGCATCGCTGCAACAATTTTTTTTTAAAAGGGGGGAAGAGCTAAGAGGAATTCAATTAAAAAGCGAAAATATACAGTGGAATATCAAAAGGTTGATTTTTCTACCGTGAGAAAAATAAAATAAACAAAATTGTTTGAAAGAGTTTTGTTTTTTTTTTATTTAAAAAGCGGTAAGCTGGTTGGTTAATTAAAGATTATTTTAACCGAGTCTTAAGTTTGTTTTAATGGTTTTAATTTTTATTATTTTTTATTTTGGTTGGTTTTTTGTTTAAGATCACATTATTTAAAATGGATCTTATAACAATTAGTTATGAGATTTAAACTTTTTTAGAAGAATTTTTTTAGATAGTTTTTTAAAAAATATCAAAAGAGATTTTTCACTGAATTTTAACTTCTGACGTTTCTTTTTCAAAATTTAAATGTCATATATTTATTCCGTAAAAGAAAACTTATAGAGAGCAGCGGGGATTTTCATAGCTTTTTCATATTCACTGGATTTTAAATCCGGACCTCAGAATGAAAGGTTAGGCAACTACAGTGACACAATTTTTTTAATTAAGCTTTTATGACGTCCAAAAATCTTTTCTTTAATTAAATTATCAATGGAAGATTAAAAATTTATGCTTATAGACCCTGATTACACATGTTATATCGTATGCTTATTTGGTTCATAACATAAATGCAAGTCTAATAGAAAGTTGCCAGTTATGTATAGCAGTTATGGTTTTTGTGTTATTGATTAGATAATATTAAAGCGGTTTTTTGTTAAAAAATACGTTATAAAAGTGAATCTAGTATAATATAGTTTAAACGTTGGTTCATACTAACTAATTAGCTAGTTGATTTACAAATTCCCAAGCTTCATTGTTAATTGAAGATGCATGAGTTTATGTTACTTCTCCCTTAATGAAAACTCACCACATCAAAAAAAATCTGGTTTTTTTCAACATATTTCACTGGTCAGAATTCTTTTAAATGTCAATCAAACAGAAAAATCTATATATATTAGAAGATATGAGGGAATGAGCCGCTTTAAATTTTATACTTTTAGTTCGAGAGCTAAAAAATTAAGGTTCTATTCAAAGTTACTAATACATCTTACTTACTTTTTGTTTTGGAAGTTCCTTTGGGCAATGTGGGACTCTAGCACCCTAAAACCTATGTACAAATATATAACCAAACTTTAGGATTGGGACTTTAATACAAAGTACAGTTTGGTTTTGAGGATGGGAATTTGGAAAGGAAACTTTAGGAATTGTAATACTGGATTATATAGGATCTGCCTTCTGAATACATGATCCGTCATAAGATTTTAGAGGATATACTGTTATTTGTACATAGATTATCCTCATATTACTTTTTTATAATAAAATTAAAAAAAAGTATAATTATAATATAACTTAACGATCACTAATTCAATTAGATAGGATTATTTAAATTATTTTTAAATTTTATTAAAAATTTCTTCAAAAATTTTCCATTGTTCATTAAAAGTGTTTAATAAACAACTAATCATTATGTTTAAAGCCATCACTTAATAAAAGGAAAATGAGGAAATGGAAATTTATTACTTTCCTCTAATTTTTTCTGTTTTTTTTTTACTCTTAACGGAAAGCAATTACCGTTAATTAATTTGTCTGAAAAGGACTCCTTAGGTTTTATTTGTCTTATCATCATCGATACGATCCAAGTGATTTGTGTGTAAAAGAAAAAGTATATATTTCTTAAAGATTTATATCCTATCCTATATATTTAATGTAAAAAAAAAATTTAAGTACCTACATCTATGTTTTCCATAAATTTTATATAAAAAAAACAAAAACAAAAAAAAAAGTACGAACAATAACTTCAGTTCAGCAAATAACCATTATTTAAGGCCATAAAGGTGTCATAACAATCATTAACTTAATAATAATTTTGTTTTAAATTTAAATCATTGCTTAAAGCATTTAAGCAAAAACAAAAAAACACCTTATATAGAAGAGAAGGATTGTATAATTCGAATGTAATACTTAAAGGCTAAATATACCATGTTTTATGTGTAGGATCGATCAAAGAAACCAAAAAAAAAGGAATAAAAAAAAAACTTTCAAAGAAACCTAAAAAGCTAATATTTCATCAACTGGTTTGTTTTACCTGTAGTGTTTGTTATGTCCAGCACGATTACCAATTTTTTTAATGTATTATAAATATATTGTAACCATTGTGAGAATATTTTTATGAATTCCCATAAATATTAAAATTATTATTACCCTTTTATTTAATGTGCCATTAAAATGCTAAAACATTCCTTTAAATTAATTCATTCGGAAAAAATAATAATGTGGACCATTTAATTTTTACAACTTTATTATTATACTCAAATGAAGCTGTTTTTATTTCAAAAAAGAGACTTGCGACAGCATCCAAGTTACCGTTTTTTTTGCTGTTTTTTTTTTTTTTAAATAGAACGTAAATCTTTCAATAACACTATAAATACATATATGTTATATACATACCTAATATATAACTTATGTAAAATTAATTTCGTACAAAGGAAAAAAAAAGAAACGACGTGTTCTCCATTAGGCTAATTTGGATCATTACTCTTAAATGGGGTTCAATTAAATTGATTTTGAAACTTTAAACAAATCAAAATATTGAACGTAATATTAATTACCAATGCATTAAAATGTCTAAGAAGCTTTATTTTGATGTATTCATTACAAATTTAAATTAAAGGCCAATCTTAAATTTAAAGTAAATTGCTTTGAAGAGTAATTCCTCAATTGTTTTCCAATGACCGGATCCTTCCTTAACCATGTTGAAGTGAGCTGCATATCCAATTTCATAAATAAATTGGATATTCCTGGCTTTTATTTAATGTTAGGCAAGCAATAGACTTTTGTAGCAATGATCAAAAAATCTACAAAAACTTGAAGCAAATTCAGTTCTACTGTCAGTAGGTTGAGTTTTCATATAGTGTTAACAATCCGTATTCTAAACAAGATAACAAATAATAGATGGAAAATTAGTAGGCAAAAAGAAGGGAGAGGGTAAGAAGAGAATATTGGCAATAGCATTTACCGTTATTAAATGCACTTTGACACTTTGTAGAAGGTTAACTTAGATCCTGTCACAAGCATCTAAAGCTCATTATTTAAAAGTCTTTTGACAAATGAATGGACAATAAATAAAATATTAAAGTGATTTTTTTTTATGAAACCAAATTTGGTAGGTGTTTGGGTGACCGTTATAACTCAGCAATGTCAAAAACATACACATTATATAAAAATATGAATGCATGTAAATTATAAATTATTATAAATTAAATATTATAATGACTTTATTTAATGATATTTGGAGAAATTTTTTTTCTTTTACAAAAAAAAAAATAGAATTCTGCGCTTACATTAAACGATTTGATTTTATTATTATATAGCAAGGTACATTATTTATTATACCCGTATGACTATATAGTCAAAGGGTATAATAAATTTGCCATTACGTTTGTGACGCAGAGAAGGAGGGGGGGTAGATATAGACTCAAGTGTATGTATCGGTTCAGAATCGAAAAAAAAATCGATTTAGCTATGTATGTCCGTCCGTCCGTCCGTCTGTCCGTCCGTCCGTCCGTCCGTCCGTCCGTCCGTCCGTCCGCACGATAACTCAAAAACTAAAGGAGCTAGGATCTTGAAATTTTCGCAAATTCGTTTCTTTGCAATAGCCGTCATCGCTATTTAAATCCAGCCATTTTGGTCCATGGGTTCGGGTGGCTGCCATACAACTTCTTTTTTTATATGAGTATTTCTCAGTACCTATTACAGCTACGTATCTGAAATTTTGGTAAAAGTAGTTTAGTTTTATGGCCAAAGTTTCTGCAAAATTTGGTTGGTCTGTTGCAGTGAGTTCGAGTAGCTGCCATGCAACTCCTTCTTTTATATGAGCATTACTCGATCCCTATTAAAGCTGGGTGTCTGAAATTTTGCCAAAAATAGTTTAGTGTGATGGTCAAAGTTACTGCAAAGTTTGGTTGGTCTACTGCAAAGGGTTCGAGTAGCTGCCATACAACTTCTTATTTTATATGAGTATTACTCTATACCTATTGAAGTTAGTGTCTGAAATTTTGCCAAAAATAGTTTAGTGTAATGGCCAAAGTTACTGCAAAATTTGGTTGGTCTACTGCAAAGGGTTCGAGTAGCTGCCATACAACTCTTTCTTTTATATGAGCATTATATTTCACCTATTAAAGCTGGTATGTTTGAAATTTTGCCAGAAGTAATTAATGTTTATAATAATAATGATATAATGTTTATATAAGGGTCATACGGGTATCCCAGAGTTGACACAGTCTACTCTACTACACTTTTCCTCGTTTTTTCTTTGTTTTTTATTGATGTAAAATAAAGACATTAAAAAATTGACGGCTATTACATTGATTGAAATCGATTACATTAAATTATATATAATAAATCTTAAAGATAATCAGATAAATTACCCAAAAAAATAAAAAAAAAAATAAAAATAAAATTAAAAAATATTGAATATCCTAAAAATTATTTCTTTCTTTTATTATTTTATTATTAAAATTCCATTGCGTATTCAATACAAAGTTACTTGAAAAAGAAGCACCTTTCACTTCAAAATACGTAAACTTTAAAAGAGACCAAACGAATTTGGGTTTTATGGGTCACATTTGATACGATCCTTAAAAAAAAAAAACAAAACTGAAAAATAAAAAATTATGGATTATTTAAACAATTTATTATTGTTTTATATATATCTGAAAGTTCATTTTAATTAACTCCAGATTCCGTGTTGATTATTAATCATTTGAATCAAGATTCGAATCTTTTAATTTTTCATTTATTTTCATTTAAAGGGAAAGTATAACCCGATTTTGATTAAATGATTCCTTTTGATTTATATATACAGTGTATTAAATTTTTATCTATATATACCATGTACTTTATTAATCAATATTTGTATTCGAACCCTTTTTCCTTTTTAATGGACATTGTGTTATTGATCTGTATTAATATTATGTTTTAAGATTTATTGGTGGTATACAGAGAAGACTTTTTAATTAAAAATTTTAATTTATAGTAGATTTACTACTTATTACTTACTAAAACCGCTTTGAATTTCCAAAGGATTTGAACTATTCTCTATTTTTGAAATGATTCATTCAATAGAAATACACTTCCTTTGAAAATAGTGCGAGTTTTAAGAAAATATTTGTCAAATTAAAATATTAGGTTGGTTCAGGGTTTAAACATAAGTCTAACCAAACGATCCAACTATGGAAGCTTGCCAAAATAAATCCAATTGGGCTAGAGATCAAAGGAGAAAACTGGAGATGGATACAGCACTTTAAATGCCGCAAGAATACATAGCAAGGGAAGCACTGGAATAGAACCCACAAGAAACACCTGGAGGTGAACGATAATAGAACAACTGACCTGAACTGGAAAAACACAAAACTCATTAAGCGATGGTACTGTCGTTGTGTTGAAACTCATCATCTTTATGACGTACTGTTGTAGAGGTGATGAAAAACAGTTTTCTAAATATCTTAAACTGAATTATAGTGTTGAATATACCAATTTTGCTATTAAAACATACTTACGCCATCGAATTTACTCGTCATTATCTAGTTAATGTCAACAAAGTTTGTAAAACAGCAGTACTCATAGTTCTATGACTTAATGAATGATGAGGTATAACTTTCCATGTAACGAATTATATCTTAAATCATACTCCAACAATTTTACCGGAAATTATAACAAATTTTGCGTCATTTATATTTGGAAGATTAAAAATGAAGGTTAACTTTTTAGTTGCTAGACTGAATGTTTTCGTTAAAGTTCCAACAATAGAAGGTGAACAATTTTTAAAATCACGAAAATTATATCAGAACATTTTGTCATGAAATTATTACTAATTAGTAATTAATTATATATTTACTGCATTCTATTGCATTTACAACTTTTAATCCCAATACATGTCATGAATTAGTATTGTATGAATCAATACTAGAAAATCTCTATATGAATAATATTTAATTATAAGTTTAAAACAAGTGATGAAAAAAAACCAAGGGTTTTTAAAAAAGCACATTTTCAAAATTATATTGTATTACAAACTGAGTTTAACTTTGTAAATATTTACTTGGAAATAGTTACTACTGACTTATAAAATTTATTGTTAACAGTAAATTTTTTATTTAAAAGTTGTTAAAGCCCTTGAATGGGAAAGGTTGCCAAATTAACTTTTTACAACATAAAAAAATTTTGTTAACTGACTCCTACTATTTTTTTAGGATCTAACTTCTCCCAAAATTTCAAGACTCTAGCTTGGGCCAAGGGCCAAAAATTTTGCAAAAATTGAGTTTTATATAATGATAAATTTTAGTACCGTATGGCAACCCTATACATTTGAGCGACATATTTTTGTAAAGCCAATAAAAGCAGCTCTCCAATACCGTATTTTGATTGAAAATAAACCTAACAGGACTCTTGTTATATCAATTTAAATATAGGGCTTTTTTGGAAATTTCAGGGGCTGTAACTTCGTCACCCTTCAAAATTAAGAAAAACCTTTGACACATGTTGAAATATAATTATACAGCTTTCAATTTTGTCTATCACTAATAAAAAATTTGGACAGGTATTCAAGTTACAGGTGTTTAAAAAAGCAAAATTTAAATTTTCGAGCCCTTATAGCTCCGAAACATGGGCCTGGACAAAAAAATTTTAGTAACCGACTCCTACTAATTTCTGAGTATCTAACTTCTCCCAAAATTGCAAGACCCTAGTCTGAACGGTTTAGAAGATATGTGTGGCCAAAAATTTTGCAAAAATTGAGTTTTGCGTAATGTTAAATTTTAGTACCGTATGGCACACCCAAAACATTTGCCTTGTAAAAATTCATAAAGTTTATGAAACCAGCTATCATTTGCCGTTTTCAGATTGAAAATATATGTAACAGAACTCTTGTTATAACAATTTTAATATAATAAATGCTTTTTCCCTGTAACAGGTGGGGCTACAGAAAAAAATTCTTCTACGAAATTATTTTTTTTGCAAAAACTACCCATGGTTAAAATTTCTTTACTCTATTTCAAACGGTGTAAAAGTTTTTGTAAACATACGGACGGACGGACGGACAGAGTGAAGCTATATAGGCACATTTTTACAAAATTTTTTGAAAATGTGCTAAAAAAGAATAAAAATAATCTTATATATATATTATTTATATATATAATGGTGTCTGATTACTGATTGACTAACTACTCCTCATTGTATTAAACACTGTATTATTGAATAATTTATTAAGAAGCGACTATTTGGTAGTAACTAATTGATTTCAATCTCGATAGGTTTTAATTATTATATTAACTTAAGTAATTAATTTATTTATAATTTATATAGTTATTATTTTCAAATGCATAATAGAATTATTTCAGTTCAAAATGGAAAATAAAGATAATAAAATTTATTTTGAAAAATCTATGACTGGAATCAAACTTTTAATTGATCGGAATTGTATGATTCAATACAATATTGACAATGTTAAAGAAGAAAATGAAAATTGATATCTTCATTATATACTGTCAGCATTATTCTGTCACAGTCATGACGTTTATATAAAATTTATGAATAATAATACGATATTAGGTTGAAGGAATATAAACTTTAGAAGAAATAAAGTATTTGAAATAAAAATATGGGTTAAAGAAATATTTCAAAATATTTTAATAAAATTTTACGCTTTAACATCGATTGAAAATTTAATCATAAGGAGCTACAGTCCTGCGAAGATTGAAGAAGCCCTGAATTTAAATTATTATAACACCAGTTCTATAAAATATATTTGAAGACATATTGTTATATAATTTTATTAATTTATTAATATTATATATATATATATAAAATAAATATACAGTGTTATCCTATATGCAGTAATTTATTTTACCGTTATGCGAAGCACAGTTTGTCAAAAAAATTTTGATCTTCTAACTTCGAATAAACAGTTATCATATTCGGTTAGCAATTTTGGTCTAACTTAGGGTTCTAAATGGGAGCTTGTCACATGAGTTGTGTTAATTCTTCAGTATAGTTTAACTGTATTTAATGCTAAATGACCTTTTTAATCAAATTTTAATCATTTCCTGTATTTTGTTTGACCAGAATATTTAATTATATGTATATAGAACGTTCTAAGTTCTGAAGGAGTTAAGAGTTGGAATCCTAATTAGGGTATTCAGTTTTTCCAGGATATTTGAATATGTATACATGCTTGAAAAGAAATACCAGCAGGACCTACTGGATTTTTGCTTGTCATGAGTTTTCATTACCTTATTTGAAGACAATGCATGACTTTTGTTCAGCGATTTCATAGGAAGAAGTTGAACTGGAAGGACTTCTATTCTGCGTTATCTAGAAGTACTATTCTGCAATAGTGTACAGATAAAAAAGTACAATCAAAATTAAAAAAAAAAACCAACAATCGTATTGTAAGAAGTTTAAAAATATGCGTAACATCTTTCATTATTATTCACTGAATTGAGAAGTAGTTAGTAGATAAACTGTTTTTAAATCGCTTACGGAACTACTTTAGTTGATAATTACATCCATAGGGCCTGCTGGAATAGATTCAAATTTAATAGTATCAAATAAAATACAATAAAATGATAATACAGATAAAATTGAAATAAGTACAGTCAAATAAAATACAGTTTTGTGATAATAGTTCATGATCTATTGAACAATCGATTAGACAAACGAATAACAATGTTTTAAATACATTCTAAATTTTTTATTTCCAGGATTGATAAGAAACCAAAGTTCAATTTATTATTTAATAATAATGAAGTACATTATTGAAGTTTATACACAAAACTGTTTACAAACGTAATAGACACAAATTTGGATCACATAACACGATCAAGTATCTGACCAATGGCGTAGTGGCAAAGACGCCGCCTTTTATGTGGTAGGTCTCGGGTTCAAACCCCGGTCAGATCATATCCAATAAAAAAATATCGTAAAATTGTTTAATTATATCGTAATAGTTTATATCGTAATATAAAATAAGATTTAATAAAAAAAATATATAAATAATTCTTGTGTAAGATTATAGATGGCGCACAAAGTTAACATTTGTGCATTCATATTTCATAACCTTATACAATAGCTACAGCCGAGTAATCAACGGCTTGGTGAATATTATGATTAAAGAAACTGAAGCCTTGTTTAAAATAAAAACTTGGTGAATGCCCTATACTCCTTAAAGGAGTGGCAAAGGAATAAAAAAAAATAAAAAAACAAGATCAAGTATGGAAATATCGAATTTTTGAAAATTCATAATTATTATTTATATTTTGATTATTTGTCTAGGAAATGAGGTGTAACAAAAGCCAATTAAATGTGTTTTGTTATACCATATATGTATATATATATAATGAAATTAGAAATAGTTCTTAATTAGAAAAAGTTTTTCTTTCAATTGACCTTAAAAGTCATTCTGTGACGGACCAACAGCTAGCGTATAGAATTCAGCGTATAGAATTCATCAAAATTTCTAATTTAAATCTCTATTTTATAATCAATACACTAATTGTTTTAATTATTAAACATAAATTTAAGTATTTGAATAACAATATTTAAAATAATACAACACTCAATTAATTAACTATTAATTAATCGAATATCATATGTTCAAACCAATTTAATTTAATAGCATTTCAAGAAAACTATAATAACAATATGTTAAATAGAGCTGTTCTCAACCAACTCAATTTAAATAATTTTAAATATTATACAACCCACTAACAACTAGTATTTAATTTTAAATATAATTTTTAATATTTTATAACTCTATAATAAAAAATTTGAAAAAAAACCCCATTATTTCTTAATTAGTTTTCTTTTTAATACTCATATAAAAATTTAATCTAAATTCTTTTAAAACATATTATTAACTCAATTTTTATAGTAATAATTACTAATTATATATTTTTATATTTTTAACTATTATTAAATTAAATTTAATAAAAAAAAAAAAAAAACCGAATAGTTATTATATAAATATGACAATCTATTATAATTTCACGGCGATTTTTAAATTAAGTTCTCTAATAAATTATAATTTCATTAAAATAAATAACCAATTTGGTTTTTTGTTTTTTTTTTTTTATAAATCCATTTTGGTTCCATTCCATTTTTTTTCCATCTAAATAGTAATAATCGAGAGGGAGATCCATGAAAAGAATATAATTACATATATACATATACTTAGTAAATAGTGATACTATCATTTACTTTCAAATGATCCTTCTAGGCATTTTATTGAATTGAAGCATTTATATACTGAAATCAAAACATCTTATATCTACTATCTATTGTCCTGAAGCTCCAGGATAACAAAATAACTATTATTATTGGGAATATAATATGCTTGAATAGTAGTTAATAAAATATTATTAAAAAAAATATATATACACGTTTATTGTGTATCTAATTTTTAAAACAAATAAAAACAGCACAAAGGTTTTTAAATTTGAGTATTTTTTCAGATAGAAGAAAGTTGAATAAAAAAACAAAATAGTTAAATAAATTTTTTCAGATGGTAGATTATCTTTTATATAATATATATGTAATATATGTATGTATAATATATATAAGATAATCTATTTGTATAAGTTTGAAAATAATGAATAAATTAGTCTTTTAGTGGTCCATTGTTTATTTTTTTTTTTTTTTTATTCAATAGATGTCTTATTTGTTTTTCAAATAGAACGCCCACATATTATTATAATATATATATACCAACATATATATATATATATATATAAAATAAATGGAGCCGCTGTATAGAACTGTTCAAATTATTGAAATTTTTATTCAATTTAATATTTTGTCTTTGAATATTTGAATTTTAAATTATTTTGAAATAATGGGTCTGATTAGATAAAACTAGACTCTGCTGTGCCAAGCTTTGATCCCATGCTTCAAATATTGGAAACTTATTTTCGGTTCGGAATAATGAATTTTGAACAATTAGATGGAACAGAAGTATTAGCAATTATGTAACAAAAAATGTTTGACGGGATTGCATACTTTTAGGGAACAAGTTTATATTCGGATTTTTTAAAAGATGGTGGGAGAGACTCCAAAGACCGATTTATTTAAACAGAATAATTAAAGAAACATATGCAACAGCGGACTCTCAAAAAGTTTAAAAATTATCATAAAAAATGAATTTTAATAAATAAAATGAGGTTAATGAAAGGTAGGAATCGCGGTTATCGAATACATTGCTAGAAATTTTAATTCTTTGGTATCTAAGCTGAAATTTTAATCCTTGCTATCCTAGGTATTATCTTGATTACTCTTGTTAGATTATTTACAATATTATTTGAAAAATTTTTTTATTATTAAAGAACAGACACAGCATTCTATTAGGTTTTTAAAGATTAGTTCAAGCTTTTATTTTCAAGGCAGTTTCGATCACTCATTAAAGTGTTAGCTATATTGTAGAATTTGACTTTTAAGAACTTTTACAACACCTTCGGTTAAAAAGTCACAATATTCGGAGTTATGAATATTGATTAAATATCACTTAAATTTCACCAATTGATAATATAGCATATATAATAATGCCACGTCTGTATTTCATAATATTTAAAAAAAAATATAGTTTTGTAAAACGTTTATTAACTTATTTGCATCAATGCTGTAGTTTGAATATGATTGTTTGGGTTTTTTTTTATCCATCAATTTTTATCGTATTGAGATTGTAAAGATTAAATAATAGTTAAATAAATATTTTTTCCTAAAGTTACTCTTAAATTTTAAAATAGCCTTGATGGTGGTCTTTTATACATAACTACATAGTAGCTTTAAATGAAATAAGACGAAAATCATTCTCAGTATATTTTCTGTATAAAATAAAATATTCATTTTTTATTTAATTATTTATTAATCAAAAAATAATTATTAATTTCTTATTATATAATATAGTTATTAAATAAAATTAAAAATAAAATATAAATTAGTTGAAGATCTAAATGAAACTTATATCTAAATTTATTTCTGAAAATTTTTAAAGATTCAGTCAAGTAAGAAATCGTCACTGGAAGATACTTAGTTAAGTTAATGTTCTAACTTGTCAGAAAACGGAAAATATCATTTCGCCCAATTCCATTTGACAAAAAATTCAAATATTTAAAATTCAACTCCATAATACCACAAAGTAAAGATAATAGGAAGAGTGAAAAATTTATATAAACTTTTTTAGTATGAAATATTTTTGAGAAATATAAACGATGTTCCAGGTTTTGAATGTATTTGTGAACGCTTATTCTATTCAGAAAAGATTTTGTTTACTTAATAAATTAAATTTATTTATTTACCGTTCTTGTAATAATATAAGAACACACTTGCTCACATATTTATTTAAAGGCTTTTAGGAGCTCGTTTCTCCCCATTGAATCATACGTAGCCTTGAAATCAATGAACAGATGATGTGTACTGACATTGAATTCATTGCACTTTTATAGAATCTGTCTTAGTGTGAAGATCAACTGTCAACTATTGATTTACCAGGCCTAAAGCCACACTGATATCGCTCGTTGTTATATTCCATACGCAGCTTTATTCGTGTACAGATGATACTAGACAGAATCTTGTACGCCACATTTAAGAGATTTACTCCTCGGTAGTTAGAGCGTTCTAGCCGTATAATAATGCTTATGTTCCACTCATTGGGCATACTTTCTGTGATCCAGACTACGGTCATGATTTGGTGTATGCAACTTACCAAATCATCTCCAGCTACTTTAAATAGTTCGGCAGCTATGTCATCTATTCCCGGCGACTGGTTGTTTTTTAAGCGCTCGAAGGCAGTTCAACTTCTTCCAAGGTGGTTCATCGTTTGGAGATTGAGTGGTGCATAATTATGAGTAGATGGTGGGGTATTTACTGATTTTATTCCGCCGTTTAGTTGCTCTTCAAAATGTTCATACCATGTACAAAGAATACCATCGCTGTCGGTAATAAGGTTACCTTCTTTGTCTTTATAAACGATTGTCCTGGGCTTGAAACCTTTTGTCTGAGAGACTTTTTTATACATTTTTCGGACCAATGTTTCTATCTCTCATCCGTTCTAGTTCTGAGAACTGCTCGTCTTCATAAACTTTTTTCTTTTTCCATATAAGCCTTCTTTTTTCAGTCCTTTGCAGTTTATAATCCTCATTGACCCTTCTTGACTTTAAGCCTAAGTTCTATTAAATTTTAAAATTATTAAATGTTAGGTTATGAAATCCGTTTAATGACACAATGAACCTAATTATAATCAGCTTCCTTCTTCACTTGTTATAAATTATTTTATTTGGCATTTTTTATTTAGTGAGCGTTTAAAAATTAGTCAACCTTCTAATTTTATATTAATTTTATACGAATAATCCCACATTCGAAATTAAAATCCGATAATCTTTCTTAGTTAATATTTTATGTTAAATTTTATATTTTTCTAATTAATAAAATTTTGATATAAATTTCGCGACGTTTTAGTAAAATTAATATTTATTAATAAATAAATAAAAATTTGTTCTCACGTTTTAAAAGTGAACGCACAAAGAATTAATTTATCTTTAAGATAAACTTTGGAATAACACACAATTTTAATGGATTGATTTATTATATTCTTAAAAAATCATATAAATTTTTATTTTAAATACTAAATTAGCATTAGAAAAGTATAATAACAGCAGCTGATGTATACAAAGCTTTGATTCCAATTTAACTTCTTCCTTTTTATTAGTTTATTCTTTTACGTTTGTTTGCTTTTATGATAATGGTGTGATTTTGCGTTGATATGTTATTTAAAATGTTGTCTAAATAATTTATGTATTTTTAAAAAATTAAATTGGCAGAGTTATTTTTTTTCCATAAATCTTTTATGAATATTCCAATTTTTGTTTTTAACTAAAAACAAAATTAGTTGACCCTGGCAACAATTATTTGACTCTATTTAAATTTGAGAGTTTAAGCCTTTAAAATTCTTTTGAGAAAAAAGTTAGAATTCGGAAAGTTAGCAGAATCTCGGTCATTGAAAGTAAAATATAAACTTAGCTAAATACCTTTTATGTGATTGTTGTGAAAAGTATAAAGGAAATTGAGCTCAGTGTAGTTTTTTTTTATTTTTCTAAAGAGAAATTTATATTAATTAATATGGCATAACAGTTTCGAACTATTGGACATTGGCCAACTTTCGCAAAATGAAATAAGTGTGTACAATATTTTTCAAGCTTTTTCCTTACTTCACATTTAATTGGGTATCAAACATAATATACAGGAAACTTCCTTCCATAGTAAGAAGTTATGATTCAGTTATTTTCTGTGAGACTTATTCAAGGATTACATTGTTTTTTCTACTTTTTGATGATATTCCAATGATATTCCAAATATTTCAGATGCGATTGCGTTTTTCAGGCTGTCTTTGATTGGAAAGTGTGATTTTAAAAATCAGGTATCTTTGAATGGAAAAGGGGTGACTATGAATAGAAGTTTTAAAAATAGGTTTGGAGCATTAAAAGTTCATTAGTTTTAACCTTTTTTTGAATTACATTCTAGGTCATTTTATTATGTTATACTAGGTAGTCATATTCGGGGCATTTAAATATTAAGAAAACTACATAAAATATATTAAACGTCGGGGCATTTACTTGTAACCTTTTTTTCATTTTGGGGTGATATTGATATAAGGGTTGGCATTGATCATGTGATCATTTTTACTCCTAGCGTTTGATTAAAGTCACACGGCTTTAATTTAAGTTATTAGAGAGCACAATTATATAAAATATCACCGATATTCAATTTAAAAAAATTCTTTTTGCTTATGTAGATTCACCTGACGTTGCCCGGGAACGTATAGTTCGTCAATAAATTTTAGTTAATATTTAAATCTATATATATAAAAAAGCGAATATTTGTTTGTAGCTTATAGACTCCTAAATTACTGAGTCGATTATCATGAAAATTCGTGTATAAATGTTTATGAGTACGTAGAGTTTCTAGGCTAATCATTTGGCACCATTGCTTAGTCAAGTATTTAGTGATAGAGTACTCATCCATTTTCATATAATATTATACATAAATATATATTCATTTGAATTCTCCTTGCACTCCATTTTAAAGTTAAATAAAAGATTGTTAGAATAAAATTATTAGATTTACTCATACTAACTATACGGTGCTACAAGGAATCCAATTCAAAATTCTTAAAAACCGAATCATTATTTTTTCAAAACTATTAAGTCATTTTTCAATATTAAAAATATCTTAATTATAAACGTAAATTTAAACTGATAATACACATTTGTAAATTTTAATTTGATTTAATACAATATAATAAAATAACTAAACCTGTCACTAATTTAACTGAATTATAATGCGAAAAGTATAAAATAAAATATTTTCAAAATATAGGCACTAATCTGTTGAATCTAAATTTAGTATTTTAGTTTAGATACACGAATATGACATTTTTTTTTTTTTGAAATTTTGCGTAGGTTATCGTTATTAATTATTATTATACAGATATTTATATAATAGTTAAAAAACCAATATATACTCTGCAAATACTTTACTATATTTAAAATATTAATAACTAATAAAGTTTTCAACCATTATTTAAAATACTAATTCATACTTCTTAGATGGATTATTTTATTTGATAATTTTTTTATTTTTTTTTAATTTTATTTAATTTATCTATTAACATTTAGCACTTAATAAAAAAAACGCAACCTACACGTTCCTATGGTAACAAATAAAAAACAACAATAATAAAACAGTTTTATTTGGGTTGTACTGTGTGTACAATATGAATAATAGTGATTTTAAGGCCAGACTTTTAGCAAAAATTATGAAAATTGGCCAAATTCTTGTCTTAAAGAAATTTGAATAAATGTTTGTTGTTTTTTTTTAAGTTCAAATTTTAATTTGACAAATCAATTTTTTATACAATAGTGTGTTTTTTTTGTTATGTGCTACATTCCAAGTCATTTTTAGCTTTTAAAACAATTTGTTTATTAATGTCAATAACTTTAAGGAATTCAATTTCTAACCTTATATGAGAAATCAAGTTATGTTCGCAGTAATTTTTTTATTTTATTTTTTTTTTTTAACTTTTTTAATTTTTTTAACTACGATATAATAATAACTGTATATAACTAGAGCTATATCATATTGTTATGTTCTTTCTAAATATGTGTTAGAATTTTTTTTTTAATTACCATATTTGGTAGGTATTCGTAAATATTGTTTTGTTAGTATAATAATAAAACAGTTATTATGGATCACAAAAATCTATTTATATTGTATAATAAATAAAAGATTTATATTTTAAATATTAAAAAAAAAAAATTTAATTTAATAAGCAATATTTACGATGATTGGATACGGGTAAATTCTACAGTTACAGATATGCTAATTAGGTGATTAATACTTTTATTTTAAAAGTGAATATGAAAGACTTATTTTTTAAAAACTATAACATTTTATTATTTGTACAGGGTGATCCCAAATCAGGTGTGAATTCGGCACTCATTGATTGGAATTCTCTCGAAAACGGTAAGAGGTGTGAGAAAATGTGGATATTTATATTGAAGATGTGTAATAGGTGCGAGTTTAAAAATTAAATAAAGGATATACTTCCGCAGAGAGGTTGTTAGCTATCAAGATGACGTCATCACATAACGGTTCTTTATATCTCAAAGTTTCTGAATATATAAATTATTAGTGGTCATGCCACCATCTAGTGGTCGAAAAATGTTTTACAAAATTTTGCTAACATTTTGTAGTATTTTAATTAAAGCGTTATATTTTTGCTTTAAGACAGTAAACTGGAACCATTATATACAATATTATAGGGCATGTTGCTGTCTTTAATATACATATTGTTTCATCTTAATCGGTGCTACCGTTTTTGAAATATTGCAGTTTCCAGTGGAAATTAAAAAAAAAAAAGAACAAAATATTTAAACTTTAGAAAAAAGCACTATATAAGTATGAAATTTAAAAAAAAATTACTTTAAAGGCAGTTATCTCGGAAACCGTTAGAAATTAAATTAATTTATTTGTATTTGAGTTGGAAACATCCGCTATATAAGGAATGTTAACTGTATATTATATACAGTTGTTTCCAAAAAACCCAACAGACCTAGATGTTTTTGCTAATCAAATAATTTTGGCTGCTTTCAGTGTACCAAGTCAATGTTAAGAATACTAAACCCCTTCAACAGAACATTGACTTAGTCAGTTTAGTCTCCTGAATATTACCAACTGAAGAACTACAAAAATGTTAGCTTTCAAAAAATATTTAGTCCGCCTTAAAAAAATCATAATTAGAATTTAACAACACTCTTTCAATAATCTTATGTACAGCTGAAATCATTATGAAGTTTGGATGAAAAGTTCCCCCTTAGATCTGTCAATTATTTCTAAGAATAAATTTTTGCTAAAAAATTTAATTCAACAAGAATAGAAGAAGACAATTAATTATAAGGTTGTACTTGGCGAGTTCACAAGTACCAAATTGCAGCAAAACTAAATTTAATTTAAGAAGCAGCAATATATGGAACACTGTGGCTAAGGTGGTTGCAGCTAATAAACTAAAAATTCTTTTCAATACTCCGGTTCTTTACTTAATTTATAATAATAATCATAATAATAATAATAATAACTGCCTAAAGAGTTTTTTTCATATTAAGTAAAAATATGCGACTTTTGTGACATGTTACAGTTTTGAACACTTTTTATTTTAGTATTTGGTCTTATATTGTCACTTAGTCTAGTCTTGTCACTCCTTTTAGGGAATCCTAAATATTCCTAATAGGGAATCCTAATAATTGGTGAATCCCTTTTAAATAACTTTTTAATTAATATTTCTTAATAAAATTTTAATTAAATATCTTTCAAAGTAAATATTTGAACCCTTCACTTTCCTTATTAATCAAATCACTTTAACTTTTACTCTAAGCCCGATTTCCTTATTAGAGATTATAATTTTTTTCTATTCTATCAATCCAGTTTAATATTTATCATATTAATGTATTATATTAATATTTAAGTATTGAACTCCATTAATATTTCATAAGATTATTACTAAGTTTGAAAAATTTTTCATAAAGTTGATATTATATTTTGTATTCTCCTTTGATTTACTTACACTCACTAAATAATACAACAATTCCTTTTTTAGACTACATACATAAATTACAAAAAAAAAATGTTTACTTTCCATTCAACCAGATTCAGCATACTAACAATTTAAAAATCCTATAATATATCATAGGTCTACAGTCTGCAGTCTATATACACAAATGGAATTAAATAAAATTTTTACCTTTATATACAACTTGAACCGTCGGATCAGTGTCAGATTAATGATACTTTACTAAGCAATCATTTAACCATCATAATCGTGAAATATGAAACAAAATCCCAGTATATATTGCATTTTAAAATATATTGAGTCAAATGTTAAAACAACGTCATATTATTTTTATATTATTTATTTTCTAGAATAAATTTTCGTGTTATTTATTTAAAAAAAAAAAAAAAAAAAAAAAAAAAAACAGTTCAAATGTTAAAACTCTTACAGAAACAAATTAATTTATCTTAAATAACATTATATACTTGCAATTTTGTTTTTTTATTACAATTATGATGGGAAACTTTATTATGGTTAGAGAGCAGTTTAGTCTTAGATTTTCATTTGCTTTTAATAGAAAAAAAAATTAAAACAGAAAAAACATGCAGCAAAAAACCAACACCAATTGGTAATTTACTTATCAACACGTAACTTCAACTACTATTATATGAAAAAAAACACAAACAAACAAAATAACAGCGAAAAAAGAAAGAGACAAAAAAAGTTAAAAAAAAAAACTAAAGAAATTAATAAAAAAAACAAAAAAAAAAATTAACCGGCTTGACGCGCACGCCACGTTATTAATAATCAGACCGCCAATAAGCTTCAAGTTAATCTTACACTTCTCTTAGTCACTTAGCCTCAACACTTTGAACGTGCAGTATAGAAAAAATAAAAATAAAAAAAATAACAATAAAAAAATTCCAGTTTTTCATTTTTTGTCTCTTTCTTTTCCCTGTTTTTTTCTTTTTTTTCTGTTTTTTTTTATAAATTTTGCAATTTTCAGATGAAGTAAAAAAATCCTAAGCGTGAAAAACGAATGTCCGGTGTGGGTGAACATATTTAAAGTACAAAAACATGTTTAACTTAAACGATCACAGTTAATTTAATAATATAAACATGTATATGTGTGTAAGCATGTATGTATATATGTTTCTTATCTATAGAATAAGCTTTTAAAAAATAAAAATAAAAAAAAAAATTGGAAAAAATAAAAGCAAAAAAACATGATCTGGTAAGATGCTTAGTGATTTGTGTTTCGTATTATTTGGAATTCAATGTATAGTTTCAGAAATGAATTGATTAATTTTGTGACTGTTAAAAATTTTTACTAGGTTTTTTTAAGGCTGAATTTGATGCTGAATTTGACGCTGAATGAATTTTTTTAAGCGTGTTATACTAAAAACTTATCACAGGATTGGACAAGTAATGAAGTTAAAATAAAATATTTGTATTGGAAATTCTATTGGTTTTATTGAAAACTGTTATCAATGAAATTTTGATTATGAAAGTATGATATCAAAGAAAAAGAAGTGTAGGCAGACCTGGGAGAGCATGGTGCACATTAGACAGAAAAGCAGTGTTATAGACAACCGTAAGAATTGGGCGGGAATTTAACAAGTAGCTTAAAAAAGAGTCAGATAGAAAAGCTTTATGAAAAGACCTATATGTACTTCTAAATGGGGTGAAGAAGAAAAAAAGTCTTAGACGAAATCTTACCCCCAAATCAGAATTTAGGCATTGCCTTGCTTTAAAAAAAAAAAATTTCAAAATTAAAAATATTTTTCATTTGTTTTAATAACTCACAGATGAAGTTCTCAAAAGTTGTCTTCTAGGATATTCCAATACTACAATGTCTACTGATGCGTTGGAAAGGCCAAACAGTCCCTACATATTTCTAACTAATTTTATTGATGAAATCTTTTTAGGAAATTTTTTTTTATACTTTGAGCTACCTGTAAATTATATGTTATTATCTAACTTAAGTGCTTGGTTTTCTGGCCTGGCCTGGCTTTAGTCTAACGCGGGATATGCGTTTCATTTTCCCGCTTCCTCTTCATATATAATTCATATTCGACCAAAAGCCCATTTAAGAGTGGGTAACGGTATAAACTTAATTAAAAAAAAAATAAATATTCTTAAGGAAACTTCCATCTAAAAAAAAAAAGTAAAGTATTCAAATACTTCAACTTTGCAAATTTTTTGCATCAGAAACTAATTTTGTAATGGAATACTTTATAATTCTTTTGTGATTAAATTTTTATACAAAAAAATAAAAATCTTTTGAAAGCTTTTGTTATCACAACAAAATAAATTCTTTAAAAAAAAAAACAGTTTCAGATTCAATTTTTTATTATAAATAACCTTAAAAAACTATGAAACTTTAGATTGAAATAAACTGGTAGTCCTTGAAATGAAATTGCTTCTTGTTTCGAGTTCGCATACCTTTTAGCCTAGCTGGATGTAGTATATACATACTATATACTACGTAGCACATACTACATACCATAATAATCTATTCTGAAACAGACATTTTATCACTTACATATACAATTTTTTGTTGTTTTTTTAAGTTTTTATGACATGAAATTCATAACACAAAAAAAAAAACTTTACAACTTTAAACAATTAAAATGTCATAGTGTTGTTAAAAATAATATCTAATAATAAAAAACAAAAGTCTAAAATTTAGGACAAAAAGCCACAGTAGTATTTAAAGGTATAAAGGTAAGCACAGTTAGATTATAATAAATTATAATGAAAACATAGATTAGATTGTATTGGGCAAAAATATTGTAATTTAATAAGACATTGATATTAATTTTATACAACAACAACTTACAAGAAAATAAAATTACAAAATGTTTTTATGGTGTACTTACAAAAATTACAACAAAAATTATATTGGACAAAATGATTACCTTATTGGGTCTTTTTGAAATACTTAGAATCAACTATTGAATGGATTGAGTTGTTTATCATATTTTAACAGTTTTTATTAGATTTTAATATATCTTGGAATATTTAATTTCTAAGCCTAGAGGAATGATTTGAGGAATATATTTTTTAAGTTGTATGGCAACTCTTCAAGGTTAGTTTTTTCTTTGAAGTTCTTCGTTTTCTGCTTTCCATTCGTAATTGTGAGTTGGCTATCATATGATGTTCCACTGTATTCTCGAAGCTATGTTATGTACTCGGGTTAAATAATTGTTTCTTGAAAATTACCCTCGAATGCGTCAGTGTTGGCACATTTCGATAAAAAGAGTATCTTTTGGAAAGTCCCACATAATTATTTTGTTAGATGTACAAAACGACGCTATGAGCTTTTATGTAGGGTAGTTATCACTAGTGATCTGCACTAATGAATATTTCATTGTCCCCAATAGTTGGTCATTCATTAACTCACAGAATTCTAAATATTTCCTTTTACTATTACATACTTTTCTGCGATCAACTGCATCAATGCTCCTATATTTGTTGCTACTTCTTTTAATATTATGAAATTATAAAATTCCTTTCTGAACTGTTATGTTGAGGCAATGCTAATCTTTTTCCTCTCAAAACGAGATCTAAATATGACATAATAGGGCTGAATGTCTAGTATTTATACCGGTATGGACGAAGTCCAAAGGATACATAAAATTTCCAATTAAGTTTGTGACGCTGTAAAGGAGAGGGGGTAGGTAAAAACTCAACTCAAGTGAAATGGGTCGGATCAGAATCGAAAAGTAAAGCAATTAAGCGGTTTATGCAAGTACCGTCTTTTCTATTGAAATCCAAACATTTTGTTCGACGGCTTCGAGTAGTTGTCATATACAACTTCTTTTTTTATGTGAGCATTGCTCTACATTTAATGAAGCTTGATGAATGAAATTTTACCAAAAGTAGTAGAGTTTTATGGTTGGTTCCAGTAGTTACCGTACGTACTATTGCAATATGATCATAGATTAATACTATAATGAAGCTGAGTTTCTAAAATTTTATCCAAAGTGTTTAACTTTAATGGCCAACGACTGCCCAAATTATAGTTTCAATAGGGCAACTGGTTCAAATATCTGCCATACAGCTTACATTTTATAATATAAATAATCCAAAGTCTATAATAAGTTGTATATTTAAAATTTTGCAAAAATTAATTAACCAAATGATAAAATGCTTACATTAAGATCATACAGATATCCTAGAGTTGGCACAGCCTACTCTATTGTTTCTTGTTTATTAATTAAAATTAATTATTAGTTTGTTTGATCTTTAATCTATATTTAACTTACACGCCAGTACCTATTTCTTAATCAATTTTTTTTATAAATTCTTATCACTTGCTGATCGATATGACCGATAGAACTAATAATCAATTTATTTTAACTTTTGAACAATACAGTCCTACAAGGGAAATTCTTATTAAAATTGTTTGAATGTAAAAAAAAAAATTGCACAATAATTTGTTACAAGATTTTTGATAAAATTTTTTTCAACCCTAGTTAACTTTGGTTTTTTTATGAAAAAGTTTTCAAATTCTTTTCATATTCATTGTTTTAGATTTATTTGTTAAATTGTTTTTTTTTTAATATTTACCGTTAACAAAAGAAAATTCTGGATCAGATTTATTTAATTCTATTTATTAGCAGCCTAAAAACTGTGTTTTTTTTCTCTTTATTGTGATTGCAGTTGTGCAACAATGTCGTTTTATTAAAAGACAAGCAATCGTGATGAAAAATAATATTGTCTCGTTTTCTGTTTTTTTTTTCTTAAATATTAACTGTATTTGGAGTTCTATGACTCATAATTCTGTTAAGATTTTTTTTTTATTTTTCTGTTTTTTTTTATATTTTACAACCTTTACAATAAAACTTAATTGATCACATAAAAAACAGTAAATTAGAGTAGAAGAAAAAAAAATTTTTATTAAAAAAATGTTTTAATATGTCACGAATAACAGAATTTGTGACATTTCACAGATTGGATTTTACGCAATAATTTTTGTTTTTTTTGTAATAATTTTTTTTTTTTTTTATGTTAAAAAAAAATGGGTTTAAGTGCATTCTAGTAAATGTTTAGAGTTAAAATTTAAGAAATTGATTATATTGATATTTCAAGATCAGAGATGAGGGTACAGAGTTGTAATGTCTGCCAGAAAGCGCATATACATTTATTTCATAATATTTTATTGGAAGGATCAAGGTACGTCTAGTTTTGAAATCAATTTGATAAACGAGAATCATTCTGAAACATGTCTTCAAAATTCAGTTCATATTTTTGTTGAAGCTTGATAAATCTTTTGTTTTCAGTTTAGTTTAAGCCTTAAGTTTAGTAAACGACACTAAATTATCGTCATTAATTGTGGGTATTGAGTCTCGTTGAGCGCTTTCAATATATCAAATTGTTATAGCATCTGTTTTGAAATTAGATGACATAAATGTCAAAATGAAATGCCGTAAACGACAGTTACGTCTATTTTGTTATGCCAAATTCTTTGGACTTTTTTGTACAAATTATTTTGTAAATATTCTACTTGCAATCCTACTATGTTCTGTTCTAATTAGTCTTGGAATAATTTGTTGAATTTAGTTTTAGTTCTTTACCCCTATATTTTCTTTGTGGTATAAGCTAATAAATTAAAAAGTTTGAAAGGTTTCAAAAGAAACTAAGATGTTGATTTGACAGAGCAATGTTAAAGAGGCCGAACTTTTAGTTCTTCGATTTTGGTTTCATGTTTCATTCAGGTTAAATCAAAAATAAAACAAACTTATTTAAATATTTTATTAGCACACAATTAGGTCAATCTTACATTGGGTCTCAAAACTGGTTTTTGCTTTACCTTACTTCCATTTTTTATAAAATGCCAAGATTGTAACTTTGCCCATAACATTTAAGAAAAAAATTAAATTATATTAAATTGACATATCTTTCAGTCCATAATTTTTTTTTATAGAAACTTTTGTCAACAATTAAATGCTTTAGGTTAAATAGTGAAAACGATTTAAATTTTTATAAGCCTGCAAAATAAGTTGAAATTCTTATAAAACCCATTAAATATTGTCCTAAAGAATGGCAATTAGAACTTTTAAGGTTTACTTTGACATTTTTAAATATAAACAAAATTTAAAACCCAAAAAAAAAACCAAGTACTATAATTACGTTAAGTAATAATAATTCGGTAGCGTATCGAAATCTCACAAATTGAAATCTCGTGTCTCAAAATCTCATGCTTTTAAAATCTCGTGCTTCGCAAATCCAAAACTCGTGTTTTCGATTGAAAAATCATTTAAATGCTTTATTGTTGACGTGTTATATGAAATAAACATTATGAAAGTTCTTGGAGTTGGTAACAAAATCAAAGTCAGAGTTGTTCCGTCCGGGTTTCGGTAGCGTCAGTTTCCACTGTATTAAATCCTTTGTTGCAGACTCCTTATGTATGACTCCTTTTATAGTTGGCTTCAAAATCAGGATTGTACGTCTTTTACAGAATATGAGTATATATGCGAATCTATAATATGCGGGTTTCGGAATTTGATTTTTTTAATTTTGGGGTTTTGTGTATCCGTCTTAATTAATTTTTCAAAAAAAAAAAAGTCGTTTGAATGTAATATTCAAGTCTTTAAACCTGAGATTTTGATTACGCGAGATTTTGAAAGGCGAAATTTTACAGCCAACACTAATAATTGACAATGATCAGTACTATATTTTGATTTACGTTAACTGCAAAACTGTTCATTAACTCTGCAATAATTTTAATTAAGCCTTGTTTGATAATAAAATATTAATTTAGGTGTTTCTTAATTAGAATCACTAATGAGTTTTAAAACAGTTCAGTTATTAGTATAAAAAAATCCCATACAAAAGCTAATTTCGAATAAATTTCAATTATTTAAAATATCAAAGCGGACACTTCTTTTGTAAATGAATTGTATAATAATCAGCCGCTTTTATAACTTTGAAAAAAACATTTTTATTTCTTTAATAAAAATTTGTTTTGTTTTTGCTCAACATTTTAATCTTAAGATTCGGTTGATAAAAGGCTATAATAAGAAAAAAAAAATATTAAACAATAATTTCATGACTATTAGACAATATTGAAATTTATTACACTCATAATAAAATATTTTATCTTTAATATTTTTTAGCGGTGTAAAAAGCGTTCTTTTGAACATATTTCAGAGTATACATATATTAGAAGTTTATTGATTTAGAAAACCCTTTAGAAACGAGCTTTATTTCAAATCAAGACTCATAAGTTTTGTTAAGCAGAATCATTGCTTTTTTTTTTTTTTTTTTAATTTTTATAACATGGTATTTTATGGCTACTGTAATAATTTAAATTTTTTTATTGTTAATTTGGTTCATTTAAGAATTATTATAAAAGCAATTTATTTATGATAGATATATCTTCAGATACTTAGATTTTTTACCAAGAATACGAAAATTAATACTTATACATATTTCAATAAATATTTTACAAAGAACTTCTTTGAAACTTTAATTTAAAAGAAATAATAAAAAATTTAAATTTTAAAAATGTTAGAAGTTCATAAAAGTAATAAATTTTTATGAGTTAAAAAAAAAAAAATGACAGAAGAAGCTGCTGTATTATTTTACCTTAAAATCAACAAATTTGACATGGTTGTAAAAAATGTTGTTTTAAACAATTTTTTAAAGACAATAATAGCAGTTCTTCATTTAATATCAGAATTAACTAGTATTTTATTATTTTAATTTAATATTTGTTTTTGTATTGCGATTAAAATTTTTTAATAAAATATTTTTTTTTAAATTAAAAAATTTAACTTGAAAAAATCTTCAAAGTTTTGTAATGATTTAATGAATGTAATAGTTTATTTGTGGCCAGAAGGAGCTTGAGAATCTTCAAGCTATTTAAATCCTAGCAGAAAGTATAAGGGATAAGAATTTCATAAAAAAATGCTTCGCTTAACATTTGCGAATTTGAGTTACGATTCGAAAATAAAATAGTACTTTATTATCAAAGTTGCATAAAAATATAGTTGCTATCGTAGGTTTATTTTCAAATTGTCAAGTGGTATGATTGACAGTTGTTTATTCTTATCTATACTAAAAATACACAAGAAGGGAATTTTAAAACTTTTTAAGGAAATTTTAATTTAAGGAAATTTTATTCTCATCTAGATTTATTCATTCATATTTCATTATTCGATTGATATCATCTTAATTCGTTCGTTGTTTTTTAAACATTTACTTTCGATGGTTTTTGAATATTTTTTAAATTATTAAATGAATATGTTGTCAACATTATGTTTTCAGTTTGTATTTAAAACATTTATTTTGAAAAAAAAGTTCTAATACAGGTTTTGCAATTAAACATTTCTCTCCATCTTGGTTATTACGAATATTTACAAATTACCTGACAAAAAAAATTTTTGTCAGCCGACTTTTATTTAAGCTGTTTTTTTTAAGTTTTTAGATACTATAAAAGCATCCCTCTATAGTTTTGTGTTATGTAGACTCATTTTTAATGTTGATTGTCGCGTTTTAAACTTTAAAATCATACAATTTGAAAACGACGTTTCCAATTACATGGCCAATTTTTTAAAATGAGCTCTAACTAACTTAAAATCATGTATTAACGACTTCTGCGTCATTGATTTTTGCGATAATTTACATTTGCCGTAGACGTTTTCGAAAAGGGCCATATTACTTGTTTTTTATTTCATTAAAGAACTTTTATAACTTCCAAATGCACTTAGAATTTTTAAGATTTTGATAGTAAAAGTTACAGAAAATTTCGCTTTTAATTTTAATCTCAAGTGACACGCTTCCGAATTCCAACGAAACTTTTATATTGAAAAAATAATTGATTTAAAGAATTTTTATTATTTGAAAAAAATTTACAATTTATATTTAATATAAAAATTTTGATATTAACTTCATATGAAAAATTTTTAAATTTCCAAATAAACAAAACCTGCAGCCAGCTCCAGCTCAAAACCTGCAGCCAGCTCCAGCTCAAAACCTGCAGCCAGCTCCAGCTCAAAACCTGCAGCCAGCTCCGTTTCCAGCTCCAATGAGGCTTAAATATAATTGTTGTCTTCTTCTACTTTAAAACTTAAAGAAACCCCATCACAGATAATTTTATATACAGTCCCCGGAAACTGTATGGGGTCTAATCCGTTTTCTAAAGTTTTTTTTTCAACAAAATTTATATAAGGAAATATAAGATTTTGTAATATAAAATTAATAAGCATAAGATGATTGGAAATAATACCCATAAGGTAATTAATACCAAAAATGCGGCTCAATTATTCCGCATTAGAATGAATATAGAACATTAATGGCGAAATTTAAGTATTTTACACTATTACCGAATAAGAAAGGAAGTAACACCGAATAGTCATTATCTTTTGGGTAATCATTTCTAGTCATCAATATACAAACCTTCTTGAATTTGAACAGCTATCTCTATAATAGTACATTATAATTGGAAAAGCTGGAAAAAATATTAAAAATCCATAAATGTAATCAGCTACATTCCAAAGTTCACATGTGCAACATGGTATCTGAAATTTAAAGAATTAAAAACAAAAATATTTAAACTTGATTGTTAATATTATGAAATAATTTTCACTTACATCTGGAGGGCAGCATCCAAAAATGTCTGTACTACATAATAATTTGATAAGATTATCATGAAAGACTTCATATATTTTCAATCCTATACTATCGAGCTTCGTCGAATAACAGGGGCAGTCTAAATATTTTGGCATTATTCTTTTTTTTTTTTTTTATTTTTTTATCAATTCATAAAATAAATAATATTTAATAATTTTTTTTTTTTTTTTTGGGTTTTAATTTTGGAAAAACTATAAATATTTTTTTTTGCAATTTACTTTAAACCAGATAGAAATTAATTGAATTAAAAATTAATATGAAAAAAAAAAAAATTTATTCCATATTATTTAAATATATATTAATAAAAAAAAATATATTTGGAAATTTAGGAAGTTAAATTTTAAATGAATGACAGAATATACTGATTGAGAATTTTATAAAAAATATAAAAACTAATAAAAAATTAAATAAAATTTTTCAATGTATCTTCAATGACAAATGTAGTGAATTGTTAATATTAAGGCTATTGTAAATTAGGCCTATTAAGCGCAAGAGTGTTATTCCTGTTCACACAGAGTTCCTTTGGTTTTAAGTATTATTAAAAAGGCAAGTTAAATAATACTACAAATAATATAGAAGTATTGTTATTCGAAATAAAAAGTCGGGTCATAGGATCACAGGGTCTAAGTATAAAGAACAACATACTATAACCCCTCATAAAAAAATTATAATGTTTATATACTTAAACAATTATATTTTAATTTCATTAGTTATTAATACAGTAATGATTTTGTCGTTTGTTTTGTTAAACTGCAACAACTGTCTGCTAAGTTATGTCGATTTTTAAAATGCCGTTCACAAAATGTCAATGCCAAAATGTCGATGCCAAATATGTCGTCTTACACAATAAAGCGATTCTTGAAATGTCAATTCTAAAATGTCGACAAGAAAACAATGTCGATTTATAAAAGGGTTTGTCGACTGTAGAAATATCGACTTCGTAATAAGTAAAGAATTTTCGAATAAATAGAAGATTGAAACCCTGATGTCGAAAGTAATTCTTTAATGTCAGATAGTTATATTTTCGTACATGTTTTGATTATAAGATTCTTATAATAGTGGGACAACTCTAAAACCCATCCTGATTCATATATGCATATTCTGAAAAAAGCATTTAAACCTGATTTGTAATCCTGAGCAAACAAATATTTTTCTAGGACTTAAGAATCAGCACTACTTTCTATAAAATGCTTTCAACTTCTTTAATAACGTACCAAAAAAACTTATGTAGGATTAATAAGAAATTGCGAAATTGCATCCCCTTTGGTTTTATTTCTCATAGAAAATAAAGCCAACAATATATGGGAAATAAAGCCCAGGGTTGCATTTATCAATTGAAAGAGAAACAACATCCCCGTGATTTATTTTCATAGAAGTCGTACTTCAATCCTGGAAAAAAACCCGAAGTTTTATTTCTCAATTATTATGAGAAATAAGATCCCAGGGCGTTATTTCTCGTTAAACGGGAAATAATTCTTCGGGGGCTTCATATCGTAGAACTCTAATTCAGTTCACCCAATTAATTATAGGAAAAAATCAACACCTAAGCATTGGATTGGATTAATGTGCACTTTTAAATTCAATTATGAAAAAAATAATCATAAAAATAAAAATACTTCATAAAATTTTCATTTAATTTTTTATTGCAAAAAAAAAATATTTTAAAGAAAATATTGTACTCTGAAAAATTGTTTTATTGCTTTGGATAGTTTCCAAAAAATTTCTTCTTTTAATAATTAAAACGACCTTCTACAATATTAGTTTTTGTTTACAGAATTTTCGTTATAGTTATCTCCTGCTCCTTCTAAAAAACCAATTTTTAAAATATTATACAGTATGCCAATTGGAAGTCAATTTTTATTTTATTACAAACCTTTTGGGCTTAACTAGATTTTTTCCATTCATATAAACTATAACAGGCAAAGCTGGGAAAAATACTACTAAACCATAAATTAGATCAGCTAAAGTTTCGAATCCACGAGTGCAAAATGGCAACTGAAAAAATTATTAAAATAATATCAATTTCTGTTAAAATATCGTAGTAAATTTAACTTACACATGGTCTGGAATTTTCAAACAATTTTTCCGAACAATTTATATAGTCTAAACTTTTATGAAATAATTCTGATATACTTATTGCGATGGTGTCGACCTGTGTCAATAAGCCAGTCCATTCTAAATATGTTAACATTATTACTTCTGTTTATTAAATTAATAAATTATTAACATTAAGATACATTAATTAATTTTATATCTTAAAATTTTAATTGAAATATTTTAGTTTACAAAAAATTTTGAAGGGTTTTTTTTATAATTTTTATAATAAATTACAAAATTGAAAATTTTAATAATGACATAAATTTTATGATTGAATGTGTATTAAATGTCAAAAAATGTCAAA
The DNA here is from genome assembly GCA_963082915.1 of Dolichopus griseipennis. Taxonomy (NCBI): domain Eukaryota; kingdom Metazoa; phylum Arthropoda; class Insecta; order Diptera; family Dolichopodidae; genus Dolichopus; species Dolichopus griseipennis. The sequence continues at coordinate 50,793,333 of OY720443.1, read as the reverse complement.
TCATCTCTTGTGGTAAAATTTTTGAACTGTCAAAAATACATAACTTTTTTAGTATGGATTTTTTAATGAGCTCAATTTATAAGTTAAAAAAGGTGCATTTACACAAATACATACATTTACAATATTCATAAATAATAATTATTCGAATTGTGGTTAGATTCTTGAGAAATTTGGCAACCTTCCCCTTTGCAGCCCCTCAATAGGACTTAAAAATTAAAAATTTACAGTTTTTATAAGTAAGCAATAACTTAGTCACTAACGTATATATTCCTAAATTAACCGTTAACATTGAAGCTCCAACATTATAATTCGATAAAATACTCAGTATGAAATACTAAATAATTTTGAAAATGTGCTTTTTTTAAGAACCTTGGTTTTTTTTCATCACTTGCTTTAAATCAATTTGGTTCTTTTTTAAAAATACCTCAGAGTTCGAGGCGACTTGATTTAAGAGACCCCCTATTCTGTCGCAGTTACTTAAAAGGCTGCAAAAATTTAGAAAAGTCTCTAAAAGTAACGTTAAAATTTTTGAGGGCTATTTTTTAGGGCGGACTTCATGGTTTAATTTTTTCAATTTTTCTTCATGTAAATTTTTTTCGGGTTCTACTATAAAATCTGTGAGTAACTTTTTTCCAATATGTTGATCTGCCTACTGGATCCAAAGAAACGGGGCTGATAAAAAAAATTCCAAATTTAATTTGAAAGTTTAAGACTATTAAGACTATTTGTATTTGAAAAAGTACCCAATTCATTTAAAAAAAGTCAAATTTCATGTGAAAAAGGATCAAGTTCAAGTTAAAAAAGTATACTTACATTTTTGTAAAAGTTGTAAAATTAAGAGACGCTCTATATAATTTTAAGGAAGCTCTTTGTAATTAAGAAAAACTGTTCCAAAAAAGAATCCTCTTCCAAAGAAATCCTCTTCTAAAAAGAAGATTCTAGGTTTTATAAATTAAAATTACGACTTGCACAAAAATTAGAAAATTTTTTTTTAGAATTTTATTGCATAAGCAAAAATTGTAAAAAAATTCACGAAAGATATCTTCTTAAATTTCTAGGAAGGCCTCCATTCAATGAAATGCCACATGCCTTGCAACTTGGTCACTAAAGTTTTTCAAAAAAACGTTTTTTTAGAGAAAAACTATTGCATACTTATAGGTCACTTTTTTGTTTCTCTAAAAATATTTTCTTTTTGAATATTGGGTGTGTTATTTTTTAAAATTTTTTCTGGGCTTAGCTAATTTGCGATAGGTTTAGGTCAATTTTAAGAACCTGTTTTTATTTGTGGTTTTAAAAGTACTGAATATTATTATTTGCATCATACTCCAAAAATTTTTATTGTAACCTGCGTTTTAAATCACAGTTTTTTTTTGTGATTTACATATATTTTCATTTCTATAAAATATTATAAATTTAATAAAGTTTAAAAATATATTTTTTTGGAAATTAAAATTACCATTAACATTTAACACAAATACCTATCTTCTATATTTAAAAAAAAAATTATAAGAAAATATTTCCCACATTAATTTTTTTTGCAAGTTATATTCTGAATAATCGAATTTAAGATAACTTCTAATAAGGTTATCAAAATCTGAATACCTAACAGTTCCAAGCCCATAAAAAAAACAAAAAATAATAACTAAAATAATATGTTTTGAATTTTATTTTTTTTTTGGAAACATTACAATTTACATGAATTTATTTTATTATATATTTTATTGATTTACTGAATATAGCCAACATATAACAACAATAACAAGAAGTAAAAACGCGCTTTAAAATCGTTCAGAAGCAGCTTAATCAAATTAAATAATTTATATATATATATACAAATAGAAAACAGCACTCTACAAGTAGCTAATGGCTGCTTTAAGCATGACTCAATATATGCGTATCTCCAATTAAATTGTTAAAAAAAAAACATTTAACTAAAAAAATTTAATTTTCAAAGATTACGAAATTTAGAAATAGATTTTATTTGTATTTAAAAATATATATTTATATAATTACCACCCAAAGACCCCAACAAGCTACAAGATAAATAGCATACAATAAATTTTTTTTTTTCACAATTGAATAAAATCCAACTGTTATTGAAAAAATCTTTTTTTTTAGAAATATTTTACAGTCCTTCATTAAATTTGGTAGCAAATTAAAAAAAACATGGAAGATATTAAAAAAAAAAGGAATTAACTGGCAATAAGATAAATGGAAAATTAAATGATTGCGTGCAACAATACAAACTTAAAAATACAAAAAATAAAAATAATAATAATAAAAACAAAAATTAATAACTGCACATTGTGTGCATGCCAAGTAACATAGGAATCTGGCCAAAAATAGTTAATTCACCACATTTATTGTAATATCAATTTAAAGTAATTTTAAAGTTTATTTTCCAATTTGGTAGAATATAATAAAATGTAGGCGCACTAAATTGCTACTTATTGTAGGTTTTATTTTTGAATTTTTGTTTTTTTTTTATTTTGTTTTGTTTTTTTGGTTTTTTGAAATAAAAAGAGTTAATCGAATAGTAATCATTTATGTACTTAACTAATGATAACTGATTTCAGATTTCAAATGAAAATTTTTGCACGAGGTCTTAGTAGTATTAGGTTCTGTTGGTTAGTATTTAAACTTTTTGAATTCATTAAAGTAATTTTTATAAAATTTATTTAGATTAAAAATAAAAATGGTTCTCAAAAATATAAAAATAAATTATACAGGGTGACTGTGACTCAAGTACGCGCACTACACTCAGTGATTGGGGGTATTAAACCAAACAATAGACAATAGAATAGACCCCTCCTCCAGTACATTTTGAACCTTCATAACTTTGTAACTGTTGGGTATATGGGGATCATTAGTACACAAAAATTAAAGCTGACAACTTACTCTACAAATGAATCTCCCTACAGTAAGCTGTTCAAAAGTTATTGATTTTTTTATGAAAAGTCTCCTTAAATCTTTAATCCCTCATATCTCGAAAAGGGTCCACAATAGACCCCCCCCCCGTTTTAATGCCCCCAATCACTGAGTGTAGTGCGCGTACTTGAGTCTCGGACACCCTGTATATTATATATTTTTTACTAATTGAAGTTTATATATCAAAGGTATATGGATATATGGATTACATTTTAAAATTTTATTTAAAATTATTAATGACTTGTAGAGGTATATGTTATATATATATGATAAATTAAATACGTTGTTTATTTCACATGACAATGGTTCCAAACATTTAAGCTTGGACTTTAAAATTTTATTTCAAATTAGAATAAAAGATTTAAACATGAAATGTTAATATTAATTTTTAGTAGTATCTATCGCATAAATAGAGAATTAGGTGTATTTTTTTTTAATATTACATAAAATATTTTACAATTTATTTAATTTAAAATATAAACAATTAAAAAGCGAATTTAGCATTCGGTTTTTATTTTTTTTTAGAACGCGATGCTACAAGCAACGCTAAAAGCGAAATGTCTATCGGGTCATCACTTGAGATAATTATTCTATAATATTGATTTTTAAAAAGCAATTATACTTAAAAATCACATAATCCAATTTATTTCATACTTGAAATTTATTAAAGATTTACGAAAGTTTGCATAATTTATTAAAAATAAATTTATTTACATTTGAACATATGTTTGAAATAATGTAAGAGCTCATTAATGAATAACTCTTTTTAAAAATATTTATCTTAATTAAAAAAATATAAGATAACCAAATTCTGAATAATTTCACTCTCAATAGATCTATATACATATAAGAAATATTGTGATTTTGTGAGGTCTATTCCATTTAGTTAATTCTTTAACTTTGACTATTTTTCAATTACTTAACTTCAGTTTTTTCAAAATTAAAATTTTGTGAAGGAGAATTTGAAATCCTTTTTGCTTCAAAATCTTGATTTTCATTATACGAGTACAAAATACAATAAATTTACATCTACAATTTTCATAAAAAAATGCATACTTATAATATGGAATGTATGCAATTTATTTAATTTGTTATTTTTAATTTTTTTGAAAATTATTGTAAATAGTATCTATGGTTACTGTTGTATTGTTTTGAAAAAATTTTATACAGGGCGTTCTTCTTTTTCTCATCAGAGCTGAGTCAGAGCTATCAAGCTAAAAAGAACATGTTTGTTTTTGTACTTAGATTATCCATTTTACTTTTTTAATTCGCAGATTGCTCCGAGCACGATCTATGAGTTAGTAAAAATTTCCCAGATTTCACAGAGTTGTCAAACAAGGAAACGTCAAGTTAAGAATAAAATAATAAAAACGCCATTAAAAAAAAATAACTCGTATATCGAGACATTTTGTTTTTAAGTTTATTATTTATATTTTTGATTTAGAATTAAAAATTGAGAATTTGTGCTCTGATCATTTCTTTTTTAACTCAGAGCGTGAGTGTTTGGATAAAATTTTAATCTGAACATAGTTTGAAATAGTCATAAACAAAAAAATGAGTAATTATAAAAATAAATGAGAGTTTTCTGTCAAATAAACCATAATTTTAAGCATTATTATTAAATAGTCTCCTTTATTTAACATTATAGAAAAAAGTATTCAGAGAACATCTTTTTGCCGCGTGTTATGGTTACTCTTTCAATATTTCTCCCTGTATTATGGATGACTCTTCGCGTATAATGGACGCGAGTCTCTCAGTATTTTATCCTTTTTTCTTTGTCACAGAAATAGTATTTTTGTATCATTTGCCTATGATCTAAGTTTTGCTCAGTATGTTGTAATGAAATTAGCCTTTATGCTGCAAAATTTATGTAGCGCAAATTGCTTTTAGCTTTTTAATAATTTTAAAGCGCTTTATTGAACTGAACGGAGTCGGAGAATTATATTTCGAATGTCAAAAGCATACTTCGATGTATCATTCATACATACTATGATTTAATATTTAATAAAATGTATTAAAATAGTTTTTTAATAAGCTATCATTTAATTAATTTTTGTAGTCTAAACGAATTATAATTTTTCTAACCAAAACTATTTTCTTATAAAGAAAAACGTTTTGGATTAATATTTAACGTGTAACTTCAGATTATCCTTAAATATTAAGATTTACTATTTTTTTCCAATTTTTAAAAGGCCTTACAGTTTTTAGTATATATTCTATTAATAATTTAGGAAATAGTTTCTTCGAAATAACATTAGAAATATGCCGCTGAATACGATTGATCCTTGTATTAAAATGTCTCCACCTTAATCATTTGGATATTAAAAAACTTATTCATAAAGTTTTAAAATTGCGTGCTTTTCTATTCAAATACTTTGAGAAGTACTGAAAAAAAATAGATTTCCAAAAAAATATTAATCTAAGTTTTTATACCTTATAATTAAATTTGTTATTTTATATTTTTCATATATAATTTTTATAATTCGCATTAGTAAATTGGTTTTTTAAAAGAAAAGTATCGCGCACGATTATATTCTCAACTTATTATTTCAATTTTTTAATTTTCCAGATTCTTAAAGAAATAGAAAATAATAATATTGACTGGGTCATTAGACGCTTTTAAGTAAGTATAGTTAATAAAATTATACCCACATATGTAGTATTAAAACTTGCACTCAAAGTACACAATTTATTTTTAATTTTGTATCTTAAGTTATTTTATTATTGTTATTATTATTATTATTATTTGGTTTGTTTCTCTCGATTTGGTAAATTAGAGTCACGAAAATAATTTTTAGATGAAAAAAAAAAAAAAAAAACAAAATTAAAAAAACTTAAAACAATAATAAATATAATTTTTATGTCTTTGACGACGATTTGTAAAGCTTAAACTCAATAAAACTAACATTATTTTTTCGATTTTTTGTGTTTTTTAAAGTAAAAATATCTTTAAGATAATTTCACCTTTGACTTTATATATTGGTATTAAATAATAAAAAAAACAAAAACAAAAGAATATTTTTTATTTTATTTTTTATTTTTATTTTTATTTGTAACTAATTTTTTGAACACTGGTAGCTGATGCTGGTATAAATTTTATTGTCATTTTTTATGATTGTTACTGTTGTTTGCTATTTTGCTATTTTTTTATTTTTAATTTTTTAGATGCTATATTGCTATGCAACTTATGCTACCACAGCGAAGTGACAAAAGTCCTGGAGTCAAAAGACCCTTAGGGATTTATGACGAAAAAAAATTAGTCAAAAGTCAGGAAGATTATTACGTATATGAGTGAGTCAAAAAATACGGGTTGAGAAATAACTCCCAATTATAATTTGGAACAATGTGATGAATTTTTTTCCAGCATTTTATAAAAAAAATAAAATTCGAATTTTGAAGCTGAAGTAAAGACGAATTTTATTTTTATTTCGTAAATTTTTTGGAATAATACCAAAATATATAATTAAAATAATAACTGTTTAGTATTTTAATATTTGTGTATGGAATTTGGATACACAATAAAAGTTGTACCTTTTTCCAGAGTATTTATGAATTCATGTATGTAAAAGTTTTAATAAGAAGTGGGTCTTTCGTTGGTTACTAAATGTGAGTTTTTGAAATTTAGGAAATTCCCAGTTTATAATATGAACTTAATTAAAAAATTTATTATTTTTTGTTAATGATTATATTAAGGGTCTTCACGTTTTGTGACTTTTTAGCTTTACAAATTTTCTATCCATGTAATTTTTGTTGTTTTTTTGCAATACCTTGTCAAACAATTCACAAAAATTGTTTCCTAAACTAAAATTTCCTATACTTCAGCCTATTGGAATTGTGTTTGTGTAATTTCCTACTGTATAAAATAAATTTTTTTTTATTGTTTTTTATTATTATCAATTTTTATATTTTGACATTTTAAAAAATATATTGACATTTGAGAAAAGACTTTTATTTTCCCTATGTAAAATTAGTCCTTCCAATTTACAGTGTTGGAAATTTATCATGTTGGAAAAAAGTCACAAAAAGTGAAGATCGCTAATGTTTTTTATAAATTTTGGAAATAATTAATTCTTTTAATATTGGAAAAGCTCTTTAAATAATTCATAAATCCCCGGAGAACTAGGAGGCATAAATATTTGGAGAACTTATGGTCTATTCCTCGTGAGTCTAATTTCCCCGACGACTTTTGGCTTCCCGAAAATTTTGACACCGGGTCTTTTATCACATCGCCGACTGCCACTATATTATTATTATACTATATATGTACACTCTGAAAGAGTGTTTATGCACCTATTTAAAATTGGTAGCTTTTTCTACAATATACAATATTGTACACTGTGAGCTGAAATTGACTTATGAGAAAACATATAATTCATGTTGATGCATTTTCAATGCAACAGTAGTAATAGTAGCAACAATAGTGGCAGCAACAGCAACAACATCAGCATTAACAACAACATATTTTTAATTTCATTTCATTTAAAAAACATATTTGTTCAAAATTGTAAATTGTTATTTAATAATGTTATGTTAAATTTTATGTAATTCGAAGAAATAAAAAAAAACTTTGAACTCGTAAATTTGATCGGAATTAAATTATTTTTCGTTTTTGTTGTTGTTGCTGTTGTTGTTTCTGTCTTTTTCATTTTTTCGTATCTTATTACATATTTTTGATTTTGCTATTTTTTTTTTTTTTAAATTATTTTAATTAAAAAAATTAGACACCATAATGTTTAATACAAAATTATATATATAAAGAAATTCAAAAATTTATAAAAAAAATATATATATTTGGTTTGTGACAATAAATTAAACGAATTAAATTTTGTATTTTTTATTTTAATATTTGGATATTTTTCTAATAATAATAAATAACGTTGATGTCACGACCATAAATGCTAATTTAAATTGGTTGAACATTAGAAATGACATTAAAAGTGAAAAAAGATTTATAGATATAAACTGTCATTTGAACAAAATTATACATATATACCTATATTAAAAAATTTTTGAATCTTTTTTATTTAATACTTTCATAACACCTGAGAATTGAAAAAAAAAATTCAATTAATCTCAAAAATAATTTTTGGGAACAATTGTTATGTTTACTTGGATACAAGAGTCCGATGTATTCATTCCAGTCTATTTGTGTGTACACTAACGGCTGGGTGGCACAGTGGTTAAGTGGCGACCTTTCATGTGAAAGGTCCGGCTTCGAATCCCAGTGAAAGTGAAAAAAATGTTTCTGGTTTTCGACTCGACTCAGCTACCTTTCGCTATTGGGTTCAAATTAATGGCTTAATCAATAATTAATAATTATATTTCTTTAAAAAAACATACATTAATACAGCAATATAAACAAATGTAAAAATATAAACAAATAATTTAATTGAATAATATAACTCACAGATATAGAATACCATATAACTCAAATACAAAATATTACAATATAAACAAAAATAGAATTGTATCTATTGAAAATCTAAGACGTTTCTACATGTTATAAGGCCTAGTACTATCTCATATTTAAATTGTATGTGGAATTCATTAAGATCAATTCTAATAATACGAATATAATATGACTCTCTGTTCCAACATGTACCTATGGTATAGACTGGCTTATTAGCCTAACAGTTTAACAGTTAGTCCTTAAAAAAATAAATAGAAAAAAAAAGTAGTAAAAAAGATTTTTAAACAAGTGATGAAAAAAAACCAAGGGTTTTTAAAAAAGCACATTTTCAAAATAATATAGTGTTTCATATTAAGTATTTTATCGGAATATAATGTTGAAGCTTCAATATTAACGTTTAATTTAGGAAATATATACGTTGGTGACTAAGTTACTGCTTTTTACCTATAATAACATTAAATTTTTAAGTCCCAGTAGCCCTTGTATGGGGAAGGTTGCCAAATTTCTCAAGGATATAATGCTCACTACTTCCCTTCCCCCAAACTTTTTTAGGTTCTAGGAATTAAATTGTGAATTCCACCAAAATTTGGAATTTTTCTTAGAATTTTACTATTTAGGCAAAAATGGTTAAAACTGAAAGGCACTTTCTTCAATTTAAAGAACCCCTTTTAAATTTAAGAAAAACCTTTAACATATGTTAAAATATAATGTTAGACCTTTAAATTTTGTATATTAAGGAAAAAATATTTAAACAGGTATTCAAGTTACAGGTGTTTAAAAATAGCTAAATTTCAGTTTTTGAGCCCTTATAGCTCCTGAACATGGGGCTTGACAAAAAAATTTTGTTAACCGACTCCTACTAATTTCTGAGGATCTAACTTCTCCCACAATTTCAAGACCCTAGCTGGAACCGTTTAAAAGATATGTGGGGCCAAAAATTTTGCAAAAATTGAGTTTTGCACAGTGGTAAATTTTAGTACCGTATGGCAACCCTAAACATTTAAGCGAAGTATTTTTGTAAAGTCTATAAAAGCAGCTCGCTTCAACCGTTTTTCAATTGGAAATAAACCTATCAGAACTCTTGTTATATCAATTTAAATATAGGGCTTTTTCGGAATTTGCAGGGGCTGTAGCTTCGTCACCCTTAAAAATTAAGAAAAACCTTTGACACATCTTGAAATATAATTATAGTGCTTTGAATTTTGTATATCACTAAAAAAAAATTTGGACAGGTATTCAAGTTACAGGTGTTTAAAAATAGCAAAATTTCAATTTTCGAGCCCTTATAGCTGCAAAACAGGGGACGTGACAAAAAAAATTTATTAACCGACTTCTACTTATTTCAGAGGATCTAACTACTCCCAAAATTTCAAGACCCTAGCTTGAACCGTTTAGAAGATATGTGTGGCCAAAAATTTTGCAAAAATTGAGTTTTGCATAATGGTAAATTTTAGTACCGTATGGCAACCCTAAACATTTATTTTTTAAAAATTTATAAAGTTTATAAAACCAGCTATCTTTTAACGTTTTCAGATTGAAAATATACCTAATAGAACTCTTGTTATAACAATTTGAATATAGGGCTTTTTCAAACTTTGTGGGGCTGCACCTCCGTAACTGGAGGGGCTACAGAAAAAAATTCTTCTACGAAATTATTTTTTTTGTAATACCTACTAGTGGTTAAAACTTCTTTTCTCTATTTCAAACGATGTAAAAGTTTTTGTAAACATACGGACAGACGGACAGACGGACGGACAGAGTGAAGCTATATAGGCACATTTTTACAAAATTCTTTAAAAATGTGCTAAAAAGGACATTTCCAAAATTTAACAATAATAATATTAATTTCTTAGTACTTCTCTCAGAATTTTATTATGTTAGCAAAACTTGTAAGAAACCAAGAGACATTTTCTTAAAATTAAAGGAAACTCTTTATAGTTAAGATACACTCTAGATAAAAGTTTAAAAATAATGTTGGAGCTTTAAGTTTTGTATATTTCTTCTAAAAAATTTGGACAAAATTACAGGTGTTGGAAAACAGAAAATTTTTAGTTTTCGACACATTAAAGCTTTTATACGAAGGGCGACACAAAAAATTTCTCAATTAACCAGTCAACTGTCAAAATGACATATAATATGGTTGTGTTCAATGTTTGAAGTGGGTAACACAGGCGTCTACTTTTGGAAACTCAATTTGAAAGATTCTTTATCATGTACGCAAAGAATCTAACGAAACTTAAGAAATTTGAAAAAGAAAAAACACTTTAGAATACAAAAAATTAATTATTCTAGGGCTTCAAGTGTTTTTAATTATTCAATTTGTACATTTTAATATGAATAGAATAAATTTAGATCTCGATATGGAATGTTTTCATAAAAGTATCTCAAATTTCTACTTGTAATTACAAATCAAATCAAAGTTTAAAAATTGAAATATATTCTAGTAACTTTAAAAAATAATATTATAGGTTTACTAAGTTTACATCTCTTTCTTCTGAATTCACTATCAAGATTTCATATCCCTAGATAAAAAATCTTTGCAAACCAGTTAAAACCAAGACAAAGACTTGTTACTATACTGCACAAAACTATAGAAAAACTCAATATAAACCAACTATGCCATAATATGAATCATAATTAAAATTTATGTGACACAATTACAATATACACTAGTTCATGCCAAATAACATTTTTTAAAATTATCTTCAATATATAAATTTCATCAATCTGTTAAAAAAAATCTCAATTCTGCCACAATTTAACATTTATTGACCTAATTTTGTAAAGTCAAGGTTATAACATCAAATTGTTTCAGGCAATACCAGATAAGGTAGTTAATATTATATAAATTTAATAATAATTATTTAGTACAACTAATACTTAATTTGCTTTTAAAATAAAATTAAAAATTTACAAGTTTTTGACATGCAAACTTTATTTGTTTTAAAATAAACTTTTAAGTTTACAAAATATTAATTTAAAACTCATTCAGTTCCACAATATTGCAAATACATACTTCCAAAGCTTATTCTATATTCATTTTATTATTATTAAAATTATAATTGCAAAGTTTCGTTTAAATTGCAGCAAAAATGAAAATGAATTATTTTTGTAATTTTAAACTAGGTATTGAATGCAAGTTAATATTTTTTTTAAAAAATAATGTTTAATATTTTTTTCAATAATATTTTATTGATATGATGACAGCACAATTAAAGATTATGTTTTTGTTTTTTCTATTTTTTTTCGAGTACAAAACCAATATAAAGCTGTCAAAGTGTATAAATTTTATATTGTTATATATTACAAGGAGACATGGTGTTCCAAAGGCAGAGAAGGTATAGTAATGACATATGAGGTGACATTATGGAGAAAGCACATTAATCTAATCATGGTGATCTAACCATGTTCCTGAAAAGAGACTCTACAATAGTTCTAATTTAAATTGAAATAATATTAGAGTATGTTAAAATCTTAAAAATGTCTAATCATAAATAAATTTTATGTGGTAACGTTATAAACATTTTCTGACCAATGGTGTAGCTGTTAAGACGTCTCTTTTCGAAGACTAAGGTTTCGGGTTCAAACCCCGTTCAGATAATTCCTAATAAAAGAAAATACTGTAAAATTGTATTAAAAGTATTTCGTTGAATCTTATATCGTAATATAAAATAAAATTAAATGAAAACTGTATAAAACTCTCGCGTAAGATAATAGATGGTGCACAAAACTTAACATTTCTGTATACATAATCTTATATCTATAATAGGTACAGTCGAAAAATGAAGAGCTTAGGGAATGTAACAATTGGCTAAACTGAAGCCTAGTTTAAATGATTGGGGAGTGTCCTATACTCCTTAAAGTTTTGGAAACACAATAAAAAAACCGACTATAGGCATTAAGAGATGTGGACACAAATCTCACCTTAAATGTTCTGTAAAAAATAATATAAATTAATCATTTGTACCTACTATTTTAATATAACGGCTTTTAAAATTGAATTACTTTAAAAAACATTCCAATCCTTCCGTATATGTATTTTCTAAATTTTAATCTTTTCCTTCCATTAATTAGCTTCAGCTTACAACAATCCTCCTACCTTTCAATAACAGTACATCCTGTATTATTATAACAATGAAAATTTAGATTATAGAACTTTTTGATGGGAAATTTGTAATATCTATTAAAAAATCAAATAAAACTTCAATTTTAAAATCTTGTAAATTATTTATAAAATTGGTTTTTTATAAAAACTTGAAAACATTAAAATGTCATAGAAATCTAATAAATAAAAATGTATCTTCTGGTTATTATATTTTGTTTTTTTTTTTCTTGGGGGTGTTTAGAACTTTGTTTTGTTTTTTTTTAAATTAATTTGATTTAGTAAATAATGGAAAACTTAGAAGTTTATTGATTTAAAAATGCGGTATTATTTTAAGAAATATCAAGGTTTTTATTGGAATATATTTTTAAGTTTATAAGTTTTTACAGAAAGTGAATTTTTTTTTAATCAAAAATTTCAAAAAATGATCAGCGCAAATAAAATATAAAAAATAGATATAAATATTTAGAAATTATCATTATTATTAGAATTGCGTTTTTCAAATTTTGCTTCACGGAAAGAATTTTGTTTAAATTTGTCTACGAAAATTCTTATAAACTTTAAATTTTTAACCCTTTGATTCCCAATTTTATGTATTTAGTATAATAAATTTTGATATTGGTAAAGTGTAGTTTTTTTGTATTTATAGAATTATAAGTCGATTGCTGCTATTATTAATTTGTAAGATAGTGGTAAGTGAAATTTTTAAAATTTTTTATTTAACTTTTTTTGAGATAATAAGAATTTATAAAATTTTATAATGTAATCGTACTCAGTGTAGGGACGTTTAAGAATTGTGGAATTTTATAATATTCACAAAAAAACTAACTTATTGAAAAATCTCATTATAAACAGTGAAGTCAGCATTATTTCTTAAATTGACATCATTAAAGTTTCAGCCAGGTCTGAGGTACGGAGACTCTGTGAGCAGTGCGCCAATTAAACCCACTCAGATCCATTTTAATATGGAACTATGGCTGATATAGTTTATAGTCAAACTATATTTTTTCGAAAGTGAAACCGATGGATGAAACCGTCCCTGGAGACAATGGAAACTATTTAAATGTCATTTTTAACACCTAGCTCGAAAAAATTTAATAATTTATACTTTAATTAAAAAAATAATATTAAAAAAGTAAAAGATAAACAAAATTATAAGCGTTTCAAATTAGTTAGCTGTTCCAGTTGGCCCATCCTGTACTTAGTTTATTAGATTCGGAGAAAAGTAGTTTTCAATGCGATTAATTGGCGCAAAAGAATTTTGCTAGTCAAACCCCCCGCATCTATTAAAAAGATTGCTAATGTTTTCATACATTTTGGGGTACACTACAGACCTATAATCTATACTGATTACTGAGGCATTAGAATAAAATATAATCTTATCTCATACGTGAAAGCCAGATTTAAAAAATTTTCAAATTTAGTGTTCTGCGCACACTCATACCTCACATCATTAGCTAAAGGGTTAACTATTATTATATAGATTTCAATTATTTTAACCGCTAACCAAATTGTACGGTACCATAAATTATTCAATTTATTTATTCAATTTTTATAAAGAACTATATATTATAACAGAACTGATTATATACAAGCCATATACGAAAATTAAGCGGTATTTTGCTATTTTAATTTAAACAACATACACATACTATCTATTAAATAGCATTATTATTGAAATTGAATTAAAAAAAAAAGAAAAAAAAAAATAAAAATTAAATCGACGCGACAATTTTATTAATTTTCTATCGGCTTCGAAAAAAAAAAAAAAAAATAAAAAAAAAAAAAAAAAACTTGTTTGAATATGCAAATTTTTTTAAGGAAATTATTAATGATTATTTTGAATGCCTAAAGATATGCATGCTGATTAATTAATGATGTATAATTGGAATTTTTTTTCTAAATGATATCAGAAAAAAATTAAATAAGTAATGGTTATATTGTTTATTAAAAAGCCTCGTTGAAAATTTTAAAAAATTACTTTTAAATACTTTTAAAAATATTTTATTTGAAAATTTTTTTTTTTATTTTTAATTTAATATATAGAAGTCAAGGTGCTCATATAGAAGTGGAAAATCTTACAAAAAAGTGGAATCTTATTAGTGGAATTTTATGCCAGTAAATGTAATAAATTTGGTTTTATGAACTGGCTGAAGCGGAATTAGTGTAAACGAAGTTAAAAAAAAAATTTGTACTTGCAAAAAATGTAATTAAACTTTTAATTATTGCAATGTACAGATACCAGAATATAATATACACAGATCAGTTAATATTAGTTTTGTAACAGTCTTCAAATTGGTTTTTTTTTCCTACAAAATTTTACGAGATTTCATACCTTTAAGATAAGAAAATATTTACAATATATATAATTATAATATAGGGTGGCGCAAAACAACCGGTATGGTTTGAATATTTAATAACTTTTTATTTAATGATTATTTATTATTATTATTTTTCGTTATACAGTATATTAATTGGGAATATTTTAAGTTAAACTTAAGTAGAAAAATTATATCCCGCGAGTGGGGACCATTTCGGCTTCGTACATTCGTGCTCTTTCCAGTATATTTTCCATAACTTTTCGTAATTTTTGATCGCTGTTCTATGTGGTACTGTTCCATTTCCAATTTCCCAAGTTTTCTTCACAAAATTGTGAAATAAAAATGAAAAATATAAATAAATTTAAAAAGTTATTAAACATAACGACCACATCGGTCGTTTTGCGCCACCCTGTGTAAGTACTATTATTGAAATTTAGATAAAATTTTCAAATTATAAAATTATTTTTTTAAAATTTAATTCTATATTATCAATCGTTTGTTAAAGATGTTATACTTAATTGGTCTCAATACTTTTAATACCTTAAAAAAACTAGTTGTAAAGTTCGATCGAATTTCCATTTAGATTATTCAATTAGTTAAAATTTTCTTTAATTTTAACTGCTTATATAGGTTGAATTCATAAAACTTCAAGTACTAACTTAAAGTAAATATAATTACAGCTATATATAAATCAATTATATTCTTATTATATGAAATTGATTTTATTGAATTCTACATACAGTTTTAAATATGAAATAGTTCTAGGCCTTGTAAAATGTAGAAACATCTTAGATTTTTAATAGATACAATCCTTTTTTTAATATATCTGCGAGTTGTATTATTGAATTAAATTATTTGTTTATATATTGTTATATTAATGTATTTTTTATTAAAGATACACAATTTTTTAGTTATTGATTATGCCATTGATTTGAACCCTCTGACAAATAGTAAAGCTGAGCCGAGACGAAAGCCAGTAAAACGTTTTTTCTAGAATTGGAAAGCGGGCTTCTCGATTGAAATGTTTCTTACCCTTGTGCCACCTATACTTTAATATAATAAAGCAATTAACAATTCTGCCCTACTAAACGATTGATTTTTTGTCCATATTATGGGTTCAAAAAATTTTCACAATATTTAAATAAATATTCACAAATATTATATCATTTTATTTATTTGAAATTTACAGACATTACTTTACTACACACAATCAAATATTTGAATAAATAATAGTACTAATTCAAAATTAAAAAGTAAGTGACATTGACAAACTGAAAATCTGACATTTTTAAATTTTTTGACAACCCATCAAATATCAATTTTTATGTCGAAATGATTCATATAAAAACGATAGAGGTATTAAATTATATTAGGGCTACACAGGCTAGATAAATAATCAAAATAAAATTATTTTAAGTTTTTAATTTTGCAAAATATTTTAATATGTAAAAAATTTTATATTTTTTTCATATCTTAAAAAATATTTTTTGAAACATTTTTCCGCAAATTGTATTTTCATTTAAAAATAAAATTGAGTGTTAATTTTTTGTTTTTCTTGGAAAACAGGAAAACGATTTATAAAATTTTGTACAAAATAGTTTTATTTTTCTATAATTAAAATGAAAAAAAAAAAAGAAAAATCGATAACATTTTGTATTTAAAAATGATATATTGCTTTTTGTTAAATAAAATCGATAGTCGTCTATCTTATTTAGATTTGAAAATGTTGAAAACAACAATTTTTAAATTGAATCAACAATAATTCAATTTAAATTGCGTTAAGTTTTTTTTCAAAATTAATTTTTTTTAATTTTTATAAACCTACATTAAATTTTTTATTTGATTTTTTACTTTTAATAAGACAAGCACAATAAGGCTTTAACAAAATACATTACGGACCAATATTATAGAAAAAACCAAGATTTGATAACATAATTTATGAATATTTAAGTTATATTCTATTTAAATTATATATAATTGAGTTTAATTAAATATCGTTTTGGTTTTGGTGAAAGTGTTATCCATAAATCATATTTAATATTTTGAATGATAACTTTTTAAATAAAAAATTAAAAAAAAAAAAACTGAAAAAAACGGATTACCTACGGGTTATGTTAAAAAATAGTGCGTTTGAGAAAGACAGCAATTAAGATGTTAGTTATGATTTATTATATTTTGAAAAATTACTTTATTAACATTTGCATAAAGTAGAACCATTTTTTTTTTAATTTATTAAGAAAAGTTATTTGCAAATATTATTTAATTATATTTCATTTTGAACGACTACGCAAACTCAGATGATTTATTTCGCTTCAATACCGTTTATCGAAAGATAGTCGCACAAAAATATTCGCCAATTAATTTAAATAAATAATAATTTAAATTAATAAATTAACAATTCACAAATACTAATTTGTCAATGATTTAAAATTGATTTGCTTGAAATCTTATGTAATGGTATCCAGTAATGATAGAACATGAATTTGATGATCAACGTCATTTGGAGGTTCAATTTTTTACTATACCTATTTAATTTACAATTATTATCTTGCCTTTATTTAAAAGTGGAGCAAGGTTGTTATAATCAACTAAAACCATTAAACTATCAAAGAGGAGAATATTTGCAAGAGAAAGGCTCATAAAAATATTAAATTTAATAAAAATAGAAACTAATTGTTTATTTATGTCAAAATGAAAATGCATTAAAGATTCACTCTATCTTTTACTATATATTTTCATATATTTTCTATTTTTTCTATCTCATACAAATTAATAAAGAATGTTTTTCATATTTAAAATTTTATTTTTACTCTTTTTATTTATTTTTCATTTAAAAATAAACAAATCGAATCGAATCTTCAAATCGATATTTTTAAGACATTGACACTTACGTTAATTGCCAATTCGCTCCTGTCAATTTATATTTAATCTTTAATATAATATAAATAGAATGTATTTTAGTGTAATTTAATGCAACTTTTTTTTATTAAAAGAATTTTTTTGTCTTGTCTTTATTATTTATACATCAATTTAAAGTATCAATCAACAACATAACATTTTATCTAATTTTCAATTTTTACATATGTATATTAGTTATTCGTACATATTTGTACATTAACAATTGACATTTTACATTATTGTACATTTCTGTCTAATTTTTTTTAATTTTTTTTTTCTTTACATTTATTTGTAAACAATTAAAATTCGTGCCTATATATAATTTTTTTTCAATCTCAAAATATAATAAATATTTCTACATATGTATAATATTTATAAGAAGTCAACACATTAATTTTGATATTAAAAAAAAAAAAAACTTTTGAGATAATTTCTAAATTAACAAACAAAAATAAGAAAAAAAAAACGCTACAATTTAATAGGTAAGTGTTTGACAGATCTATTACACTGTCGTTAAAAAATATGTCAACAACTGAAAAAACAAAAAAATTAAAATTTTAAATAAAAAATTAAATAAATCAAAAACAAAAAACAAACAAAATTAAAACAAATAGAATTAAATTCCTATCTAGACTATCTAAAATCAATTATTTCAAATGGTGATATAACGTAATTTTTAATATGTACTCAACAATCTACTATCACAGCTTGAGACTAATTAATGAGATTTTATAAAAATGGTAGGCGGCTTTTGATTACAAATCTACAAAAAAAAAACAAAAAAAAAAAATATAAAAACAAGGAATCCATTATAAGTTGATTAAGTAGAAAAAAAAACTTAAAAATAATAATAAAAATAAAACAAAAATAGTCGCACTATTTACACATGCTTCTTAATGTTTATTTGCTCGTTCGCTCACTTTAATTGTCTCACAGTCATAAACAATAATTCAAATACATAGTACAACCATATACAAGAGATTAAATCAGCGTTCAAATAGCAATTTGAGATTTATACCTTATAAAATTTCATATTCGTATTAATGTCAATTGATTTTATTTTTTATAAATATATGCAGTGTTTAAAATATTTACAGTTGTGGCAATTAAAAAGGATACTAAATACTTAGTTTACATATTTAAAAAAAAAATTCCAGGAAAAGGCTATTTGTCAAATCGGCTGGATGGCACAGAGGTTAGGATGCCGACTTTCATGCGAGAGGCCCCGGGTTCGAATCACAGTGAAAGTGAAAAAACTATTATCTGGTTTTCAACTCGACTCAGCTACCATTCGCCTTTGGGTTTAAATTAATGGCTTAATTAATAATTATATATCTTTAATAATAAATAAATAAATATAACAATATAAACAAATACAAAATGTAAACAAATAATTCAGTTAAATAATATAACTCACTGATATAGAATACCATATAACTCAAGTACAAAAGTATTACAATATAATTACATGTACCTATGGTATAAAAAGGCTTAGTAGCCTAACTAATTTCCTAATGACTGATTCACATAAGGTGTAAGGTATGCCAGATATTTAAGAACTCATCTACTCTCTGTATTCTACGACATCACTTCCGATTGCCTTAATGCCTTTCGCTTAACAAATTACTGATCTTATCGTTGGATTGATTCAGATTTTTGAACACAAAATGTAAATGTGAAGATCAGTACTATAACGTATTGCTCAATCATCATGTTAGTTAATCATAATAATTCCCAACAAATCGACTTTTGTCCTGAAGAGTAAAAAGTTCAGGATAAACCCATCCAACATTTCATTGTATTAGCTGCTGTTTAAGTTTTATTTCCCACTATTGTAACTCATGCATAAAAAAGAGTCTATTATTTTTAATGTTTTACGAATCAATTATGTATGCGAATATACTTATTGGAATTTTCTGCACAAAATAAATAATAAACAACAACAATTCTACTAGAGTTTATATAGTTTATATAGTTTAAATATAAAAAAATTTATTGAAAGTCAATCTATTTGAAAATTTTGACGTATTCGACTTTGAGATGTTATGTTGGAGGCGCGATTTTTATACTGATAAGAATAAAAATTTTTTTTTTTTTATTTTAATATTCAACGTTAACAGTTCCTGTTAGTTACCGTTATAACGACAGCATAATATTTCTGTTAAATGCATTTTAGAATTGTTTACAAATGCATGTAGGTATGAATGTATGCAAAAAATTATTTTAAGATTAAGATAAGGTTTTGATAGAGAAAAGCTGCTGGTTATTTTTTGTAAGTAACTTGGAAATATTTTTTTTTTATATTTATTTTGTTTTTTTTTTTATTTTTTATTAATTTACATGTTTGAAAGCATAAATAAGATTTTATTAGCATATATAAGATTTTTAAAATAAATAAAATTTTAAAAAAATTAATAATAGCGACAAAAAAATTTTTTCTTATACTACCTATAAATATTTTTTCCTAATTAATATTTAACAATTCCTGAAACTAGAGGAATTAAGAAGTACTGACTTGAGTTTACAGTTATGTATTTTTAATCAATTCAAGTGATCGGATATGTTCTAAAAGTATTAAAACTTTAATATAAAGTTTTTGAACCCCAAGTCACATAAATGTTATACTGTTCTAATTTTTTCCCAAGAATTTGTTGGAAATTCAAATTTCAACTATAGAAATTAAATCAAGGAGGCTTTTGAGAAGTAAGAACTTTATATAGTATGAATTTTATTAGAGTTAAAAGTAAAATTAAAAGTCTAATTTGTTCTAAAGGGTGGTATTGCTAATAATATAACTGGTTCTATTAAATAATATTTTATTTAGTGGTGTTTAGGCATTAAACAACGTGTTAAACTTACTGCGCATACTCACTACTTTATATTCTCATATTAAAATATGCTTAATTAGCGGGTTTTTGTATTTGAAAAAGCGCTCATATTAATTATCAAAGTTCTATAATTTCCATTAAATCATTTTTAAACTGAGAAGAGAAGGGATAAAAGATGAATTCCCTTTTAACTTTAAGTCTAATTAGGCTATAGGACTTTAAATAGGCAAATATTATTTCTGTGCGCCATCTATTATCTTATGGAAAAGTTTTTTATATACTTATATTAAGTCTTATCTTATTTACGATATAATTATACAATTTTACGATATTGTTTTATTATATTGTTTTATATGATATGAACGGCGTTTGAACTCGATATCTTTCACATGAAAGGTCAACGTCTTAACCTCTATGCCATTAGGCAAATAAGTAAATCACATGGTGAATAGTGAATTTAACTTATACTGGGATTAATTTAACTTTAATATTATAATTATTTGTTCTAAAAATTTGGTCAGGGTAATTAAAGCAGTTGAACTATTTAAATTACTCTCGTCTTATTTTTCTTGAAAAAGTGAATTCGAAAATATAGAATTGAAAAATACTTACATATTTTACATTAACCTGTGGTTATTTCGGATTTATATATGATAAATGTCTTATTCCAAAAATAATAGAAACAGAGTTATATTTTCCATATAAAAATTTTCCAAATTATTCCTTTAAATTCTTCGAGGAAAAAGACGAATTCAATACGAGTACAACAGAGATATAAAATTCAGTCTACTGATTTCGATTGTATTACAGATTTTTATCGATTTGTAACTAGTGCACAATATCGAGTATTGTACACTAGATACTATTATTAATAATAAGTTAATTTTTTATATTATATATATAATTATAACTTATAACTATATTAAATGTAAACGTTTGCGTTCAAAAATAGTAACTGATAGAAATAACAAAATAAAATAAAAAAAAAAGTAACAGACATGTTTTAAGTAACTGGTTAACGATTTTTAAATTGTGATCTTGATGGAAGATAATTTAGAAAATTATATTAAATATACAAAAATATTTTAATATTCCATAGAGAATAACATTGAATTAAATTTATTATTTTTTATATGGAAGTAATAATAAAACAAAAAAAATTTATTTTTTCTCTAATGTTTTATAAAATTTTTTCTCTATTAATACCTTTTCCTACTTTTGCCACTCGTTTATTAAATTCACTTTATTTAACTTAAAAAAGAAATGATTTTGATAAAAATTTTATTGTCAACCTAGTTAAAAGTGTTGATCAGATTTTATTTTAAAAGTCAAACACAGAGTGTAAGTATAAGTTACAAAGTGATCATAGATTAGAGGTATAAAAAAGCTGGTATCTGGATGGTTGGAGAACTTTATTCTTATAAGTTTGTGAAACAAGTTTTACAAAATATGGAATAACGTAAGACTTACAACATGTAATAAAGCCTGTGACTTATTTCATAAAAATTGACAGTTCGATAGAGTACAGACGAAAAGTTGCAAAACCCTACATATTATAATCTAAGCTAAAAGTAATTATGTAATGTAATAAAATGTCGCCTGTTAATGTTAATGAACTGTGGCACTATTTACTATGTCATCTGTTTCTACCTGGTACTATTTCATCTGGAATTAATTATTTTCTCAATTCAAAAATCAATTCTATAATGATAAGAATATAATATATCGCGCACCTTCGCTCCAGTTCGAAAAGGATAAACTTGTAACCCTAACAGCTGATGTTAAACAGCTGATTTTAAATTCATATTACCGAGAATTAAAAGAGTTTTCGTTAAAATTAAGGAAAATTTTGTATTCTGGATTAAAGTGATGAATTTTTAATTTTCTTAGATCAATTCCAAATTTATCATTAGCTCCTCCAATTTTAAATCTACTTCTAGAAGACTTGTACTGTCAACAGTCTCGAACAATGTGAACGCACTATAAATACAAAGATTTTTTCATATTTTTTTAAGAATGGGGTATATTCAGTTAAACTCTTGTGCGATTCTCAACTGCTCCACATATCTTAATTCCTAAATGTTCCTTATGTAGGTTGCTTATTTGAATCTGATAAGTCTAAGTTCCATTTTTACTTCTTCGTTTTTGTTCTTTTGTTACTGATGACATAAAGGTTTGTCATGCACATTTTTCACTTGACACATCTGTCAGTTTGATTTTTATTAAAATTATTTAAGAAGATGTCAAAAAACAATTTTTTAAATTAACGAGGGAAACTCAAAACACTCTAAAATTTTTAACTTTGAATTTCCGTTTTAATTTGTTTTATTTTTTTTTTGATTTTTTATTAAACAAGTTTATTTTTTCAAAAGATTAATTTACCTTAGATTAACTAACAATTGAAGACAACTAACAAAATAAAAAAATAAAATTAAAAATCAAATAAACATGTTTAAAAATGTAAGGTAGCACAAGTCTACATATGTCATACATCAACTTACCAAAAATAAAACAAAATAAAATACAAAATAGCAAAATTAAAACATTTGTACTTTTTTTTTTATTATAAAAATTTTTTGATTTTTTAAAGAAACACCGCAACCACGACCACAACTCATACATCATTCATTACTATTAATTTGTTAAAATATAACTGGTAATAATTTTATATTATATTATATATATATACATATATATAAATATATATATATATGTATATATATTTATATATATATATATATATATATAATACAATATATTATAATATGTATACATAAATAAAGCGTTAAAGCATAATTAACTTCTTAAAGATTTTTTGAAAATAATCCAAAAACTTTAATTAACTCGTTCACACGGTTTTCGTGACGAGTTGAGTTGAATTGTGTGTGATGTGTATATGATGGCTTCCTATTTTGGATTCTTTACTAAAAAAAAATAACAAAATATAAATAAATTAATTTGTATGTGTGTTTGTAAACACAATCAGTGTTGATTACCACACTTTGTTTGTTGCAATTAGGAAAACAATTTTATAAATACAAAATATACATATATGTAGATAAAGATATACATTGTATATATAAATATATATATATAATACAAAACTGATATAAATTAAGTCAGTTACTAATTGAATTCACAAAATATTTTTATTTTATTTTCATTTTGTTGGCAGCTGGAATTAATTGGTAGATTTGTGATTTTTTTTAAGTGATTTGCTTTGATTATTTTTAGTATTAATTTTTTTTTTTTTGATTTTTTCATCTTGAAATTTTTCTTAATTTGACAGGTGAGAAAATTACTATATCTCTGATAATATAATATATATATTTATATATAAATATATATATCAATTGATAAAAAGAGATTACATATTTCGTTTATAACATATTATATACAGTTATTAAATAACTAGTTTATTTTTATTTCGTAATTAATATAAATGGTTAATATTAAATTTAAAAACACATAGACATTTAATTTTGATTTATTGACATTTGTAATGTCAAATAATTTCATATGACGTACGTGATAGGGTAGTTCATGTCCTTATAATTTATTTAATTATTTATTTATTTATTTGTAGTACCAGACAATAGTAAAAATTGCTTGATAATATTAATCCTTGACCTATTTTGACATTTGGACTTCATATTAAATTATTTTAATATATACACTATATTTTTTTATTAGATATTTTTCGATTGAAAAGCCACCACTTTACCACTGAGCTATCGGTCAGATGTGTCCTTTTAAATATTGATATTTTTAAATCGAAAGATTACTGGCTATAAAAGATTGAAAGAAAAATACCTTGAAGTTTAACTATTTGAATTTTTAATATTTAATTTCAAATTGTAGTACTCTTATAAGTAATTAACATTTATATTGAACGAATTTTTTTATTGAGGTATTTAAGTATTTTAATAACTGATAAATAAAATTAGAAAAATTTAAATTCTTAAAAAAAAATAAAAAATTGGTTTATTAAAATTGGTTGTAAAAAATATCGATATTTGATACCCATAAAATAAACATCGAAAAGTAAATTATCGATTTAAAAATCGTAATATTTTGACAAAATTATCGATATTCAAGTAAATATCTCAAATATTTATCGAACTTCCCTAGTAAAAGATCTAGTAAATATAATAATAATAAAAAGAGATGTGCTTGAATAATTCATTCTTCTAAAAAGAAAAGAAATAAAAAAAAATCGATTAATTATCGGTTTCGATATTAATTATCGGATTCCTTATAGCTTAAATAATTCAATACCACACCACAGTGGTTTAACCTATTCAATTCTCCGTAAGACATGATTAGATTCTTGAATAAATTTATCAAAGCATAGGGGAATATACTGGAACTTTTTGAGATTATAATGACAGTTGTCTTAGAATATATTGAACCAGATAAAAATATATATATCAGATTTTAAAGTATGAATGAAATAAAATTAACTGTATGAAATAGAATACATTATGAACTAATTGCAAATCAAACAAATCCTAATTTTTTTTGTATATGACAAGCAATAAAAAAAATTTCCAAATTTTATAATAACAGATCAAATTTATTAAACATTCAAATCGATAAAATCAAAAATGACATATAAATTTAAAGTGTTCGAAATTGGAGATATGTGCAGAAGGCTACATACATGTCATAAAATTACAAAATGTTTGTTATAAATTTTTTTAATTTTTCAACAGTATTTCAAATTAATTTTTCAGTGGGTTCATAAAATTAAATCTTGATATGTTTTACAAATACAATCTTATAGTTATCGGAAAAGATATATCTGATATTATCATAAGAATTATATATCCAATGGTATTTTGGTCTCTAGTGTCATTTGTGCAACATAAAGGATTTTAAATTAATTGTAAAATGTATATAATATATAAAAATAAAACAAATTGAATAATAAAACATAATTATGCCTATAAATTAAAACAAATAAAATAAAATACCAGAAGAAAATAAAAAAAAAAAAAAAAAAATTGTAACAATTATGTTGACATTTAAAATCACATTTGTAATGTAAAACTGTTGATTTGTAATGTGTCGAATGATGTAAAACTGTCAAGCACATGTGATTAATTTTTCCATATTAAGTATAGGTATTAATTTTAATTGTTGTTTTAACATTTTTGGTAATTCGACAATTTTTTATAAGATGCAATTAAGATTAATTTTATTTGTTTTTATTTTTTTACTTAAGTGAAAGATAATAATGTTAATAAATAATTAGGTTTTTTGAATTAATTTATTAAAAAAAAACTAAAATAAATATATTTCTTTGATCTATTGATACGTTTGAATTTTAACAACTTTCAAAATTCAAAATGTGATAAAAATTTTTTTTAATTTTAATTGCAAAATAGTAGACACTAGACCGGACAAAAAGATTTTTATTTTCAAAGAAATTTTAATTTAATTAAACAACGAAATAGGAATATAAGTACTATTGAATATTTAATTAATATTTAATAATTAAATAATTTATAACAATTCCATAATTTAAAAAAGAAGTTGTACTTTCACTTTTTAGATTTGGCTATTACAGTTTTGCTATTAGTGGCATTTTGTGCATCTAATCAATTTCTGCGTCTAGATTTGCAGCACATGATACAGTCAAAACATTCGCAGAGACGAAAAACATATTGCTTCAAGAGGTCTTAAAATACTTATACGTAAGAGAGGACCTGGATCCCTTCAACAACATCTCTTGGGTTACCTAAAAGAGATATGAACAAAGAAAAATATAAAGTTTCAGTATTTTAAATTTTTGAAAGGTATCATTATTGGCTGAAGACAAGTCCTTTTTTTTCGGAGGAATTATAGGTCCATAGGATCATGACCTTCTAATGAAGATCTAAAGGAGAAGCATATACTCTGGAAATTGGGAAACGGTCCAATGTTATATTAGTTTTAATACACAAATACAATGTAATAAGATAACATTGTAGGAACTCTGTTAATGTAAAATTCAAATTGAAATAGAGGGAGAATTTTTAAAAATGTTTAAAGATTGTATTTATATAATACTTGTTAAAGTAAACTTTATCCTAATTACACGATATTAAAAAATGTACTTAAAAAAGTTAATTTAAAACAATTTCAAATCCATTTTTAAATTTCACTTTCATATTTTCGTTTCATTGGAATTTTAAATATAAATCATAATTACATAAAAACCTTTAACGATCTCTTTGAAGCAGGATATGCAATAAAAATATATTTAATTAATACTTTTATTGTTATTTTATTGCAATATAAAATTAATTTTTATTTTCTGTATTTAATTTTTTATTTTTCACTTTTATATATATTTAGTCACTGATCTAATACTTAAATTAACTCTTAAGATAATTATGAATAATATAGTTATAATTTCTTTTCAAGTTCACTATAAAACTATTAATAACCCCCTTTTTATTATCTAATTAAGATATACTTTCAATTTCTTTGAATTCTTATATAATACAGTTATATTAATATTTAAATAGAGAAAAAGCTCTTTAAGAATTTTTTTTAAAATCACGAAATACTTTATGGTTATTTAATTTGTATCATTTGTTTATTTTAGATTTTATTTTATGTAATAATGTAAAGATCGATTGAAGTTTTCGGATAATTGTTTATATTTTTAAATTTGTTATTTTTTGTTAATGTGTGTTTTTTTTTTAATTTTAGCACTTGGTTGAATTAAACTCGATATGGAAAAGCGGCCAAATAACCAGGAAAACTAAGCTTAGAATAATCAAAGCACGTGTAATGCCAATATTTCTCTATGGCAGTGACACTTGGCTGACTACAAACAACATCAGACAAAAGCTTCAAGTATTCGCGAATAAGTGCCAAAGAATCATATGTAGAATATTCTTGCCCTCCACCATCAGTAATAGGGACTTATGGAAGTTAACAAGCGAAGTACCGGTAATGAGCCAAATCAAATGCAGAAAATTGACGTGGATAGGCCACACTCTGAGAAAACCACCGACTAAGATAACAATAATGACCCTAGAATGGAAATCCCAAGGTAGTTGAAGGCGCGGCCGACCCAAAAACACCTGGCATCTTGGGAGGATGAAGTTGTTGACGAACGATCGAGTCCAAAGGAAAAGGAAAGTAGATGCCCTATGTTCCCACGAGGAGTAACAGGAAGAAAAAAAAGAATATTACAGTTAAGGTAGTGGAAGACCGTGAAGGCTAAGGAAAGAGGAATATCACAAAAAAAAAAAAACAATTTTTTAAGGTTAAAGAAGAACATCCATTTAACTAAGCCAACCGATAAATCAATTATTAATTTAGTAGTGAATCAATCTTTACAAATCAGGGATATCAAACAAGGAGTATAAATTTTTTTGTTTTTTTTTTTTTTTTTAAGTGCTAACTGTATAATTGTGAGGCTAAAAAACCTGTCTATACCATAGTTACATGTTGGAACAGTGGGTCATTTTATATTCGTGTTATTAGAATTGGTCTTAATGAATTCCACATACAATTTAAACATGAGATAGTACTAGGCCTTATAACATATAGAAACGCCTTAGATTTTCAATAGATACAATTCTATTATTGTTTATATCGTAATATTTTGTATTTAAGTTATATGGTATTCTATATCTGTGAGTTATATTATTCAATTAAATTATTTGTTTATATTTTGCATTCATTTATATTGTTATATTAATGTATTTTTTTTTTAATAAAGATATATCATTATTAATTGAAAAAATATCTTAAAGTTTATATAAGTATCTCAATTTTAAAAACAAGATCGTTTAGTATATCTGACTAATTTCATTTCTTTTGTTTACAAAAATTGCATTCATTATTATCTTGTCTTATACAATAAATATTTTTTATAATTTGTTACAAGTCATACATTTTTATATATTTGTTCAAAATATATATACTATACTATATAATGTATCTATTAGTAACACTATATTAAAAGAAAATACCTTGATTAATAATTTAGAAGTTTAAAAATTTTTTTTTAAGATTTATCATGTACTTAAAACGCCATTACAGAATTATAATTATTGTGCTTTGAATATGATTATATATTATTGTACAAATATGTATATATGTATATTATATAAGTACTTAAGATATGCAATTTTATATATTATTTAAAACAAATAAGTATATAAAGATAAATCTAGACATTTAAGTAAATATATATATCACTCTAGTTTCTTTTCTATATTTACCGAAACATTTTTCAACCTTTTGTCATCGTTTTATTTTTATGTTTTTTTTTTTTAATTTTTTAATTTTATTTTTTAATTTCTTTTTTTTTATTATTATCATTATTTTTTTTTGCATTCAATTGCATTGTTTTACCTTTACGATGTGAATATGAATGTGACTAATATTGCGATCCGACAAAATATAAAAATCTAAATGATCATTTTCATAATATATATATACATATAAAAGATACATGCATACATATCTAATATATAAAGAAGAAAATTTGTTTGTTTGTTTGTTTGTTTGTTTGTTTGTTTGTTTGTTTGTTTGTTTGTCCAGGATTCACGTGAAAACCACTGGTCCGATTGACACCAAATTTTAGAGGAATAATTTTGGGAGTCCGGGGGGTGACATAGGCTATGTCGCATTTTTATAAGTCAGCAGGTTGCGGCTCCAGAGCCGTTTTAAGCTTTTTCGTTTTTTTGATGTCGAGTCGAAACGGTTTGACCGATTCACTTGAAATTTTGCACGAATGTTCTTCTTATTACACGAAATTAATGGTATAAAACTGGTTGGAATAAATTAACCCCTTTCGGCCCGGCGGGCTTCCAAAAAATTTTGTGTTTCCGATTTGTGTCCAATTTTACAGGGTGGTTTTGCAGTCAAAAAGAGAGGCTGGCACAAATTTTTGTTGGGTTCGGTTAACCCGTTTGGGCACGAGGGCACAATGAAGCTTTTTCAATGTTTTTGATGTCGAGCCGAAACAGTTTGACCGATTGACTTAAAATTTTGCACAAATGTTCCTCTTAGCAACCGCAAATAGTTGCATAAATTTGGTTGGAATAATTTAACCCATTTCGGCCTGGCGGGCTTCCAAAAAATTTTGTGTTTCCGATTTGTGTCCAATTTTACAAGGTGGTTTCGCAGTCGAAAATAAAGTCTGGGACAAATTTTTGTTGAGTTCGGTTAACCCGTTTGGGCACGAGAGTGCAAAGAAGCTTTTTCAATGTTTTTGATGTCGAGTCAAAACTGTTTGACCGATTGACTTGAAATTTTGCACAAATGTTCCTCTTAGCAACCGCATTTAGTTGTATAAATTTGGTTGGAATAAATTAACCCATTTCGGCCTGGCGGACTTTCAAAAACTTTTGTGTTTTCGATTTGTGTCCAATTTTACAGGTTGATTTTGTAGTCTAAAAGAGAGGCGAAAAGTTTTAGTTAAGTTCGATTAACCTATTTTCCACGACGATGATAAGAAGTTTTCTGTATATTTTATTTTCTTATACGATTAAAAGTATTTTATTGAAAATTTTGTACCAGCATT
This sequence comes from Dolichopus griseipennis, assembly GCA_963082915.1. NCBI lineage: Eukaryota > Metazoa > Arthropoda > Insecta > Diptera > Dolichopodidae > Dolichopus > Dolichopus griseipennis. Next base: position 50,763,311 of record OY720443.1, on the reverse strand, counting down.
TTAATTAAAACCCACAGGGTTAATTTGGTTTTGACCTGTTTGTGCGTTTTGAACAAAGATTCAATGAAATTTTCAGTTTTCTTCAAATGAAATCTAAAAATCAAAAAATTCAATTTGTTATATATAATGCTTAAATACATAGTATTTTAAAACAGTTTTTCCAAAAAATAAGCCTACATTTCTCTCATAAAATCATAAAAAAACGAGGAAGAGCGTATTACAACTTTCAGGTGAGTACTAAACAAAATATAAGTTGAAAAGCGAATTTTTAAACCTTTTCTAAACCATCGACTATATTTTATTCAAGCGTTGGCAATTCAAGAAAATCCCCTTTTGACCTATTTTCATTTTAATTCAGTTAACATTGTTCACCGGAAACCTACCATCCTCAACTATATCGTCAAGGAGCACCAAATTGTCAAGAAGCAGCATAGAAAAATTAGAGATAATCGCTCAAATTGTTTTGCAAACTGTTTTTTAAAGTTTTTGTTTCGCAATCGATTAAAAGAACTCGACAAACCTTTTTTTTAAGTATTCCCCTAATTCAAAGAAGTTGTACCTACTTTTTTTTGAACAATTGTCGGGTCGGCAGGGGTTAACAACTTTCAAGTCTGTTAGTAAATTGAACTTTATTTTCAAAGAAGAACACATATACGAAATTTGAAGTTAATCTGTTAAATCATTTCTAATATATAGCAAAGCAACGAAAAAACCTATAAAAAGCTGTTGGGCCACGATGGGTTAACGGAACTCCACAAATATTTTTTTGTGGCATTTATAGGCAAAGTAGTATCTCAAAAAATTGGCTGAAACTTGCTTTTTTACAATTTTCAAGCTTCCGGGCAACGCCGGGTAAATCTGCTAGTATACATATAAGTGCAAAATATAATAGATACGTAGATAGAAAAATGCAAATGTTCATTGTACACCGTTTGAATTAATTTCAATTTGTGTGCATTTAAAAATGATTTAGATTTTATTTATGGCTAATTTTATTGTATAATTTTTTTTTTTAAAAAGTATAATTAAATTAATAATAAGTTTATAAACCATGTTTTAATTCAAATAAATTTATTAAATTGTTTGTTTAATTTCTTTAAATTTTCTGAAGTCACTGTTAAAAGCCATGTATCACTGAGCGGAAGAAAACAGTAGTCACGGACAGACTGGAAGCAAATGTGGCTGCTAGCTCTGCCTTGATAACATCTAAGCACGTCAGAAATTATTTGATGAGCTTAAGAGCATATAAGCAACCATTCCTATGTTACATTACGTTGTTTTTGGCAAGAAGGGGTTTCAGTTCAAGTGTTTTTTCACGGAGCGAATGGGCCTTTTTTAAAGTAACAGCATTTACAGTTGTAAAATAGTAGTTTCCTTAATTTTTTGTCCTCAGCGGATCAAAGTTGAAAAAATTAATGTTATATCGTACGACTAGGAAATTTTGCCGTTATATGATTGGAAAAGATTGCATAATCTAGTTGTAACGGTTTTCAGGCTACATTGGCTTTCATTTGCATGTTGGCAATTAATTACTCTTTTTAAGGGATTTTGAATTATATTGCGTAATTTCTGTACGAATATTCTGCTTAAGTTCCTGAAAGTTTTCAGGTTTTTTGGCGCAATACCGTGTTTCGAAGACACCCCACAAAAAACTAAGGAAAAAATCAATCCCTTCCAATATGGAAAACAAAATGGCCATACGCGAAATCAGTATTGTATTAAATTATTTCATAATCAAAAACAACTTGCAAAATCGCCATTGTCTCTCTTGCGGTATGAGGTGAACCATATTTTACGATTATTGAGAACTACCGCTCTGGATGGCTTCTCAATGCTGAGTTTCATTTTAAAAAAAATATGGACAAAATATGGAAGGGTGTAATTAACGTTAATACGCTGCTTTGGAATGACTCATAGTTCAGATTTATTTGAGATATATTTTTTTTTTTTTTTTTTTTTTTGCGAAGGTTGATGGAAAGCATCGAAAGCCGCCCAGAATCACTGTACGGGGTTCATCTGGGGAGTGTTGGACTTTAACCAACTAAAACCACCCACCTTTTTTTAAAACCAAACTTGGTATGGACCTTAAATACAAATGTATTGTTTGGTTTTTAGGATCGGGATTGGGAAGGAAATTAGGATTAGGATTAGGATTTAGGAGTTTGAATAATGATGGATAAAGGAATTAATTTAAAGGAAAGTCATGAAGATGGATGTTAATGTTCTTCTTAAACTTTATTGGATCGTACATATAAAAACTACCAACTTTGGGAAACACATTACATGGTAACTGATTCCATAATCGCGATGTACGCACAACAAACGAATTTCCATAAGCCGTGTTTCGCCATCTTACTAATTCAACATTAGTAGGGGTGAGCATCTGTCGCACTCCTTGTTTCACGTTGAAAAACTTTTAGTTGGAACAGGTGTTCGTCCCTACGAGGTATCTATAAAACAGAGTTAGTGACCAAACGGTTCGCCGATGGTTAAGTGGAGTGAGCGATGAGGTAACACTGGGATCATTTATAAGACGGATAGCTCTATTTTGCACTTTATCGAGATATCCCAGTGCGGTTTGGGGGGCTCCAGCCCAAATATGTGCATTATACTCCATTTTTGGTCTAATGTAAGTTTTATAGATTTTTAGAAGATCAGGTGCAGTAAAGTAAGTTTTACAGCGAAACAAAAAACCTAAACATTTAGCTGCATCTTTAGCTATACCAAAAATGTGGTTTGACCAGGTCAATTTTTGGTTTAACCCGATACCCAGAATGTTCAGGTCTGTTGTGTGCTGCAAAGGTATACCCTGAAATGACAAGCTGGGGGTAGATATTGCAATTTTCCGCGAGATTAAACAGCATTGGGTCTTTTTTGTGTTGAAATCAACACGGTTACACTCTCCCCATTTTTGGATTTTTGCTAAATCATTGTTTAGCTCACTAGTCATGAAATTTTTTGCTGTTGTGTTAATCTGATGATTAATGTTACAGCGACTATGAAATTCATAGGAAGCCACAAGGGTGCTGTCATCTGCGAAACTGTGAATTGGATTGGAGGTTTGAATACATTTATTTTTTGTAATTTAAATAATAAGATTGAGCAAAAAGAAAAAAAATAATATTTAATTACATCTTATATTGTAATATGTAAGAGGTACCTGTCTTGTATCTTTCCTGACTGCAATACAAAAAATGTAATTGAAAATAATTTAAAGTAATATTCTACATAACCAAAATTATTTCCAATTTTTAATTATTTAATTGTTTTAGAAAGATTTTTCAATTGTTTTTTTTTTTTATATCTTATAGTTTGTTATTATCTAATATAATATCTAATTTAAATATAAACTTAAAATCAAACTATTGTATAATATTCAATAAAAAAAAAATTTTTTTTTTCTATTGGTGACATTTAATGCGGGGGTGGTGCTTATTATTTACAGCTAATCATATATTCACGAACTTGTTCAAACAACAAAACAAAACAAAACAAATGAAAAAAAAAATAAGAGCTATCTATAGATAAAACCAATTTAAAAATCACAAATTATTTATAATTTTTTACACCTGCATTAATAAACTATAAAAGATTGACACGTGTTTTACTATACAATATATAACTTTAATTCATCTTTAAATATTAAATTATACTTTTAAAACTATTTTTATTATTTTTTTTTAATAAATCTATACATGTAAGTGATGTGATGTTAAGGAATGTAATTATAATTTCAATTGATTTAAATATTTATTGAAAGTTTAATTGAAAAAAAATACATTTTTTTTTTTTTTAATTTAAATAATAAGATTGAGCATAAAGAAAAAAAAATAATATTTAATTACATCTTATATTGTAATATTTGCAATATTTTAGAAGCTTCAATTGTAAATACTTTTTTTTTTAAAAAAAAATTAAATGTTACCCAGTTTCATTGACAGAAAAATACTTTGTCAGCTATGATTAATTTAATTACAATTTTTTTTTTTTGTAATGTTAAATAATAATAGACAGTTGCAAACTTTAAATTAGTAATGGGTTTAATTAAACGTATTGTAAATAATTGATTTTAAAAATTTACATTTGTTTTTGAACATTTATTTGGTTTAACCTTTTACATTTTGTCATCCACAAGTCCTCGTTCCACCATGCAATCCCTTGGAGAAGCTTGGAGAATGCAAGCTTTTCTAAGTTTGGTCTTAGGAGAGAAATTCCCCTTTGTGAGCATCTTTAGAACTTAAAAACCACTTTAAAAATCCACCAATTTAATTGATTGCATTTTGAAGTTAACGAACTTTCTTAGTAGTCCTCTTTTCGTGTTAATTTTTTATCATGAATTATCATAAAAAGTTCCAGTAAAATAGACAACTGCTGTATAAAAGCTTAGATCCCACCAAAGAAATAAAATTGAAAATTTTTTGGAATAAAAACTTATGATTTCTTTACTAATTTATTTAAAACATCTTTATTGCGTTTGACGGCTAATATGCCTTAAGTTTCGAATGATGGAAAAAATTGACCAAGTTTATATATACATTTATATATATAAATTGACCAAGTTTAATATAAATACTTCTAAATACTGAGAAAGAAAGAAAATGTGGCACAAAAACTGATTGCAAACCACGATTATTTGATCTCTATTGATAAGCTTGAATCCTCAGGTGGTGTTACTCAAGGTGTTACTTTAGAACGGTTAGGATTAAAAAGATCGTCTAATAAAATTAATCAGTTACCACTAAATTTTTAATTAAAGGGTTCATAACCAAAGTATCCTACCCGCCACGTAAAATTTACACGTAAAGTTTCTTTTGCATAAATCGCATAGGAGCTAAATATATAAAATCTTTGAAAGATCAATTTCACGATGCATCTGTGGCCTAAGCCATTTTTCTTATTTTTTTAATGCTAAAATGCAAGGTATAATTATGTTTATACCCGTATGTCGACTGTGGGTCAAAAAAGTTTACGAAATTTCCCATTACGTTTGCTGAGAGAAGGAGATATGGAGAGGTGGTAGATACAGACTCAAAGGTATGGATCAGATCAGAATCAAAAAGTAAATCGATCTAGCTATATATGTACGTCCGTAAATATAAAGGAGCTATAGTTTTGAAATTTTCACAAAATCGTTTTAATCCGTCAATTTTCACAAAATCGTTTTAATCCATCATTCCTATTGAAATCCAGCTAGTTTGGTCGACGCGTTAGAGTACGTGCCACACAACTCTATACCATTAAGGCTGGGTATCTGAAGTTCTGTCAAAAATACTTAAGTTTTAATGGCCCAAGTTTGTGCAACATTTGGTTGGTCCACTGCAGTGGTTTCGAGTATAATGTCTATATTACAGTCATACCGGTATCCCAGAGTTGACACAGTCTATTACACTACACTTTTCCTCGTTTTTCTGTGAGTTAGACCACTTTGGTTCTGAGTCCCTTCAATTGGCGTTTTAAACTTTAATTCGTGATTTTTAAAAATCTGAACATAAAAAATGCAAATAATTCTTAAATTTTATTAAATTTTTGTCTGTAACAGTTATTAGCTTGTAATTTAAAATAACATGAATATATAAATATACTTGAAGGTACCTAGATATAAAAAAATAAATATATACATATATTATTTTCAAAGTTTGTCTTATAATGGAAATAAAGTAATAAATCAAAAGACTATTAATTTTCAATTACTTTTTTTAGTAACGAAATTACTTAATTTTGATTTTTTATTTAATTAAAAACTCTTGATTTGGTGATTCCCGTGATACCTTTTAGACATTTTTATAAATAAATAATTTGTTTTTAAAATTAAAAAAAAAAAACAAAAACCAAAAACAATAAAAAAATAAGAAAAAATTAACAAATTCCAAAAGACATCGTTGATGTGATGTTAAAAAATTATTGCATTAACTTCTAATCATGTTAAAAGTAATTTTATTTTTTTTTTTTCAATTTTCAATTTGCCTTTTATTTTAATTTTTGCATGTACATATATGTATCTTCAGATACTAAGTTAAATATTTTTTTTTTATTTCTTATTTATTTATTAGATATACATTTTGAGTGAAACTTAATGAATGAAAAATTCAAAACAAAAAAAAATAATTTAAATTTTTGTAAAAGCCTTTTATGTATATATTTAATATAATATGTTCAATATATGTTTAGGAATTTCGAGTTTAATTTACATTTAAATGGCATTTATTTTTGCATAAATATTATAATGGAATTATTAAATAAGAAAATGATTAAAAGGTCCGGAGGGGTTTTGGTGTAATATAATTAACTTAATAAACTAAAAATATTTTAATTTGTGATGAATTTAATTTGAAAATTTGAAATGGTAATTGAAAGAAGCGTGCATATATAAAGAGATGTATATATAGAAGGGCGAACTAAAGATTCTGGCAATACTAGGTACTTTAAAAAAATAATGGTTGATTTTTTGTACTCATAGCGTAAATAGCTTCCCATCTTTTGAATTACAAGAGGCATCATGGAAAGCGCTTTAAAAGGATGTTTTAATTAGCTAGTCCCATTTTATTTAATCTTTAAAACAGTTTAACCATCCAAAAAGTACTGCATTGCATATTAATAAAAAAACAACCAAGGATGATGAAGTTTTATTCTAATAAATTTTGGAATTGCTCCTGAAAAATAAATTTATAGAGGGACGTATGAATAGTCCTCTGGATAGAAATATTGCCTTGCATTAGGTTTTAGAGTTGATCACGATATCAGGGTTTGCCTTTGATCCAGAACATTTTTTTCATATATTTGGAGCTGCGGGAGTTCTGACCCAGCCCCTAAATAATAGACATTTACATATCCTGAATCTGTAGCCTAAAGATTTATCTAAAAACTATCCAAATAATATTTTTAAGTTCCTTAACATATTATTTAAAAAGTGTGAAGGATCTCAAGAAGTTCTACGAGTTTTTGGTTCTTTTTATTTTGAACTTTTGTCTTATAGAGGCAATACAGAAATCCCATGGAACTTCTGACTGATTGAAATGAGCCAAAATACCCAATAAGTGCTTTGGCTATTAGATTTCTGAGACTTCACCAACTTGTACATCCTTCACATCTGATCACTGTACAGTTCATTGTCCTTTAACAATTTAAAGGAATTGAAGATTTATTGGATTTTTGTTTATAAATTTTTTTCAACTTTCAGTTGGTTTCAACTAGCACAACGTAAAAAAGCTACTCTTAAAAGTACTGAAAAAAAAATCTTTTAAAATTCATTATCATAAATATTAGAAAGAACATATCTGTCTCAAATATACTAGTAGTCTGTTTAATTCTAATAGGAAGCATAAGACAAGTAGGAATTTATAAAATAAATATATACCTATGTTACAACAATTCAAATCAAGTAATATATGTATACACCATTTATAAATAAGTACATACTTATATAATAAATTTTATTAACTAATTTATTCAATAACAATTACGAATTGAATAATAATCGTATATAAACATAAAAAGCTTTAATAAAATTAATTCCAATCCAAAATCAAATCTATCAAATTTGCCATTGCTTTACAAATTGAACCCATGGGATTATAAAGTATATCAAATTTTTAATTTATTATAATATTGTTTTATTTTTGAATTAATTATTATTATACATACTATATGTATTGAAGTTAAGAATGCATGCATTCATTCAATTTATAATATTTTTAAGATAAATTTATTAATTTTATAGATATTTTAACATTATTGTCAGGTGACAGAAAAAACCTTCAAACCACAATCACACTACAATATATTTTTGATGCAATTTTTCTGTAAGTTCAAGTTCTTTAGACGCATTGAGACAATAATTAGTAAAGTTAAGTTTTAACTTAAAGTATAGTTCTGAACTTCTGCAGCATTTTAAAAGTTATTTTCAAGCTAAATTTATAAGGATCAGATTTTATGGGATTAAATTTAAAATAAATTTAAAATAGTTATTTTTTTAATATCGACAACAGTTTTGTTCACCGTCTCGTTTGAATTTGTTTTGGAATAGATTGAGACCCAAACTTACCTTTTGAGCATAAAGCATGGGTGATATATTATACTTATATATTATACTTTATAGAGCCTTGCAATCCCTATTGTTAACGGTATAAATTATTTTTTTATAAATTTTTCTTCGAATTAAAATTAAGAACCTGGAATCAAACCAGCATTTCCTCTGTCCCTAACCAAATACTTACTCACAATATCATCGAGTTTCCTGAGCATTTCTTACTTTTCTAGTTTCTGAAAAATTGTCAAAATGCTTCCCCAAAAAAAATTAATAAATTTTTCTCAATATATTTATAGTACAATGTGATTTGAGTGATCCGGAAAATTCCTACCTTCTTAAAATTTAGCTTTACAGCAAATAAGAAGTCGAAACTGATGAGATTGCATCAGATTAAAAAAAAAAATCCTCAATGTAGATAAAGATATCCCCCTTTCTTTATTTAACGTAAACATTTATTTAACATTTTAAAGTTTTCCTTTTTTTTTGGTCTAATAACTAATCAGTAGTTGTTTGGTTTAAACTTTCACTCTGTTGCAATTAAGAGTCATGAATCGTGAGTAACTACTTGAAGTAATACTTGAAGTCAGTCAACAAAGTTGAGGTCACTGTTATATTAACAATGAACCAATTCGTTTCAATCTGACTAATGGCGTAGTGGTAAAGACGCCGCCTTTCATGTTGAAAATCTCGGGTTCAAACCCCGATCAGTTCATATCTAATAAAACACATATCGTAAAATTGTACACTTATATCGTAAATATCGTAATATAAGATAAGTTTTAATTACTTTTAATAACTATTGTGTAGGATAACAGATGGCGCACAAAATAAACATTTGTGTGTTCATAATCTTATACGCCCGATATATCAATAGCTTAGTGAATATAACGATTAAAGAACTGAAGCCAAGTTTAAAAAGACTTAGTGAATGCCTTATACTCCTTAAAGGAGTGGTAAAGGAATAAAAACAAAACAAAAATCCTTTTCAAAATCCAGAAGTATAAAAAACTATCATTAATTAAATTACTAAGTATCCAATAAAATACTTATTAATATCTAACAGGTAATAAATTTTTAACTGTATTTTTACACTTTCATACTTTTACAATTTTAATAGTTTATTATATTAACAGTTAAGTTTAAGTATAAGATAATTTAATTTTTTTTATTATTATTATTATACTCTCTTCTTTTATCCCGAAAAATACTACGGAAACCGTTGGTGAACCGATAATTTTAAATTACAATTAAAATCAAAAATAGAAAAAAGAAAAAGAAGCAGAAGATAAAGGAGGAGGAGGAGACATGTTCTTCTAGATATAGATACTGTGTTTTTGCTTCCTGATTCGTGTTAATTTTTGAAATATTGATTCCCTTTCATTAGTTAAAAAGTATATAGTTTTTAATTCAATAAAATATAATATATTTTTTTTATTATTATTACCATTGTTACTCTTTTTCTTTTTAATAATTGTAATTTATAATAAAATATACTTATATGTACCTATGTAAAATGTATATATACATATTTAACCATAAATATTTAATTTGGATTTTTTTTTTTTCGCTATTTCAAATATCATTAAAAGTTTATCAATCTTAAGCACGATTCAATATATAAGGAAAAAATATTATTAATAACTGTTTCGCATGAATTGTATAAAAAGTCAACTTTTATAAAATATACAAAATTGTATATTATATGTATATATATGTAATTGAGTAAAGTTCAGTTATGAAATTTTTATTTCTTTGAGAAAAATTGCAAAAAAAAATAAAATATTAATTTTCCATTTAAAGAATTTCTTGTTAATAAAAAAAACAAGTGATGAAAAAAACCAAGAGTTTTAAGAAAAGCACTTTTTGAAAATAAAAAATGTATTGATAATATTATAATTTAGTAGCTAAAACCCGGTGCGCGTTGCTACGCCTCTCACAATTTTTCTTGACCATTCGTCGACCCGGTCGGCAGGGGTTAATAAATTCCAGGTCGGTTAATAGTGTTAGTTAGAAATGAAATTAATACTTTATAAAATATAAGCCCAATACAATCAAGAAAACCTTCAATATAAAAGTTAAACCTTGTAATTAAATACACAGGTGTATAAAGTTACTGGTTTTAAATTTTAAAGTTTTATAACTCAATTTTGGGGAAGATTCCGAAATTATTTTCTAAGCAAACTTATACTGATTTTTAAAGACGAATCCCATTCTTAAATTTCAAGTCTTTAACTGAAGTCGTTTAGATGATGTAAGATGTTTTAAAATTTTGCAAAAATTGTGTTTAACATAAGGGTATCTTAAGATAATATAAGACATTTCATTATATTATTTTTACATATATCTGTAAAGTTTAAATAAGCGACTGTCTTTTACATTTACCTATAGATTGAAAAGTTTCCTTATAGAATTTTTGTTATAACAATTTAACTAAAGAATTTTTCCGGACTTTTGGGGCCTGTGTAATTTGTTTTTTTACAGAAAATTATAGTTTACAACGGTATAAAAGAGTTGTCGGAGGCGAGATTGGAAACATTGAAGAATTTACGCGTAAACGGGTTTGGGGAATAGGAAAAAAACTTCTACATGAAATTAATATTTATAAGAGTATTAATATAATATAAGAAATAAAATTTAATTTATTTAGGAACGGACAGGCAGTGTGAAACTATGTCGGCACAATTTTTCAAAAGTTTTTGAAAATGTGCTAAGAACAAAAAAAAAAACAAGTCAAATCTCAAGAGAGTTAAAAAAAAAATACGTTTGCAAAAGAGAGAGTAGTAATGTAGGGGGAGGAAAACAATAAGTGTCTAAAAGATTTAAAAATAATTTCTATCAATTATATATAAATATAAAAGTATGAGTTTTTTTTTTCAATTTGATTTTAATTTAATATTAATATTATTAATTAATATTTTTTTTTGTACCAGAGCATAATTTTTAAATTGTAATGAAATTAATAAAAATAATTTGTATTTCTATTGTGAACTATATTATTTATGTGTTATCAAATATGTTTATCGTTTATAATATGGGTTTTTTTTTATTATAAAATAAACTCTACACAACTGTCGATTTCTAAAATTGTATACTAAAAATTTAATATTTTTTAAAAACCATATTATAAAGACAGCGGAAATATAGAGTTAATATTAACTTTTGAAGTGATTAATGATCATTCAAAATTTAAACTCCTATAAATATTTGAGAAACCGCTGTATAGTATTAAATCAAAATTAAAGTTCTCGAAGCATAAGTGATAACAATTTATTAATTCACAAAAGTTAAATATCAATAATTTAAATAGAAATTTTGATTTCTATAATGGCTCAGTGAAAAGTAATTGTTTTATTACCCCATGTTAAACCAAGAATGAAGGTCTAACTGACTTTAAAACTAAGAAATGTTAATTATTTACTTGAACATCTTATAGTAATACTATCAAATAACTTATATGTAATTGTAATCTAATTAATGTAATTGTAATCATTATTTAATAACTTTTATATGTAATTGTAATTTTACTAACTATGTATCGCTTGATAAATGGTGTGATGGTATTCTTGGGAGAATAAATGCAAGAATTACAACATATAACAGATTCCATTATCAAGTGTAAATTACCAATTATAATAAATATGTTGCATGATGCTTCTATGACAGTTACTATTATGAAGTTTACTTTTATGTAACAATATGCATAAGTTCGATTCTTAATTTCCATACTTGAAAGCAATATTAATCTGATGGATGCTTAAGATCAGTTAGATGGTACTCATGAGTATCAGAAAAGTAAGACTAAGTATGATTGAGAAAATTAAAGGAAAGAGTTGTGAATGAATTTAATGCTGAAATAGCTAAAGTAATTTCATAATATCATTGTACACTTGTATTCCGTCACTTAAGTTTGTTTTAAAAAGAATGTGAACTTCAGGTATTAGGTCCAATAAGAGGCTTCGCAGCTTCCACTTTCCTCTAAAAAATAAAAATAAAACTAATCAAAGATATTAGTATATAACCTAGAATCTAAATTCTATAGACCTATTATAAGTTGGTGTGTTACATTTCTTAAAAAAGAAATATTAATAATAGTATTTTGTATATAAATATTTAAATATACAAATTATAAAAAACATGCTATTTTTTATATTTTTTACTTTTTATATTATTAACCAATATTCAATTTAATCCATTCAAACAAAAAAAACAGCGTGTACCACCAACAATGCCTCTCTTCTCTGTAATAATAATAGTAATATAATTTTAGTTCAGGTGGTTGGTGGTTGATACAGAAGATCTTGACCATATTGAAAAGTCATCATCATCAGGTCACGTTTTACCTATTGAACTGAGAATAATTGAAACTGAACATAACAAACTATTAGAAAAAAAAAAACAAAATAATAATTTAAAAATAAAAAAAAAATTTATAGAAAGAAAGAGAAACAAAATATTATATATTTTTTGTATTCTTTTTCTTTTATTTTTTTTTATTTTAAGTTTTTTGTTTTGTTTTGTGGTGTTTTGTCTTTTTCATTTTTGTTTAATCATACAGATTCCTGCCATTTTTTATTAATTTTTTACCTGTTGTGATTGTTGCACAAAAGGTATTTGGATGAATTCATTTTCATTGATTTGATAGCCATGGCAGGTTTTATAACAAAAGAACAAAACAACAACAACAAAAAATAAGAAAGAAAAATTAAAAAAAAAAAAAAATTTAAAATGAATACAACATGACGTTGCTGACATAATTCTAGTTTTGTTGTGTTTCTTTCAATGATATTTTTGCTATAATTTCCAAGGCAAATTTTTACTGTTGTTTTTAATCTATGATCATCTGTTGTATACATCTATTTCACATATACATTACATACAATACATATATATACAACGTATACAAATAAAGTTCTGAAAAAAAAAACAACAAAAAAAAAAATGGGTCGTTTGTTTAAGAATTTAAAAAAAAAAAAAAAATTGAAATAGAAGTTAAAAGTTAAACTATGATATAATGTAAAACCACACAAATCTACTCAAAATATTGCACGTTTTTTTAACTGACTTTTTTTTTTTTTTTTTTTGAATATTGTTGCAAAAATTTGTATTCTAACTATTGAATAATGTTTTGGTAATTCAGGTCTAGAACTTTACAAGAATCAAAATTGGTAAAACAGTTGAATTCATAATAAAGACATTTTTGATAGAGACAGAGCTGTTTGCAATTTTGTTATTTTTTAAAACTTAAAAAAATATTTTGTAGTTGCAATTGTTACAATTCAATTAAAATGATATTCAAAGTTAGTTTAAAAAAAAAAAAAACAGAAAAACAAAAAAATACTCACGGTTTTATTGTCTTTAAATTTAGTAGTTTTGTGATATTCATTAAAACTCACCGGGGGAAGGTCAATTTAATTAGACATTTTGACGTTTACATTAATTGTTTAACTATAGTTAGTCTACTGAAATTTTATATATATAAAATTAAATTTATACAGTAGAATTTTTATATAAATTATATTAAAGTTTATATAGAATTTAAAAAAAAAAAATTTAATAATTATAGTTACAATTTAAAAATTTAACGATTTGATTAAATTAAAAACAATTATTTATCATTTGATTAACTGAAGAATTCTAAAAAAGGAAAATGATCATTATACATATATATATATAAATATAAACAATAAGATTTAGACCACCTAATATGATGTTTTTAGATAGGAAAACTATTAATTAAATTTTTTTTTTATTGTAATCTGGGTTATTGGATTTGGAAAAATAAATTATTTAAAAAAAATAATTATTTGTACAGAAAATTAAACTGCTTCTTTGAGGTAAAATATATCTATAATTGTTTTCAAATTTGAGGAAATATTTTTTGTATTTAAAAAGTACTATAGTGGACCTAAATTCTGACCAATTGCGTAGTAGTAAGGACGCCGCCTTTCATGCGGAAGACCGTGGGTTCAAACCCCGGTCAGATCATATCTAATAAAAAAATATCGTAAAATTGTATAATTATATCGTAATATAAAATAAGATTTAATAAAAATATATAAATAATTCTTGTGTAGGATAATAGATGGCGCACAAAATAAACATTTGTGTATTCATAATCTTATACAATAGCTTCAGCCGAGTAATCAATGATTTAGCGAATATTATGATTAAAGAAACTGAAGTCTAGTCTAAATTGAATGGCCTATACTTAAGGGAGTGCAAAAGGAAAATAAAATATGGTCGTCCTCCTTCTAAATCTATCACACTTAATATTTCGGCTCAGCTATACTCAATTAAATTATGTGGCCTTGTGTTTTCTGAAGCCAGCAAAAGTTGTTGAAATTGTGATGTTACATCCGGTACAATTCCAAAATGTTATCAAAATTCTGATCTTATATCTAATCTTATATTCCAGTATTCCTATAAATTGGTGAAGGTCGTATGAAGCTGTGAAGAACATACATCTTATCTACAACGCTGTACATGTCGAATATTCGTTTATTCATATTATTCAACTCAAATTCTAGTTTTGGCTATAGTCCTCCCAAATAAAAGGCACTAGCAAAATTGTTATCATCAGAAATTTTACAAATATCTTACAGTTTTATGCCAAAGCTTTCTCAGATTAAATTTTATATGTTTTACCCACACAAAAAAAATTCTCGCAGGATTTAGAGTTACCTTTTAATTGTAAAATACGTCGATGATGATTTCATTAATTAATAAAACCACTTAAAATAAAGGTAACTGAAAGCATTATGTTCTTAACCTAATTTAAAGTCATATTATTTAGGAGTCTAAACAGCATCTCTCCGGAAATTTGTTTCCCTTATTTACGACGAAGATTAGTTGTCCTTCTTAATTACACCCAAAAATTCCAATGCTGCAATTTTTTCTTTCATTTTAAATGAAGATATCCAAAATTTATTCGCTCAATTATGTCGTTAATCAAAACTTATCACACTGTTAATTTTTTTTTTTTTTTTATATCTTTTTATTAATGTGGCCTACAAATAAAAATTTCAAATTAATTTTTAAAGTTTTAATTTAACATGACCACTGACATCTAATAATATTTAATTTTACTAAATTAATCATTAGTTTAATTTTATGATCATGATGTTTTGAAGATATTATTAATGATTTGCCTACAGCTCTTTTGTTTATGAGTATTTTAAGTCAATTAATGCATGACTAAAACTAATTTTTTAGTCATGCTTTAATTTTTTATATTTAAAATTTGTTGATTAATAGCTCAATGACTTAATATCAATTAAAATATAACTTAATTATTTAATTTGATATATAAGTGTAGAAAAATTGTGTTATTGAAACTATATATATATATATATATTGTACAATCGTGTGGAGTACTTTGTTTTAAAAGACGTTGCTAAGCTACAGATTTGTTTTTTTGTCAAAAAGGTGTTGTTCTGAAATTGTTCCCAATTGTTCCAAAACTTATTTCTTCTTTATCCACAAATACTTGGACGCATTTGATTATATTTCGTTTGTATTCCAATTACCGGAAACACCTTCAGAAGATTCAACGTCTAGGGCTTCCAGCGGCACACTAAAAGCTAATGTATCTTAAAATAAGGAACCATGACGAAACAAAATCATTGATCAATCATTCAATCAATTGATCAAAGTTAATCTATATGTGACACAAATCCAAATATTTAATCACAAGTACTGAATTCGATTACAAAAATATTGATTACACAATTTAAATACTGTCACGATATATCGATTTCAATTAAGACCTCTTGTTAAATACAAAAATTAAATATTTGAATTTTATAACTAAAAAATAAATAAAATTTTTGAAATTTAAATTTATTTACATTTATATAAATGAAGAATGATTCAACAAATGTTTTAATTACTTTTATTAGTATTCACATTAATTTTAAAATTACTTTTAGTTTTAATTTTAATTACTTTCATATTAGAGCAAATTTTTTTTTATGATCAGACAATTACTAATGATGGTTTTATAACCAATGGCATCATCTGCAGCAGTTTTTTAAAATAAATAAAAATTGGCAAAAAAATAAAGCAATTACAATTGTAATCAATATTAAAAATAAAAATCGTTTTATATTTACCATTATCTTTAAATTAATTTTAAATACCAATTTGTCCTTCTTGATCAAATACAATTTGAAAAATTCAATCATTTATTATTTTTTATTATAAAGATTCAGATCTTTATTTTTTTTATTGATAGATTTTAAAATTTAAAAAATTTTTTCTTAAATATACCATTTAAGTAATTTCAATTAAAAATTAAAAAAAATAAACATTTAAATGAGATATTAATTACATAATTTTAATTTAAAAAAAAAATAATAAAAAACTATAAAATTAATTAATGAAAATAAAGTAAATTGATTGAAACAAGAGACTTCTTATGAAAATCGCACTTCATTTCAAAACAGGTATCTATAAGTTGGTCATATTCGGATATTCCAAATGGTATTGTGTTTGATTCAATAATCAAACTGTGATGTCTGATATCTGTTGTATTAGCATATAAGTATTAAATAAATATGTTTTGCTATATATGTAATACTTATGATAGTTTACTTATTAATTTGAAATAAATTTATTATTTTTAAAAGAGTACCTATATGGAAATTTAATATTTCAAATTATATAATTATTAAAAGAGGTTTAAGATAGTATTACAAAATATTTCATTTTAATTAGTCTAATATTTATCTGTTGATTGAAGATCACTGCAGTATTTAATAATTAAAATATTGAATGATGTGAAAAAACACACGGCTAATGGTTTTGCTCTTAGTATTGTAGGTAATTCTTGCTGTTATCACTTATACCACAGCCACATGTTGGAAAAAGAGGCAAGCTATATTGGACATATTATATTCTTATAACTATTAAATTGTAATAAGAGATAGTACCACAAATAGTAAGACATGAGATAGTACAGATCCTTTAAGATTTAGTCTAAATTCAAAGGGTGTAGCTGTATATACTTGGAAACCAGATTTATATTTTATAATTTTTACTCTTACTAGTATTCGAACTCAGACCTCTCGAATGAAAAGTCGGCAATCTAACCATTGTTCCGCCGAGCCATTTTTACCGTCAGAGAAGACTCTTTGCTTTAGCATACAGTACTCTATCCAATAACAAGTTAACTAATTAATTCTTAGATTGGGGTCACCCTTTTTATTTACTGACATAATTTAGAATTTGATATAGAGAACTCAAATTTTTAAAAACAAAAGCGATCAGCTAAATTGCATTAATATAAAATAAAAAATCATAAAGTTATTCGTGTTACCGACCAGCAAATATGTGGTACCCTGAACTAAGGCCCTGCGATCACTAAATGGGAAATAACACCCCGGAGGCTTTATTTATTAGGGCCTAAATTAAGGGCACCCAAATATATATATTAAAAAATATAGACTTTTGAGCCCCGGAAAATTGAACACTTTCAAATTCTTCAAAATTTACGGGGTAGATTTGAGATTCTAATATTTCTTCTATTCTACTCACACAAAAGAACAATAAATTATATACGTAGTAAAATTTAATTATTAAGTTTTAAGAATAAGCTTTGTTATAAAAATTGTGTGTTGAAGAATATTTTAATTATTATTATATATAAAATTTTTTTTTATATAATTATTTTTCTGACACGAATTTTAAATGAACTTGGAATTTTTAGTATAACAATAACTTGATTCCACCTAATAATTTTTTTTCATTAATTAAGTTTTTTTAAAAAAAAAAAATCAATTGTTTGTCATTTTCATATATATGCAAATTTTGCTAATTAAAATTATAATATTATGCAAAAATTTTATTTTCCATTATTACTTTGTCACTTAAATTAGATAAACACATTCTTTCACTTCAAGGGTATAAGAACAAGATTTAAATTAAATATTTTTTTTTATTAATGAAAATAGACAAAAGAATATTAAGAAAGACTAACAGATATTTAGATATTTTAATGGCTCTAAAATTTTTAAAAGAAATAAAAGTCTGGAAAACAGTCATAATACCCTTAATAAATCTATTTTCGTCAAATCTAAACCCTGTATTTTCATCATTTCTAAATCCTGTAGTATATAACTGCACTAATTAGACCTTTTAAAAGTAAATCAAAATATTTCTGCAAACCAACAGAATCTAGTACATTTTCAACAACTGATCTACTACAATGTAAAAATTCAAAACGACTGTACTGGCACTGAGTTTGACATATTTCAGAAATCTTTATTTCAAAGTTTTCTTTTGACATTGACAGGTGTTTTCTCAATTCTCATTTCAATTGGAAAATTTATTTATATGTATTATATAAAACTAATATTTACTTTATTTATCAGATGTCATTCATTAAGATAGATTAAGCCCTTATTAGTTATTATTGTTTTTTTAATCAGTCCGATTGTTAATCCAAAAGTGTGAGATTTGAGAGCTTATTTTTTTGGATTATTTTCGTTTTTTTTTTTACAAATTATGAATAAAAAAAAATTTTATAATTATTTTGTAATAAAATTTGGAAATATGTGACATTATGAAAATATCGTACGTCAAATTATTTTAAAAAGTGCATAGTTTATACATAAATGAAGTGATGAAAATAAAACCAAGGGATTTTAAAAAAGCACATTTCCAAAAATCGTCAATGATTTATACTAGGATTTGGGTTAAAAATTATATAAGCCCAATGCAATGAACAACATTTGTTTACATATGTTGAAATGTTTCGTTGGAGCTTCAATATTTACGTTAAAACCTGAAAATATATATATATATATATATATAGATGTGCATCGCATTATTAAAATTTTTAATTGTTAAGTCTTAATAACTGTGGAATCAGGCTCCAAAATTCTTCATGAGCAAACTAATACTAATTCTCAAGAATCTAAACTTTATTAAAGACGGTGTTGAAGTTTTGCCAATCACACTGACGGATGAAAGGACAAAAGGGAGAAGAGAAACTAGATAAGCAAAGTTTTTCAAATTTTTTGAAAATATGCTACAAACTTTTTTAAATTTTAAATATTCTAAAGTGCATAAAGGTTTGTATAAGACAGGAGGATACCTCAACACTCATTTTCTTGAAATCTTAATCATTTCTAATATTAAATTTTTTTTTCTCCACAAACACTTTATCAGAAAAATTAACATTTTGTAAAAAAATGCATCTTTTTATAAAAAATAAAAAAAAAAACATGAAATTACCTTGAATAATGTTATATATATTAAATTGCTAGACCTAAAAATATTTTATTGATTGACACTTATGACTCATGAAAAATATAACCTAAATCATAAAAGTTAACAATTCAACACCTTGTTAACATCCAACTAAAACTGTTTCCCCTCCGAGTCTTTCATGAATTTAAATTTTCATTTACCTTTTTTCTTCACATGTTTTGACGTTATTTATTGATTTTCCAATTTAAAATAAATTTAATTTTTCAAATATTTAATACATTTCAAACTATAAAATTTGTTTTAAACCTAATATCGTGAATAATAATTAACTTTTATTTTCAACAAAATAAAAAAAAAAAAAAAAACAATATAAGAAAAAAGCGTTTATAATCGTGTTAAATAGAATTTACTGTCATTCTTTATTTAATACGGGTTAAAGAATAAATCGAAAAGGTTTTTAAATTTATTTAGCCTTGTTAGTACAGAAAAGATAGTTATTTTTGTATATTTTTTGTTTTTTATAAATTGTCATTTATTTGATTACATTACAAAAAAAAAAAAAACAAAACAAAAACAAAAAATATTTAAATAAACAAATTTTTTGAAAATTGAAATCAAAAGTATTTATGTCATAAAGTTAATTTTAAAATGCCTTTGATTTACAAATTGTTAGCTCTGTCCAAATTGCCTGCTAATCTAAAAATAAATCATGATAATTTTAAATATTGCTGTAAGTTTAATTGCATAGATGAAATCAAAAGTTCAGAATGAGATAAAAATTGAGCTTTAGTTAAGTTTTTAGTTAAAACATAGTTATTCTGTAGATTACAATTCCTTAAATGTTTCGTCTGGTCAGTTTTATTATGTGGCTTAAATGCCTGAACATCCAAAGTAGCTATAGTAAACAAATTTGAAGCAGTCGTGATGTGAACCTATTGACGTATGTTAAAGATATCTTGGACAGATCTCGTATCCAATACAAAAGTTTAACAGATGCTACAGAAAGAAATATAAAACTTTTAATAATTAAAAGAACGAAAAGCAGCCCTTTTTGATCATATAATGCGAGGAACGAAAAATTAATTACTACAACTTATTGTCGTAGGCAGTGTAGAAGGAAGATGTGAAGAAGGCAGAAATCATAAATTACAATGGCTGATAAATATTAGGAGGCGGACTGGTTTGCCCACAATCGGAGACTTAGTTCATACAGCTACAAATTGAATTGAATATATGTTAACATTGTACTTAACATAAAACTAACATGTGTCATCCAACAGAGGGTAGGCATCAGAAGAAAAAGAAATGAGAATGGAGGGTTGGTAAATAAAATTTATTTAATCTGGAATCCGTTTCAAAAGGAAATGAAAAATAGAAAAATACCTTAATTTCTTTTTTAAAGAACAATATTTACCTTAGAATTGTATGATTGCATTTGAACAAATTTGATAAATTTTGAAGGTGGGTTGAAATTATTTACTATTTCATAATTCTTCAAAAATAACAAAATAAACCTATACTATTAGTCCTAATCCTGACTAATCTAAATTCAGAACTACTAACACTCAAAGTGCTGCTTTAAACAACGCATATCTCAGTCTGTTTCTTTAACTTCAAATGTAGAATTCCTTGATAATAAAATTTGAGGTATAGTATCCTAGCTATAAATTTAACTCCCATTATGAATTTAATCATAAAACTCTTATTATACGAAATTTAGATGCCAAATGCGTCAAATATTAAAGAATGTCTAAGCATGGTATAAAATATTTATCGAAATTTAATGAACTAACAGACAAATGAACAGACATATTGATAAATGTCATATTAAAAATATCTTTAAAATAAATAAAATATAATTCTTTAATTATAAAATCACTTTTAAAAATATAAATTCATTTTCAATAAATTGTAATCGTGTTCATTGTTAAACATCTTAACTTTTCATCTATAAAATCATTTTCAAAATAGATATAATTAAATGTAATACAGGATTGACTTAAATTATTTGATCATAAACATGTACAATTTAGTCAAGACTTTTTTAAAATATTTAAAATTTATTTATTTTGTGTATTGTATATATACATTTATATTTTGTTAAGACCGTATAATTTCATAAAATTTTCAATAAAAAGTAGGTAGTTATTAACAAAAATATTACAATTTTTTTTAATCTTGAATGCTGCACATGTATCTCGGATCTCCTCCCGCAAAAATATTTAAAAATTTTTTTTTTTTTTTTAAAAAAAACGTACGTCTAGTTTTGATGTTGATTTACAACAGATCGTGTACCAAACGTTTCATATTTTTTAACTCCCTTTTGTTTTGTTTCGCGTCTTTTCAGTTTTTTATATTCTTTCGAAAAATTGCATTCTTTTCGATTCTTATTGGGATGTGAATCATACAAATTTTTAAGTAGTTATAGAAAAAAATAAAAATAATAATAAAAATTTAAAATTTAAAAAAAATAATTTTAAAGGTTTTGCTAATGTGTATTATATGAATATGTAAAGATTCAAACACAACGTATAATACCAAAATGAGTTGCCATAGCAACGTAATCCTGAAGTTAATGATAATGTTATTTGAATTTATATTTTGATGCTGTTATGCAATAGCAAGTATTTTGTGTTTTACTAAGTTTCTGAAAATTTAGTTTGAAGCTATGGTCTTAAAGGATCTTCTTCTATTATATTCTTTTATTTTCCTTGGCGAAAAAACAACCCTGTGCCTTACTGTAAATTTAAGATCACTTGTTATTAAGAATCACTTTTTAAATGCCTCCGGTATTTTTAGTATAGGATCACTTTGAAACGGTCAACTTAAACTGGCAGTAAATATACTGAAGGCTTTCATTTACTATTAAATTTAGCTAAGATTTGGTTTGTACACACTTGATAGAAATCCTTTAGGTTTATTATACCATAGCTATATAAAGTTTTATTAATATATTTCTAGTATTTAAAATTTCTAACAGTAGCAGTTCTAAACGTAACTGAAGCAACTGCGTCGAAATTCAAAGCTTCATATAGATCATAGAATTTGTTAAAGGTTTTAATTGGTATATGAATAAAATTCCATTTTTACTTGAAAGATATTCATTTTTGAATAGAAATGACGACCTGCAATTCTATTTCAGACTTCCTAAATGGGTCACTGTTTCGAATGTCTATGCTTATATAAATTTAGTAACGAAATTTTTTAAAGCTGTATAGTTGCTTTATTCCGACCCAAGTCGTAATGGTAAGGACGTCTACCTTTCAATATAAGGTTCTAGGATTCAAATCTTGGTCAGATGATATCTAATAAAAAAATATAATTTATAATTGATGTTATAATAATTAACATCTATAATATATCTAACTAGCAGATTTACCCGGCGTTGCCCGGAAGCTTGCAAATTGTAAAAAAGCAAGTTTCAGCCAATTTTTTTAAATACTACTTTGTCTATAAATGCCACAAAAAAATATTTGTGGAGTTCCGTTAACCCATCGTGGCACAACAGCTTTTTATAGGTTTTTTCGTTGCTTTGCTATATATTAGAAATGATTTAACAGATTAACTTCAAATTTCGTATAATGTGTTCTTCTTTGAAAATGAAGTTCAATTTACTAACAGACTTGAAAGTTGTTAACTCCTGCCGACCCGACGATTGTTCAAAAAAAAATTTGTAAGTAAATTACGTCCAATTTTTGAAAGTAGGTACAACTTCTTTGAATTAGGGGAATACTTAAAAAAAAGGTTTGTCGAGTTCTTTTAATCGAATGCGAAACAAAAACTTTAAAAAACAGTTTGCAAAACAATTTGAACGATTAACTCTAATTTTTCTATACATGGTGCTTCTTGACAATTTGGTGCTCCTTGACGATATACTTGAGGATGGTAGCTTTCCGGTGAATAATGTTAACTGAATTAAAATGACTATAGGTCAAAAGGGGATTTTCTTGAATTGCCAACGCTTGAATAAAATATAGTCGATGGTTTAGAAAAGGTTTAAAAATTTGCTTTTCAACTTATATTTTGTTTAGTCCTGAAAGTTGTAATACGCTTTTCCTCGTTTTTTTATGATTTTATGAGAGAAATGTAGGCTTATTTTTTGGAAAAACTGTTTTAAAATACTATGTATTTAAGCATTATATATAACAAATTGAATTTTTTGATTTTTAGATTTCATTTGAAGAAAACTGAAAATTTCATCGAATCTTTGTTCAAAACGCACAAACAGGTCAAAACCAAATTAACCCTGTGGGTTTTAATTAAAATGCTGGTACAAAATTTTCAATAAAATACTTTTAATCGTATAAGAAAATAAAATATATAGAAAACTTCATAGCGTAGTCGTGGAAAATGGGTTAATCGAACTTAACTAAAACTTTTTGCAGCCTCTCTTTTAGACTACAAAATCAACCTGTAAAATTGGACACAAATCGAAAACACAAAATTTTTTGGAAGCCCGCCGGGCCGAAAGGGGTTAATTTATTCCAACCAAATTTATGCAACTAATTGCGGTTGCTAAGAGGAACATTTGTGCAAAATTTCAAGTCAATCGGTCAAACTGTTTCGGCTCGACATCAAAAACATTGAAAAAGCTTCATTGCGCTCTCGTGCCCAAACGGGTTAACCGAAGCCAACAAAAATTTGTGCCAGCCTCTCTTTTTGACTGCAAAACCACCCTGTAAAATTGGACACAAATCGGAAACACAAAATTTTTTGGAAGCCCGCCGGGCCGAAAGGGGTTAATTTATTCCAACCAGCTTTATAACATTAATTCCATGTAATAAGAAGAACATTCGTGCAAAATTTCAAGTGAATCGGTCAAACCGTTTCGACTCGACATCAAAAAAACGAAAAAGCTTAAAACGGCTCTGGAGCCGCAACCTGCTGACTTATAAAAATGCGACATAGCCTATGTCACCCCCCGGACTCCCAAAATTATTCCTCTAAAATTTGGTGTCAATCGGACCAGTGGTTTTCACGTGAATCCTGGACAAACAAACAAACAAACAAATAAACAAACAAATAAACAAACAAATTTTCTTCTTTATATATTAGATATATATACCAGCCACACCTGCAAATGAAAGACTAATTCACTCGCTTATCATATTGTATGTAAGAAGAGTTTGCACTAAAATAAATATATAAAAATAATTGTTTTAAATTTAACGTATAAGGTTGGTAACCCAAAATAAAGTAAATTGTAATACAATATCAGATATCCGTATATTAATGTTTGTAAACTTATGTTAACGCACTATAGATACAATTCAGTGTAATTTAAAAAATATTAAACGCGTGCAACAGATTTTAATATCAAATACAAAGAATTTTGTTTTTAGGTCCATTTATTTTATCTTTTAGTAAAATTTTATTCCAATGGTTATAGTATAGTTATTTAAATAGGTTGTTTTGTTGCATGTGCTTAAAAGACTGAAAAGAGTGTTTTTCAGTACATTAAAATAGCGTATACTTTTAAAGTAAATGAAAATTTTCATTATTTTTTATTTTTATATTTTGTTAGTTAGGTTTTAAATATGTAGTGACCATGATTCGTAAGATATGATATATTGAACAAACTATTTATTATTAATATAGCAAAATATGAATTGAAATAAAAGTAAAAAAAAAAAATTATAAGAACTTGTTCTCTGCTATGACCTATATTTTCAAGTCAAGTCCAATGACTTTGTTTTTTATTTTTATTATAAACGCGTGCTAAACTTACAAGATATTTGCAAATAGAAATATAAGTAAATATGTATAGAATTGAAATTAAAGTATATATGAAAACCTATTTTAATATATGGTATAGGGCTATATTTAATATATGTATATTATATGTGATTAAAATGGTATTTGGTATATGATTACAGTGGCAAATAGAATTATATTTTTTTTTTCAGTTATATTTTATTGAAGAAATTTGTTTATTATTTTTATAATTTAATTTTGATTGCTTCAATATTGGATATAAATAGATATTGATTTTTTGTACCATATTTTTCACAGCAGTATCTTATAGATATTTGAATATTTTAACTATTAATTTCATCTATTTGTTATTATAAAGTTTAAAATTTAAATTTTTATTAAAAAATATGACCGCTCTAATATAAATAGGATTCAATTTCGTATGTACCGCTTCTGTACCACAAACCACTCTGAGGACCCCTTACTGTATCTCTTCAGTAAATACTGTCAGATCTATAAAATAATGCTTGATGTATTTAGTACATTTTACTTTTAATTGCTGTTACCCAATTTATATTTTAACTAAACATTCTGTTCAAATACCACTAGGGTTAATATTGAATATTCGAAAGACATTTAACCATTGCGTTAAATCTACGAACTTAAAAGTTAAAAGAAATTTTATTTTTTAGTGACATTTATGCCCGAAAAAATAGATCTAAAAGCTGTTGGTTTAATGAATGACAATTTTACAGGAATAATTGCATATTTTTAGGTGTTAAATATGACGCCTATGAAGGTTATTTCTTTTAAACGCAATAGAACAGTTTTTCTAGGTAGAAAAAGGAATTGTAATAATCGTTTTAAACTCGTTTTAGCGGATCATAATAATTATTATTGCATGTATATATTCAAGAAATCGCAGTCTTTTAATTAATTAGGTCTTACTACATTTAGTTTAAACTAAATTTAAAGGAAGAAAGTATGTTTAAGACAATATTGAGTATCACCTATAATTACGGTGAGGATACTAGAATCCATGGAAGATATTAGAATCATTTGAATGCTGCAAACCTTAGTTGGAATTACTTTAAAAATTCATTAGGTTCAAACACCAGTATAAGTAATAGGTACTCTTCTTGTACCAAAATAAAATGGTCGACTTTTCTAAAATATGTTTCAATTGCATTTTCAATCTTAAATTATTATCTAAATTTAATTTAAATCTTTGAAATATATGTTAAAAACACATAATAAAGTTGTTGTAAAAAAAAATAAAGAAAATGTTAAAACAATGTAAAAACATTTTAAAAGGCTTCATAAAAGCCTAATTAAATGTTTAATTAGCATTTGCATTTTTTTTTTTAATGTGAAATATTTTCTTAAATTTTTTCCGTTTTTAAGTGCATTTGAAAAAATATTTTGGAAATGTGCTTCCTATATTTTATTTAGTCGTCTTCCTCGACCGTTCGTATGCTCTAATATAAATAGTCATTGAATAATATAACGTTTGATTTACTGGATTTAATATCGTTTGGACGATTCTGTATTATAAACCTCATTAAGGACCCTGTACTCCTTCAGTAAATATTGTCAGATCTATAAAACAATGTTTGTTGTATTTAATACATTTTACTTTTAAATTGCTGTTACCCTATTTATATTTTAATTAACTATTCTGTTCGAACACCACTAGGGTTAATATTGAATATTCGAAGTGTTTGGACATTTTTAATAAAAGTAAGCTAAGCTTTTTTTGTATGTATGAAGTTATTGTATGAAGTCAAACCATCATTAAGCTCATTTGCAGTTTTTGTGTAGGTTT
The DNA here is from genome assembly GCA_963082915.1 of Dolichopus griseipennis. Lineage (NCBI taxonomy): Eukaryota > Metazoa > Arthropoda > Insecta > Diptera > Dolichopodidae > Dolichopus > Dolichopus griseipennis. Next base: position 50,736,555 of record OY720443.1, on the reverse strand, counting down.
TTTTGTGAGGGATAGAGAAACCATCTACAGAAGTTGTTCGTAGGTTTTTCGAGTACTTTGAAGCTTTAAGACACGAAAATTTTAAACCAAACTTTATCATGAGATCTTTGAATAAAAATATGCAGTGAGGCTAAGGCGGCAGGGAATTCGTAAAGATAAAATAAATTCGTTTTTGTGGAATTTGGGACAGGTTGATGTATGGATTGCCTAGGTAATTCCATTACTACAATGCCTACAGATGAGTCTCGTAATGTCGGGAAGACGATACACTCCTTACATACTTCTATCAAGGAAAATGTGCGCCTTTTAAAATCCGTTGATTTGTATAATACTTTGTTTATTCTTTTAATGCTTATTATTTTTTTTTTATTATTTTATTTTTTTTACTACCAGATCTTAAGTTAATTAACAAGTTAGTTGTAAATATATTTTGAATTTGTTGTTTTTTGGTTTTTATATGAATTCCACGCGACTTACAGAATGTTTATCTTTACCTGCACACTTCATATTACGTTTTAAAACGTTTTTAATGAGGGATTTGCAAAAAAAAAAAATAAGTAAATTTTCTCCAGGTGGTAAATTAACTAAAACAATAAAAAAAAAAATACTAAAGTTTATAATGTTAGGTTTAAGCTACTCGTACATTACATTGAACTGATACAGAAAGTCTAATTATAGTTTTGCAATTTTTTTAATTTTAAAAAAGTTTTACATAAAAAAAATAGAAAATGATACCTTGTCCTGCTGTTAAAAATAGTTAAAAAAAATATAAAACTATTTTTACTTTATATTTATTAATTATCAATATTATTGTAAAAATTTGTTTTAGGACCTGTTTTTTCTTTTAAATAAGGATTTCCGCACAAATTTTGATCAGCAATTTTAATTATGTTTTTTTTTTTAAACTTAAACGTTCTTAGTTTTTGGTGTGATGATCGACACTCATGGGCGTAAAACCTTTTTTGAATTAGAATTAAATCCGCGGAACTAAATTTCAATTTATTTTTAATTAGTACAAATAAAAGTCCAGTCTATACAGTATATTACAAATTGCCAATAGTACCCTGGTAGTCGTGTAAGTCGTGGGACTAGACATTTTTTCCAAAAGGAACTAACACTCGCCGTCGCTAATTTCAAACTTGAAGAAATTTTAGTCCACGACAATAGATTACTGAAGCGTTCAGTCACAACACCTCTAACTTTTCTTCTTCAAATAAGCGTTTTATAAAGTTCATTTGAATCATGTCTGTAATAAAAGATCTATGATTACACGAGGGTTAGAATGGAGTACGAAATTGTTTTTAAATAATATCGAATTGTATTCGCATTTAGTTTCCATGATTAGGCAATTATTTGAAATGTAAAGATCACCTTCTCTAACATTGGTAATGATATCACATTTTAAAGAACTTTTGGTAGAGGGAACCAAACGGTAGGTCAGGGTAATTATTTGATATAATCAATATACCGTAAATAATTATCAAATGCCTAAAGATCATAAAACAATCGACTCAAGCACAAAAAAGACAAAAATACTCTTCATATTGAACTTTGAATGAAATTAATTAAAAAAAAATTATTCGGCTTCCAAGTATGAATTTGAAGGTGGGGAATTACTGGAACAGTTAGCTATAAACACTCAGTTCTTAAAACTACAAATAGAGCAAGTTTAAAGTTGTCAACTTCGAAAAACCGGGTTTGAAATATAAAACAATTACCAATCACGAATTAAATAAACCTATCGACACACTCTGTCTATACCCAAATTTAAATTTTCTATTACCTATACTTATAGGATTAATTTATCAATTACTTTGAATTTTTTGTGTACTATATTTACTTAAGGAAAACTAGTTTACAAAATTCCTATATATATACCCTAAGATACTTACATTTGCAATTAGATTAAAATCCATTAACATATTTTAACAAATAATATCATAAATAAATACTTACTTAATCTTTGGATTAAAAACTGTTCATTAGTTTTTAACTATAGGAAATGTTCAAAGAAAATGAAAAAAGGAAGGATTAAAAAACACACACACACACTCTCGCACCAAATTAAATTCAAATAATTAAAGTCTGTTAGTTTTAACTTAGTTTGGTATACCAAAAAAACAACACCAAAATCATTTCAATTTTTTCCATTTTAAATATCAAACGTATAGTAGGTATCATAAAAATTGAAGCTGATTCCGCCCACGAATAATTGAATTTTACAATGTCATAAAATTATGGTATTAATATGGCATAAAAATTGACGATTTTTGCTCCTATATTAACTATATTATTTTTTTTTTTTTGCATTTCCTACTTTTCTTAACGAGAAACTCTTCTTCTTCTTCTTCAATATTTTATTTACTTCAAAAAAACCATTAAAATAATAATTTCTCTCCAGTAACCAAATAAAATGCAAATAAAAATATTGTTAACCATAATAAGAAATTCATATATATATATATATATACACTTCAAATTAAGAAGAAAAGTGTATAGGTACTTACATACGAGTATTACACATATATACCTACTGAAACCCTAATATCATCATATTGTAATTCAGTGGTTTCAGTGACCTCTTAGGCGCCCAAAGATTTTGTTATTTATTTTCAGAAATTTTTTTTGTACGCTTTTGCATATTAGTTAATACCTATATACAGGGTGTCCCATATAACTTCCATGTAATTATTTATTTATTTTATCTTTGATTCCATATTACAGTAAATGTGAATAGCAAGTGTTTGCAGTCGTACCCTTCCGGGTGTGACTTGATAATACTTTCTATTTATTTATAATTACAATATTAATTATTTTGTTTATGTTATATATTTCTATATTTTAAATAATATTTGGTCACCATGGGGATTTGTAAAGAAAAATTATTTAATATTTTTTTTTAGTTAAATATTGTATGAATTGACCGGGACTCAAACCTGGAATCCTCGGTCAATCTATTGTGCACCATTTTCCAGATACCACTCTTACCACTTTTATCCACTTATACACCATTTTTTTAAATCTATAATTTTTTAATGGACAATAACCTAAAACCTAACGGATTTATTAAGAATTACAAGAACATTAATTTTGTAGGCTTGTACTGGTATTTGACCTTCAACTTTTGTTAACAAATGGTCTTTCAATTTCTAATAGTAAAAAATTTAAATTTGTTTTTGAAAAAGAAAATTTGATTCAAACTCTACTTTCTTTTCAAGCACCCTGTATTTGCAGTATTTTTTCCAGCATATTTGAATATAATACTCTAAACTCTTTATTTATGTACTTAATAATGTTTTATTTATCTCTCACAATTTTCGACTTAATATAACAAAATTAAAAGCCTGCCCTATAACTAATATTGGAATTATTCAAGGCACCCTGTATATATAAAACTTTGCAATAAAAACAGAAAGAAAATAAAGAAAAAAAAAACAAAAAATAAATCTTCACCACAAGAAAGCAATAAGAAGCTGTCATTTCAATAACCATCATACAAAACTGATTGACAATGAGCACCCCTGTTGAGAAAATTGAAAAACAAAATCAAGTAAAAAAATTTTTAAGAAAAAGCAATATGTAAACTTAAAAATCATAACAATTTTTCGAAAATTTATGATTTGTATTTAGTGCGAAATTATTCTTAAAAATAAAAAATTCATAAATTTTTATTTAAAATTTAAATTTTATTATATTTTTTATTATTTAATATTATTGTTATTTTTAATTTTATTAATTAGATCATTAATTTAAATAGTTCTTAATTGTGATTTACTTTCGGTAAAATAGTAATCGAATTGAATGAAAACTTTATGAAGCTAAATGAAAGTGCAATAGACAGTGCGCAACATTATTTTAAAATTAAAATAGCGTTACCATATGATTGCAATTTTAATTTTATCAAAAAATTTTATAAGTTCTATAAATATTTTACATGATTTTATATTTTAGCATAACGCAATGGTGCTAAGCCAATACATCTTAAAATTGAAAATGATCTTATTCTAAAACTAAGAAAATTATTGAGTTGGAGCCCAATATTTATCTTCAGAACTTAAATGAAAATTGTGAGTTTCCCTGTTGCACCAGATTCGAAGAGTGAGTTGAAACTTTGAACAAGTATCAATATATATTCTAAAGTTGTTCACTGAATTATTAGGATGAATCAAGTTCAGACTACTTAAAAGTTGATCGGTTATCTCCGAGCCCAATTAAAGATTTTGTAATACGTCTTTTAAATCTAAAATCCTAAAGACGCCATTTAATATGCTAGGTCAACATTTTTTTATTTTACTTTCATTAAAAAAATTTAACACTTTGGGAAAATCTTTAATGACAACTCCAAATGAAAGTTTTAGACGTTTCAAAAAGCATTGAATGATTATTCTTCTTGAGTAAAGGAAAAAAAACGAAATATGCAATAAGGAAGCCACCTAATAATAATATGTTCAAACAATCATCCACTACCTAGATAATCACTTTTTAAACCTAGCTTATCAATGGGAGCTTCGTTATCACCGTTCTGTTGCAACATCAGTGATAATACAAGGATTATATTAGGCAATTTAAGATTCATTTGAAATGTTCAGAACTTACTATTTATACTGCTAGGAGTTTTAAATTTATGGTTACCTCTTGATTAACACTATACATTTTCAAGGAAAATGTATAATGGTGTTTTTCTTATTCAGTTTACCTCATCTACGTTTTTCCACCTTCGATCCATTAAATATAAAAAATTGAGTCTGTTTGAGCGCTGCTTAGGGAAGGGTTGATCTGTTTGGCTAAAGATGTATTTAGACTATGGAGCACCTACTCATCTTAATTTCCTGAGATAGATTGAATATCGATTGAGCTCATGTAAGAATCCCAAAGTATTATCTTCTTAAACTGATTTTGTAGTTTACTTATTTAATAAAATCATTCGTGTAAAAACAAAATTAACATTAAATTTCGTGTAAAAAAAAATCAATTTCAAAATTACTTAATCTGCTAAGGCGAAAAATTTGCAATAAAACAAGTTCAGAATCTAATAACAAAATAAATCAAAACTATTACACATTTAAAAAAAAAAACTTAAAACTAAAGACAATGTCCGCAGGAGGATCTTAGATACACTTAATATATTCACATGCAGGACACCAAAACTTATGCAATTAATCATTATTATAAAAAAATTATTAAAAAAACGAATTGGTAAGATTTAAGAATTGAAATGGACATTAGAGCTATTATATCATATGGTTATATTATTAAATTGTGGGTGTTAAAACTAATATATAAATCATTCTCTGATTCTAAATCAGATCAAATCCTAAGATATTTATAAATGCATATACACATAAATGAAAAAGCTTAAGTAAAAATAAAATAAAAATGCAAAAATACACGAATTCGGTAAGGGGAAACATTTTTTGTGAGATTTTGATTGATAATTAATGTTTTGTCCAAAATGTGTGGTCAAAAGTTATATAAAAACAAAAAAAAAAAAACACATTTTTTATACTTAATTCGTAGCTTGTTAAACTGATACTTTAAATTACTGAATCATTTATATATGTATATACACAATATACTATATAGTCGTCATTATTATTAAAGTATTAAAACAAATATGCTAAACGCTTATTTTTAAATATTGTCCTGCGGTGAATATAACATTAATATATTCGGATTTTTTTTCGTTATTTTTTGACTATTCGGATAATCTCGACGAATCGAATTACTATGTGCTTTGCCCTCAATTTTCAGTACTTTTACCATTTGCTTAGTTTAAGAGGCTGTGAGGACATGCATACAACTAAGGGCATCGACGAAATGTAGGAAAGATATTTAGGGGAATTAAGAAGATTAATGTGAAATGCCTTGAATTCTTAACCAGGTATAGATCAAATCTGCTTCAAAAATTGAAAACCTGTAAACGGTCGAGACTTCAATATATATCTCTCATAAATTTCATAAAATACAAAAAAGATCGTTTCGTATCATTTATGATAATGGCATCACATGAGACATAACGTCCTTAAGTCGTAATCGAAATATAGTAGCTGAAGAAGGAGTTTGCGAAAAACTCAAATATTTTTGAAGTGATACAGGCTTAGCAACTCAATCACATATATATATACCGAATTAGAACTCTAAAATTTAGGAATTATTTTATTAATCGCACCCTAAATTGTGGAACGCATTTCCGAATACTTTTTATTCTTAATTTAGAAAAGTTCGAAAGAGGAGTCAAATTATTCACACTGGGTTTTTCATTTAACACTTGATGGATAATTTGTCCCATCGGCTTAACAATTATACTGGGTAAGCACGTTGGATGCTTATCCCTAGCTAAGGAACGAGGTATTATAGTTAGTAAGAATCTTACCCTAACATAAATTTCCAAATGTCTTTTGACGGTTTTTTTCCTCCCATAGGAAAAAAACAGTTTCTTAAAAGAATTCTAAATCTCTTTATGTGTGAAATTAAAAAAAATTTTTAAATTTTAACAGAATTTGTTTTCTGACTGAATGTCTAATTAATTGGTACAGTCAGTTAAGGGTTTAAATTAAATATAACAGGTTTGTTTCGATCGTCGTCGTCCTTTATTTTCATCTGATCATTGATCGTAAAAAAGCATAGATCCGAAAGAACAGCAAGACGATCAAATTTTAAACTTAAATTAATTATAGATTATTTTAACTAATTATGGGGGAATTTACAAAAAAAAGTGTACGTAAGTACTATTCGAATCATACAAATACTCATATATTATGCATAGCTTAGACTTGAATCAATAACTTAAGCAATATGTAAGATTGCCCTTATAATTATACGATTCTTTCCCCTACAATTACGATCTTATAGTAAAAATGTTCACAAAATGTTTCAATACATCTATAGATGTTTTATGAATGTTGAATATGTTGCAAATAGTCTTGTAAACAAATGTTGAACGTGAAAGCGATTAAAGTAAAGTTCGAACATAAAATAATTTTTTTTTCTTTTTAATAATATACAAAAAACATTTTATTATTAGCAAGCATATTAACCATAACGTATATTTATAAAAAAACAAAAATGGGTTTTAATGGTATGTAATGAGCTCAGATTCCTTTTCTGTTTTTTTTTTTTTTTTGAGACTAAAAGCAGAAAAAGAAGCAGAAGAATTTCTCATGAATGACTTTTACATTGAGTTAATTGAATATATATATATATATATGTTTTAAGCCTACTCTTTTATATTCAATTTTTTTACAACCGTGTTCTTTTAATTACTCTTTTAATGTTTTGAAGATGTTCAACATAATTTCCTGATTAGCATACTGGAGAATTGGTAATTAACTTTTAACTACTTTTTGTTTTGTTTTAAATACCAATATAAAAGTTTATAATACAATGTTGTTAGGTATAATATTCCTTTAATTAAATTTACTCTTTAACATCATTATGACATTAAAAATATTGGTTTTTTTGTTTTTATAATATTGTATATAATTTTCAATAATTTTAATGATCATTTTGATTTAATTTGCATCTTTACTTTATTAATTTCCTTCCAATCGTTTTTAAATTTTTTTTTTTTAAATTTTCTTAAAGAAATTAACATATTTTTTGACAATAAAATAGACTAGCAGCGTTTTAAATTCATATTAGCATGCAAGATGAAAATCGTGACAAAAAAACTGGTACTAAATTAAATTAGTATTTTGTAAATTTACAATTAATGATAATCATATAGTATCTTTACATTCTTTTACTTTAATTAAGGGTTAATATTTTTGACCTAGATTTATAGTTTACAAGGGTAAAACGTTTAAAGACTGCATGAATAATTTAAGCTCTCAAGGCTGTTTACATCTTGTTATTTCTTAATTTGTGTAATGCACAACCATTCAAATATTTCAATAAATTCGTTTAATATTATTACATCATATTTTTAATTAAGCTATAATTTATTATAGATTTATTATACAATTATTATTATTGAACACAAATGCTGTAAAGTTATTTATGCGCCATTTAGTATGGGGAAAGCAAATACAGTTATTATTTATAAGGTAGTTAAAAAATGTTCGTTGTAATTAATCATCAATAAGTATAATTACTTTTTATTTAATTTGCTTTAACTGTGAAAAAATTAACTTTAGAACCGAAAATGAGTCAACGTTTGAAGAAAGATTAAAAATTTAGACTGCATGGATTAATAGATTTAATTTTTAAAAGTTTTAGTAACCTGCTTCTATTTATATAAAAGTGGTTCAGAATTCTCGTCTAGTGTTCTAAACTTTAGGGACATTCAAATCTCTATATGTAAATCGTCATTTCGTATATACCAGGGAGTATTAACTATGTTACGTAAAACCTTACTTTGCAAGACTTCTACTTTGCTTACATACCAGCGCATCTCCAAATTTGGATTCCATACAACATACAACCACATAGGTTTTATAACTTGTAAACTGACACGTTATTATACCTTTGACAACTTAGATTTACGATCTAAGAGCCAGTAATTTTCTCTATATTTCTTATATATCTGTTCTAATTTTCTTTTTTTTTTACTTTCTTTAACTTTACCTTGACATCTAGTGTCGTTTCTAGGTATTTATCTAAGCATCGGTATTTGTATAATTGGTATATAGTTAAATTGGTAAACTTCGCCAATTTAATTAACAAAATCAAATATTAGTGAAGTTTACTAGCGCGAACTTAGTTTAATTAATTTGGACTTTCTACTTGTTATTTGTTTTTAGTATTGAATGGTTTTCCTTAAATTCAAATTTGTGATTTGGAATAAGATTTTTTTCTTCAATAAAAGGCTTCAACCTTTTTAGTAATTATTTTTCAAACAATTTTGACATTATCGATACCAAGGATATCTATCTATTCGACTTCGTTTCGATTGGTCGCTCTCCAGTTTTGGAACCATTATCATTTTCGCTACCTTTCAAGTGTGAGGCACACATTCCAGCGTTAAATATCTTATTTAATTCCTATATAGCTCTACAAAGCTCTTTCAAAATTGCTGATGTAATAAGAACCTGGAGCTTTATTTGACTTGACTAATTTCATTTCTTTGATAATTCCATTTCTCTAAAAGGCTCTTTTCGGACAGACGAACTTCTTACGAACATACACACAGACATATGCCTTCTATCAAAAACATTTCTACGTTTCCATCGCTTAACTTAAAAACATTTTCAAAAGATCTATTTTCCTTTTGTATGTTGGCCATTTGCTTTTGTAAGTGTAGGGGCTGATGCTAAAGGCTTTTTGCGTTCTTTATTGTTTTCTGCAACAAATACATTTTTTGTTGTAAGGCTCTTTTAGGCGAATGGAATACTTTCCCCTTTCATCATTCTAGTGGCTAGTCAATTGCCACATACGTCTAGATTTTCGCTTTAATTTTACTAAGTCATTTATTCCCTTGAGATAATATGGTGCATGCACACTTGTCCTTTGGATGGTCAAAAACATTTTTAACACGTTTCTATAGCAAGGCGCTTGTTTCAAGACAGACATCCGTTCGGAGCCGCCGATACTTAGTACGGACACTCCTTAATCAAGCCTATGTTTATTTATTTTTATAAAACGCGACTCACCAAAACCTCTTTCGTTTGCAAATCCTAGTTCCTCCACCTGGATTTCTCGACGTAGCCAACGTGAAGTGAGATTTGACTTGGTGTAGTAGAGGCAAGGCCAATGTACCAGGATACTCCCAAAATTATACAAAGTAATCAGTAAAATAACATTCCACGTACAGTAAAAACTTACATTAGTGATTTCTTTCTAAAAACCCATTTTAAAATACAGTTTCAAATTATTGTCTTTTAAATCTCCCACTCACTTCAAAACAATTCCTTTACTCAATTCTTATTAAATTTTATTTTAAAAAACTCATATATGAGTTCATATACTCGTATTATATGAACTTAATTATTCTAACGATATTTCAAAACAAAATTAGGTTAAGGTTTACAAATTGTACAAAAAAAAAAATATTTAACATTTACCTTTTAATTTTTTTTTTTTTATTTTTTGTTAGTTATTGAAAACAAAATATTGACATTTTCTGTTAATTAATTAATATTTTACTAATTGCTCTAACAAAATACTTTCAATTTCTGTTATGGTGTCCCGGTGTTAATTTATTGAAATTAAAAAAAAAAAACAAAAATTAAAACAAAAAAATATGATCATATGAATAAATCTGAGATACAAAAAATAGTTTTTTTTGTGCAAAGAATTTCTGTCCATTATAAAAATCAAAAAATTCAAAAGACTAACAACTCAAATTCAAATCAATTCAATTTAACTAATCAAGTCCCGAAAAAATCTTTTTAAAAACATTATGACCACAGTAAAATATAAAATTATTTTTAGATTGATATGTAAGATTGAAAATATTTATTTTTATTATTCTTTCTTTTTTTTATTTTTTATTTAAGTGAATTTTCTAAAGGATAATTTTTTCAGATATCGTTTATAATGCCATTAAATTCTATTGAAATCTAATGTACAATACATTTTTCTTATCTGGTTCTGTTTAGTCACTACCATCTAATTTATTCTAAATAATTATGCAGGCGAAGTGTTAATAATCAGATCTGCTGCATCCGGGAAACGAGAGATCCGAGAACAGTGCATCGGTGATAATTACACCCTAACACTGTTTGATGTGAAATTATGGCTGATAGATTTATCGGTCAATATTTTTTCAAAAATGAAACTGAACATTCAGAAGCCGTTTCCGGAGCAATATACTGGATCATGCTCAATCTTAATATTTGACTCCCGATAATACCGCGTGAGAGACACTAACAATTCTGGGTAAACTCGATAACAAAATGTTCGAAAAAATGCTGATTTAGCGTGGTCACCTTGTTCTTCAGATTTGACGATCTCTAATTTTTTTGTGAAGTTTCTAGAAGAGATCGATCCTGCATGTGGAAATGGTTCTCGACTCTTCATGGAATAATTTGATTATAACTAAGGGCAAATGCGCCGGAAAAGTGAATTAATCTAATGGAAATAAAAATTACTTATTACGCCTAGCACACACACAAATCCCGCACCTCTATAAAAAAACCTATTGTTGTACAAAGCTTGTAATCTTTTATAAGTCCTAATGTATCATATGACAGCCAATTGCAATTTAACTCGATTAAAGCGCTATTGTTTGTTGTTTGGTAAGATGCATGGAAGACTGTCCTTAGATGGTATTTGAAGGTCTATAAGACCATGAGATCTCTAACGACATTATTTTAGCTTTAAAATTTATTTTTCAAATGATATTAGTTCTGGATCATGTGCAACAATGGTACAATTGAACGAAGATCAGCAATTTTGATTCGCAAATCCAAATGTTTAAAAGGTATCCAAATTATATCTTAAGATTGTCCAGAACGAAATTCAATTCATTATGATTTCATTCTGTCTTATATATATTGATTTTATTTTGTGTTATTATTATTATTGTTTTTGTTAGATCTAAATTGTTTTTGATTAGAATTAAGGAATGTGGTCTGCACACACCATGTGAGTCATCGTAAAGTATTTATGTTATAAATTAGCATCAACTGAGACGGCTAACGTACGCCGTTGTTTTTTCTGTTAATGTTGCAATATTTTGTTGTTTTTTCTTTTTTTTATTCTACAGAGTTTCAGATAAATTCAATAAGAATAATATCTTAAGATTTTTTTAAACGTCAAACTAATTTCATTATTGTACAACAGCAGAACATAAAAAAAAATATATATATATAAATAAAATTCAAGGTAGAGTGCCAATGGACTCTGAGTAAAGAATAAAATCAATTTTTGCTTTTTTTATTTTGTGATTTTTTTATTATTATTTTTTTTTTTATAAGTTTATTTGTTTGGTCTAAGTATGAATTTAAGCTTTTGTATCTTTTAAGAATTAATTAGATTTTTCTTATATATTTTATAAAATTATGTTTTGATTTTTTTATACCCGTGCATATATATATGAACATCGGGTATATTAGATTTGCTCCTCCGTTTGTAACGCATCGATCTAGACGAGCTAGATATAGTGTCAAGGGTACGTATCGGCTCAGAATCGAAAAATTAGTCGATCTAGCTATGTGTGTCTGTCCGTCCGTCCGTCCGTCCGTGTGTCAGCACGATAACTCAAAAACTAAAAGGGCTAGAGTCTTGAAATTCACACAAAGTCATTTTTAGACAATTTCTAGGTTCCCTATTGTTTTTGGTTAAAATCGGACCAAGGCTTCGGGGAGCTGCCATACAACTTTTTTGCACCAATATGAATTTCTTCAAAACTATTTATACTACGGGGATGAAAATTACACACGGTTAGTTTTATATTGACTCCGGCACTTATATGAAGTTTCAAAATGTTAGGGCCCCATTTTCGGGGGGCTGCCATACAACTTCCTTGCACCAATATGAATTTCTTCAAAACTAATTATACTACGCGGATGAAAATTACACACGGTTAGTTATATAATGAATCGAGCACTTATATGAAGTTTCAAAATGTTAGGGCCCCATTTATGGGGGGCTGCCATACAACTTCTTTGCACCAATATGAATTTCTTCAAAACTAATTATACTACGAGGCTGCAAATTACACACGGTTAGTTATATAATGAATCGAGCACTTATATGAAGTTTCAAAATGTTAGGGCCCCATTTTCGGGGGGCTGCCATACAAAGTTTTCGATTCAATAACTGTGAATCTAATAAAGCTACAAGGTTAAAATTAAAATTGGGCAGGTAAATTAATAGGGCAAGTTACTTGGCAAAGTTGGACATCACTCGGACCATCGGACTTTTAGGGTGGGCCAATTTTTTTTTTTTGTTTTTTTTTTCTTTTTTGTTTTTTTTTTTTTTTATTTTTTTTTTTTTTTTTTTTAAGTTTAAGTTATGGGACAATGAATGAAAACTTTTTTTTTTTTTGTGATTTTTTTTTTTTTTGTGATTTTTTTTTTTTTTTTGTTAATTTTTTTTTTTTTTTTTTAAGCTAAAGTTATGGGACAATGAATGAAAATTTTGTTTTTTGTTTTGTGATTTTTTTTTTTTTTTTGTTAATTTTTTTTTTTTTTTTTTACGTCAAAATTATGGGGCAATGAGTTAAATGTATAAGGGAAGTAAATTACGGTTTATTTTATACACCATAGTGGGTATGCACGGGTATCTAAAAGTTGACAAGGGCAACTATAATCTTCCTCGTTTAAATTAATTTTAAATTTAAGTTTGTTTTAAATTTTGTTTAAAAATGGACTCATAGTTTTTAAGTTTGATATTTTAACGAAGTTTTGAATATCTAATAGATTATTGAGCGTTTGAGTGAATTGTATATGAGTGTTAGCACTGAAGAATTCTGCATGTGGTAGACGAAGTGATGCAGAGTCAGAACACAAAGTGTCATAAGTCCCTTAGGGATTTATAACCTACTTAGTGGGACATAACTCTCTAAGGGACTTATGACCCTGGGAGTTTTGACTCAGTGTGAGAGGTCATAACTCCCTTATACAGTTCTGAGGTTAAAAATTATTAGTAATATTAAAAAAAAATGTTTATTTTAATTTTATAATATCAGTGCTGGGTACACATTTGGGGGTTGGATACGAAATCAGAGTTTTTTCTTTTTCCAACCATAATTTTACATTTAAACTACATTTTGAAAGGCTATTTTGCAAAAAGGGTAATCCTGATTTTGTAACCAAAGTCTCGCATACATGCATTCATAAATACTCTGGAAAAAGGATCTAATTATGTCACTCAATACTTCCACGACCTGGTGTTTTAAATTTAATTAGGTCTGTTATTAATACATTTAAATTAATTTCCATTTAATATATATTCTGCAATATAAATCTTTTATACCAAAATATTAATAAAACTTTTTATTCACTTATAATGTATTGAGTGAATAAAATTTTACTCATGTTACTCTTTTATTAGTAGAAACAAAACTTGAGCTGTCACAAAGGTTGTATCGTTGTATTAGACATACAGTTTACTATAAACATAAATTAATAACTGTAAATTATTTTAAAGTAATAATTACTAAACTTTTCAAAGATTATTAATTTTATATACTATTGTTAAAATAATTCAATAAATATAAGAATTACTTTTAGTAATATTTTATTTTGTGCTCCAACTATGAGAAAATTTTAAAGTCACCAATTAAAAATAAAGGTAAGAATTTCGAAAAAATTTAGTCGGTTATTAAGTAAATTTAAGGTGCTTTACAATAAGGCCTAGATAAATTGTATATTAAAGATATAGGTTACTAATATTTGGAAATTTGGGTTTACTAAATTTTATTTGATTTTTTGCGCTTGAATTTGATTTGAGCACCGTATTGACTCAAAAGGAAGTCTAATAAAATTATTATTGTCATCTGACTTACAATTGTTTGGTCGAATAATTGTTGTAAAAGATATTGTTGTTGCGATAAGATATTGCATGACTTACAACTTTTAAAATCTTTTTTTATTTTTCAATTGTTGTAAATACATGTTAATCATTCTTATTCTTCTAAAAATCAACCACCCCTAAAAGTATGTGATAATCAGACTAATTCATAAAATTGAGCTCAAAGTCAAATCTCACTTTTTCAAACAAAATTTTAAAATAAAATTTGAATTTAAACCTATAGTTGTAAAGAAGTGACATTAAATACAAAACTCAAATCTCGCTATTAGCGATTCGATACGCTAAAGGGTTGGACGAACTTAAGCTTAAGGGGATTCAAATAACGAGCGTAGGCAATTATGGAGCGAAATACTTATGTGCGCTCACATATTAAACCGAATTAAAAATAAAGTACTCAAATATTGAGCAGAAAATTTTGAATTGAACAAGAGTTGAGCATGAATCAAAATGACTCAAATAAAGTTTATGCTCATATTATATCCTTTACCTTATTATATTTAAGTTAAGTACCTAAATATTTTTATTTGATTCAACATTCGAACCCGCTCAAGTTTAACGCCACTCAACTTCTGAGCACATCTATTTCGTTAAAAGCGTGAGTGGACTCAAAATTTGAGTTGAGCGACAACTCTGGTTTAAACTTAGTTTTATGGAAAGGACTCAATAAACCGATTTTTCGATTAGTGTATAACTTGTCTGTTTTTATTATCAGATCTAAATAATATTCTTAGTACTAAAGGCTTTTAAGCTTTATACTTTATGTCATTGTACCGCTGGCGCTGAGAAAAATTGCATTACAGTAAAGTAATATTAGAATTCCTAAAATAACTGTATAATAATTAAAAAATTACAACTTTATTATAAACCAATTTAAACAAGTGATGAAAAAAACCAAGGGTTTTTAAAAAAACTCATTTTCAAAATAATATAGTGTTTCATACTAAGTATTTTATCGGAATATAATGTTGAAGCTTCAATATTAACGTTTAATTTAGGAAATTTAAACGTTGGTGACTAAGTTACTGTTTACCTATAAAAACAGTAAATTTTTAATTTTTAAGTCCTAGTAGCCCCTCTATGGGGAAGGTTGCCAAATTTCTCAAGGAAATAATCCTCACTACTCCCCTTCCCCCAAATTTTTTTAGGTTCTAGGAATTAAATTGTGAATTCCACCAAAATTTGGAATTTTACTATTTAGGCAAAAGTGGTTAAAACTGAGAGACACTTTCTTCAATTTAAAGAACCCCTTTTAAATTTAAGAAAATCTTTTAACATATGTTAAAATATAATGTTGGACCTTTAAATTTTGTATATTAAGGAAAAAATATTATAAACAGGTATTCAAGTTACAGGTGTTTAAAAATAGCAAAATTTCAATTTTCGAGCCCTTATAGCTCTTAAACATGGGGCTTGACCAAAAAAATTTTATCAACCTACTCCTACTAATTTTTGAGGATCTAACTTCTCCCAAAATTTCAAGACCCCAGCTTGAACCGTTTAGAAGATATGTGTGACCAAAAATTTTGCAAAAATTGAGTTTAGCTTAATATTAAATTTTAGTACCGTATGGCAACCCTAAACATTTGCCTTTTAAAATTTTATAAAGTTTATAAAACCAACTATCGTTTTCCGTTTTCAGATTGAAAATATATCTAACACAACTCTTGTTATAACAATTTAAATACAGAGCTTTTTCCAAATTTGGGTGACTGTAGCCCCGTAACAGGTGGGGCTACAAAAAAAAATTCTTCTACGAAATTATTTTTTTTTGCAATTCTTTACTCTATTTCAAACGGTGTAAAATTTTTTGTAAACATACGGACGGGCAGACGGACGGACAGAGTGAAGCTATATAGGCACATTTTTACAAAATTTTTTGAAAATGTGCTAAAAATGCACTAAAAATTCATATTAAATTTAAGCTAAAATGCGTAACATGCATTTAAAAAAAAAAAAACAATAATAACAACAAAATAATATTAACAACATAATATGTAACAAAAAAAAAAAAATAATATAAAAATTAACAAGAAATACGCGAGTTTAAAATAAAAAGCGTGCACGTTTGTTTTTTTTTTGTGTCTCGCTTATATTAACTAATATTACATTCATTATTACTATTATTGCTATTAATTCTTAAAATAAAACAAATATATATATATATATAAATACATATATATATATACAATTTATTCATGCAGCGACTCTTAATAGTCGCCTAATAATAAAACGATAAAAATTTATTTAATATTATAAACCAATATACAATATTGTGGTAATAATTTTTAACTATTAAGAGAACCATTTAAGATGATTTAAAGCAGTTAATAACTTTTTTAACAGTTATTTTTGTTTTTTTATTAATTTTTTTTTTTTTTTAACCATTTTTAGCTGTAATATTATTTATTGATTATCCAGTAATAATTTTATTACGCAAAAATTATTTATTTAAAAACATATATTAAAAGTCATAACATGTATTGTATATATATATATATGTGAGAAAATATTACACTTTCGTTAAGAGTTCATGTGGCGTTATGGGAACTGGATTCAATTTTTTAAACAAAGTGTTTATATTTTTTATTTTTTTTTTTTTGGTTTTCGTAGGTGGACCAATTTTAAATGAAAAATATAAAATGGAACAATTTATTAATATATATAATTTTATTTAAATGGAATTTTGTAAATCGATTTGCAAAGTTTTTTTAAGCAGGTACAGATTAATTTTTTTTTAAAACTGTTAAAAAATATCACAGGACGCGGAAAAAGTTTTTTGATTATTTGGAAGATCTTGAAAGTTTGCAGCGACCTAACGATTTTATTTGGTAAGTTCTTTCTATTCTTGTATTTTGGCAAAAACTGTTGGATTAGCGAACTTATTCTTTGAAATGTCATTCACACACGAGTCTGAAGCTGACATAAAAACTGTCAGAATTATTATTAAAATGTTGATTCCATGTATTCCTAAATCTAAATCTGTTTTCTTAAATTAAGCAGAAGATACGTGAAATTTGGTAAATCGCTAAAAATAATATCTTAGGTTAAATATAAGTTATAATATAACCTCCTGTTGCAACATGTACCTATGGTATAGACAGGCTTATTAACCAAAGAGTTAAACAGTTAACGCTTAAAAAAAAGAAAATATATCTGACATAAAAACCGAACTTAAGTCTAATTCACATTGGGATTTTTTTCAACAAAATCAACTTTATTCCAAAACTATAAGAGTCTACATTTGAAAATGCAAACTAGGCTTGCTTTGCACAGTCCATGTATTAAGGATTTTTTTTTTAAAAAATTTTATTTCCTACACTAAACTAACCTAGATCTTAACCCAAATGCGCATATTTAAGATATTTACTCAAGCACGTTTTTGTAGTTTGATTTTATTTAAATTGACATTTCATTTAAATTTTCTATCAACGTTTCCGAGAAGATGCCAATAAACATTTCTCTAAGCCTAAACTAATTAAGAGTTTCTGTAATCTGCAATTTTTTTACCATGTATATTTTGAACTAGATAGTTCGAATAGTTGAGCATTTTTAGATTTTCTTTTTTGCAATGCACAAAATATACTGTAGGCCAGCCTTTATTTATGTGTTATGTAAAGGCCTTTGATTTGAATAAAATTTTAAGTTTCTAAAAAGTCTTTATGTTGCTAAAATAATCCAGATTTGGTCGAATTTAAAAGCGATTCAATGTTCCATGAAATTCGAACCTCAATGTTTATCCCGCTTTATCTTGTTATTATAAAAATTGCTTATTAAATCACTTTAAACTAACTGAATTTATCTAGATTTGATTCAACGCATTTTGCATTCATTGAAATATTTCGCAATTAGATTTTTACTATTTATTTAGGAATTTTACAATAACATTTTTTTGAAAATATTTTTACAATTTCTGGTTTATCTTAATAACCAAAACAAAAATTTCTCAATTTTATAAAATAATAACCTGTAATAATTTTTAGATAAAAATAAAACGATTAAATTTAACTATATAAATTACAATGATTTATAACAGTTTATAATATAATTTAACAAAAATTTTAATTAAAATTTCAAATTACATAGAAAAATATCAAATTTGATATAATTGTAAAATTTTATTAATTTTTCATAATTACGAGTAACATTTTAGTGAAGAAATTAAAAATAAAGTTATACTTTAAACAATCTGGAATTAAGTATCTTACAATTATTAAAAAAGCTATTTGATATTAAATTACCATGCTCCCAAATACATTTTATTTTTAATAAATATAATAATTATTAAAATATTAACAACAGAAACTAATTTAATAGATTTTTATTCAAGTATCTAGCTCGAATATGTTATTTTAGTCTAAAAATGTAATAAATATATAAAGTAATTAAGACACACTATCTACTATATTTTTCAATAGACTGAAACTATTTTTCGTATGAATTTTACTATTTTCCAACTGAATGAAACTATTTTTCAATTGAATGAAACTATTTTACGTATGAATTGAACTATTTTCCAAAAAAATGGAACCTTTTTTTTTAAATAAAAGAACCCTTTATGAAAATGAAACTAAAAAAAATTCAAATATTCGGAGATATGTAAAAACTAGGAAAAATACGCTTGCGCCAAATGTTAAATCTCTATATTTTATAATTTGGAGGATGTGCTTGTTAGATATACATGGAAGGTACCCGAACTATCTATCCAATTGATCTTAAATTTTAAGAACACAAGGAAAATAAGAATAAAAACCATTATACCAAATTTAAAGGTTCTATCTTTATTGGTTTTCGAGAAATATTCGTATGGCCTTGGTTCGATAAAATGCTTTAAGTACCCAAAACCAATGATTCGATTTCGTCCATTTTCAAAATCCAACATACTTTTTTTATTATTAGTATATTAGTAGACAGAGTTTAAAAGACGAACTGTTATACAAACGTCTCATTGTGAAGCAAGGTCTACTGTCAAAGAAAAAAACAAAGGTTGTTCTGTTAATCCGCTTTTAACTTCGCTATGTGTTGAATATTCTTTATAACACAACACTTAACAAAAACGGATTCGAATATTGAACAAAATAATACTTAACTAATTGTATAACAACTAAGAATTTAATCATTAAACATTCTCTTAAAAATCGATAAATCAATATTACGGTCTGTTTAAACTACGGAACTGCATCTACAAATAATTAGTCTTTTCAGATGAACGCCCTTAAAAAATAAGCACTAGAAATCGTCTTCACCTCATTGTTGATGACATAATTGATTTACCTGTATTGGAATCAAATCAATTCCTTAATTCATCCAAATCTCATTAGAACAAACGGAGCCGTACAAAAATGCCCTTCTTATTCTATTCAATTCTGCCTCTTAAATAAGAAATAAACCCTTGGCTATGTTATTTCATAAGAAAAATAAAGCTAAAGCTATTCATCATTTATTCCACTTTCGACTTTTTGAGAACCAATTAAACCCTGAGGTGTTATTTCTGAAGAAGTGAAAATTGAATAGAAACAGAAATTACCCCCCCAAGCTTTAATTTTCAAAAAGTGGTTTGAACTCACATTTAATGAGAAATAACATCTCAGATTCTAAATTCCCATACCTTTCTATTTGAAAAGTTTCAAATTAGGAAGAACTTTAGAATTGTATTCGACTTTTCCAGAATATATTAATATATGAGGAGGTGAGATTCCGAATTATTAAAGTTTTTAAAGTTCAATACAAAATTCTGGAAAAGTGATAATATTTATCCTATCCTACATATAGCCTCTTGCTATAGGTATGGTTTGAGTATCAATTATAAGTACATATAATTCAATAGTACATCGTATTCATAGCCATTTTAGCTATTTTTTCTTCTTGAATTTTTTTTGGTATATTTTTTTTTCAATGTATATACCATATACCTCTTCATATTTTGTCTATTTTTTTGGTAAAATATATTATAAGATGTACCGACATATTCAATGTATTCTATAGCTATTTATATAATATGATCCAATCTAATAGAGTTTAGCTTCACAAGATCAATTTACATATTAATTGAAACCTCTGCCAAAATTCAACGCATAGCTAGTTAGGCATAGAAAATATTTCGGTAGTCTTTAATTTTGATTTTTACTTCAAGTAACGTGTGAATAAAATATAGTCGGTGTAGTGGAAGAGGTCCGAAGAGCTCCCTTTCAACTTATATATTTTTTTTGTTCATAAATGTAAGCCTTTATGAGTTGTGTATTTAAAATTTTGCCAAAAATAATTAACCGAATGAAATAATATTTACATTACGGTCATACGGGTATTACAGAGTTGACACAGTCTACTCTATACTACACTCGTTTTTAACTCAAATCAAAATAAAAATCTACACTAAATTACTTTAGGTAACAACTTATCTTATTACTTATCATATTGGAAACATTTACACTTTTGTTCTGTCAAACACACAAAACAAAAATATTGAAAGTGCATTCACTTATTTACACTTTTATAAATAGTACAGGTACCTTACATACACCATTTTTTTTCTATTCTTTGACCCATTATTCGCAATATTATGCGTTCATTATGAAAAAAAAAACAACAAAAAAATTCCAATCAATTCAATTAGTAATTCATAAGTAAAAAAAAAAAAAAAAAAAATATTTTTCAAACTTTAACAATTGAACAGTTATAAATGCACTTTAGTATTCAAATAAGGTAAACAAACTAAATGGAATGAAAATTAGGTTAAAATATTAAAACGGAAATTAAGTTTTATTTTCACTTAAATTTCTTTCTTCATTCACTTTGCAAATGAAAAAAAATTATGAAAAATAATATTAACAAATATATATATATATATATATATATATATATATATATATATATATATATATATATAAAATAATCATAAATAATAATAATAATAAAATATCCACAAGTAATTCCAAACAAATCCTATGAATGTACCATATTTAATACCAATAAGCGTAAATTTTAAATAAACACTTTAGTTTTTTTTTTTTTTTTTTTTTTTTTACAAAATTGTATATACGTAGTATTTAACGAACGCGTTGAAGCTTTTCTTACCCATCACACTCTTAACCATTTATAAATAGGTACCTACCGTAAATGTAAACCTATAATATGTATGTAAAAAATTTACATTTTCAAGAGACATTTTCAATCATCATCTTTGATTATATATTGTTCAAGCTACTGATTTCTGTTTCAAAAAAAAAATAAAAAACACAAAACACAAAAAAAAAAAAACATAATTTGAAAAACTTAAATATTTTGTTTCCCATGTTTTTTTTTTTATTCAATACCAGCAGCAACAGCAGCAACAACAGCATGTTTCAATATATCTTACAATCATAAGACAATATTATATAGTGATGAACTACTATATGTACAATTTTTAAAACTTGGTAATTTATTTGAAATGAATTTTTCTTCTGTTTTTTATTTTCTTATTTTTTTTTTTTTTTTTTTTTTAAATATTGATTAGTGTAAACGCAAGTGATGAGATATTGAAACTGATACGGACCACTTTGTTAAGTACACACAATTAGTCAAAAGAATTTCAGTAAACATTTAAACTGAACCAAACAAACTTTTTTTTTTTTGTATAATATTTTTTATTTTATAATTTTGTGGACTGCTGCCTCCACTTTATTTTTTTGGAAAAATTATGAATGTGCTGCGATAGATTAAAATGTGTCAATCCAGTTATACTTATTCAGGTAGTATTTTTTGTTTTTATACCCGTATGACTATATAGTCAAAGGGTATAATAAATTTGCCATTACGTTTGTGACGCAGAGAAGAAGGGGGGTAGATCTAGACTCAAGTGTATGGATCGGATCAGAATCCAAAAATAAATCGATAACTCAAAAAATAAAGGAGCTAGGATTATGAAATTTTCACAAATTCGTTTTATGCTAAAACCGGAATCGCTATTTAAATCCAGCCATTTTGGTCCACGGGTTCGAGTACCTGCCATAACTTCTAATTTTATATGAGCATTACATTACTCTATACCTATGGAAGCTGTGTGTCTGAAATTTTGCCAAAAATAGTTTAATAGAATGGCCAAAGTTACTGCGAAATTTGGTTGGTCTACGCAAAGGGTTCGAGTAGCTGCCATACAACTCCTTCTTTTATATTAGCATTACTCTACACCTAATAAAGCTGAAAGTTTGAAATTTTGCCAAAAGTAAATAACCGAATGATATAATGTATATGTTACGGTCATGCGGGTATCCCAGAGTTGACACAGTCTACTCTACTACACTCTTCCTCGGTTTTTTTTAAAGCTAGTCAAACTCTAGGAAACGGATCCCTTTGTACATAAATATGCTAATAAATATGAAGACTTGGCTAGGAGGAAAAAGAATTGGGAGAAAAATACGAGAGTAGGAGAGGAGAGTAATAGAGAAACCTATATTTTAAAAGATAGTTAGAATCCGTTTCTGTGCATTGAAGCAAAAATAATACAAGCATTGAGACTCTTAATTTTGGTACTTCGGTCATTCGGAACCACCTTATTTTTGGAATATTTCTTCTCAGGGATTTCTTTTAATAAAAGATGGGGCTTAAAAAATTAACTATGGTTTTTTTCATCCTTAAATTTAACAACTTATTTTATAATTTTTAGTGAACCTATCCTACCACAAAGGCATATATATCCTCAACAAATTTCTTTTCCTAACGGTATTTTTTACTAATTTCTTAAGTTAATCGCCGAATTTCCCTCTTTTATTATTTATAAAATATAAATTTTACTGAATTCTACTTTCAGTAAATTCTACTTTTGGTTTACTATTAATCTGTCACCTAGAAAGTTTCAATCGAATGATATTCTAGTTGAAACTGTTCGAGGAAGCGCATAATTTTTTTTTTAAGTCAAAATCAATAATCATATTTTCTTCTTAAAATTCTTATTAACAGTCTCTACAACTTATTATGAGGTCTAGGTTTAATAACTTTACGTGGTTTACATTATTGCCCATTTGGAGATATTAATAAATTTGTCATTTGATCTGGCAATTTCAAAGTACGCTGACATATTTTCCTCCATCAAATACAAGTTTTAAACATACGCATATTCTATTACGAATACAAATTTCAACACAAATGGAAGGTTAACACTTTTTTTTTTCACTTTTTTAAGAAATCAATCAATTGGCAATGCTTTAAAAGAAACAACAAATTTTTATCATATTTTTTTTCTTAATATCATTAGCATAACATAGACAAGCTGAGAAATCGATACAACATTCCGAGACAGTGTTGTATCAAATTAAATATTCCAATAATTTTGACACATTAATTTTTGATTATTGTAAAAATATGAATTTAAAAAGAGTAAATGAAATGAGTTTTTGGGTTCGAAACATTATATTATGTTTTTGGAGTAAGAACCTTACACTAGATAGCAACTTAAACTTTACTTAAATATATTACATCGAGTTTTGAATCTTATCAAATTTGAAATATTGTCGTCTATGATACCTGTTCCAGTTAAAGAGTCCTCGATTGGTAAAAAAAGCTAAATTACACTTTCGTCTATTTTGGACATGACCCACATTTTTGCTCGCCGGAATAAGTCGACACACTGGACTACATTAAGTCTTAGCCTTTCTTCAATACTGTGGAAGAAAAGGTTATAAGTTCGTGGGTGGAAAAAAAATAGAGTTTCTTCTGTGCAAACAAAGGTTGTTCCATTTTGTTCGCGTGTGTGTTTATGTATGTGGTCTGTGAACAAACTCGATTTAATTTCAACCGATTTTGATGAAATTTGGTATGAATACTTTCTTCATCAATACTAAGATTATGTTCGTAGATGGGCCAAATTGGAAGTCGAGGAGGCTCCGATACAAAAACTCCAGACTTTTTAAGATATAGTTCTAACCGTTGGAATGAGTTTACATAGACGTTTGATAAAAACCCATGAAGAATATTTTTTATTAATTTATTCTAGTCTCATAGGGCCTAAAAATTCTAGGAGTTTCGGGAATGTCAAGTTTTAATAATTCGTTGAACTCTCAACCGATTTTAATTAAATTTGGTTATGAATGATTTTTTTGTCGAAAGAAAGCACGACGTCACAGAAGGGCCAATTCGGACAATAGGATTCGTTGTACCTAACATATAACAAATATAGCTACCAAACTATACATTGAATTTCATTAAAATGAAACATTGGGTAAATTATATTCAACTCAATTCATTAGACATCTCATTGTTGATCACACGTGCAACGATTTTTTAAATAATAATATACTATAGCTTATCTATTTTGTAACTGGAGGTTCCCGTTTCATATCATATTTGAAATACGGTTTTCATTTTTATCTATTCACTATATTTAACAGTTATGTACAATGAATTGCGTTGGACCATTAGACCAATTTATTTGGTTAAAAAATTCCGAAAATTGGTATACAAAACTAAAAAAAAAACAAAAATAAAAGCAAAAACTAAATTTTTGTTTACCAGTTTGTTTTACTTTTCAACATCTTCTTCATCTCATAATCATCTATAAGTTTTTTTTTTTGCTTTTTATTGAAGACTTTTGGAATTGAAGTTATTGTTGATAGTAAATATTTTACATCACTTATTATTAATTAAATAATTTTAGTTTTGTATTTTGTTGTTGTTGTATTTTGGTTACCTCCAAAAAACTTGAATTATGATGTAAAGAAATCGAATACTTTCAATTGCGATTAAAACCTTAAATAAATAATAATTTTTCAAAGTTGATTACAAAGTTGATCATGAAAAGTGATGTTGAAGAAAAATGTTTAAAAGATAAAATTTTTGTTATAGTTATGTGGGTTTATGGAAGATTTGTTTTAATGAAGAGCACATAAATACAAATTGAAGGTGTAAGTTTCCATAGTTTTAATAAATTGGGCTTAAACTAGTTATACAAATTTGTAAGTACAAAATATTCAATTGGTAGGCTAAGAAGTCTGTCTATTCCATAGGTACATGTTGAAATAGAGGGAAATGGTACTAGACATATTATAGGATTGATCTTAAACATTAACATTAGCAATTAAAGATTTAGAAGGAACTTTTCCTTGTATTATGTAAGGCATTTCGATATCTGTGAGTTGTATTATTCAATTGAATATTTTTGTTTATATTTTGCATTTTGGTTACTGATTATGTTACTAATTGAACCCACTGGCAAACGGCAGCTGAGTCGAATTGAATTTTTCATTCAAAGCCAGATAAAAATTTTTGAGACGCTGGTCTTCTTGAATGTAGGACTCGTATCACTGTGCCACCCAGCATGATCAATGATCTCAAATGATATCAAATAATATTTAACTAGGTTCTAGCTGTTCTAGGTTCTACTTTGATCTCGCGTTGTATTTTTATAAAATCGTTTCAATGCGATCCTTTAAAAGTCTTCCATAATTATTTTATATATAATGAAAATTTTAAAAATAAATATAATTCAGTGCTGCAACACTGTAGATTTTAGAGGCATATAAGTACAGTAAAAAAATTCAACATTTTTCACAATCTTTTTATAACAAACTTCTTATATGATTTTAATAGCTTAAAATTAAATTAAAAACATATCTAAACTTTAGACACAAGATATTACTCTTAAACATCTGATATCATTAATTTTTAACAAATTTTTTTACTAGAGTATTATATAAAATTTTAATGTGATGTAAATTAATAAAAGATTCAGTCTGAGAAATTTTATAAAAATGTCATAAGTTCTATTTTTCAATGTTTAAAAGAAATAATCTATTTTAATTTCTTAAAAAATGCCATTATAATAATTTCATATTAGGATTCTGATTTTTAATCAAAAGTGAAACGTATTCAATATAGTTTGCAGGCATGGAGAAATTAAAACTATTAAAAAACAAATTATTTCATTTAATTTCTATGACATACTGCAAACTACAACTTTACCCTTCACTAATTTAATCACTGATATTACTTCTAAAACTTAAATTTTTAAGAAATAAATCAGCTAGACATTTTGAACCCTACAATTTAACCTAAGCTATAATTTCATTTTGATTACTTTTATAATATAGTTACTAACAGCATTTAAATTTTCATTGCACATAGCTTATTTTAGCACCTAATTAATTTACTTATTAGGAATTCCTACTTCAAGTTCTGCAAAACAGGAATCTTATCTCCCTTATATTATCTGCTGGTGCTAATAAGTACGCCAAAACATGGAAGAATTTTTCCAACATTTAAATGTGAACTAAAGTGAAATATTTTTAAAATTAAATTTTTGAATTAAAACAAAAAAAAAATTAATAGAAAATTTAAAATACTTTCAAGTATCTGAAGGATAATTTATTAATGAAGATACTCTAATACTATAAAAGAAACTCTGATTATATTATATAATAATCCAAATTCAAAAATATAATTTATACCTTAAAAGAATTTCTATAATCATTTTTTTTTCTATTTTAATTAACTTAAATTAAGTTGCATTCTATATTATATTTTAAACATTTTAGACATACCAATTACCAACTGTTACCATATTTTTCTTTTCTCATTAAAATCTTTTTTTTTATATTTGTAGATACAAATAGGAGCTGGTAAATGTTTAAAAATTATAAAAATGTATCTATACTTTAAATTCCTATTAAATCTTCTTTGTACTATAAAATATAAAACCATATTGGACAGCAATATGATCTTCTGTATTTCTTTTAAATTGAGAAAGCGAATTCTATAGATAATATACCAAAAATGTTTTTTTTAAAATATCATTGAAATAAAAAAAAACAACAACAATATTTTTTTTTTAAGATTAAGAATTGGATAATATTAATCAAATAATTTTTTTTTTTAAATTACAAGTATATGTTACTCTAGTTTAGAATGAAAAAACATGCAAAAAAAAACTAAAATAAAATAAAATACAGCACCTAAAACAACATTTTATTACAATTTATAGAGTTGAAATTTCTTGTTTTGGAAGAAACGAAAACGATTATTTCTTTTATACTAAATATGTCGAACACTTGTATAGCACACTTCACTTGTTAAAAATTAAAGAGTATTCCTTATTTTTTTAAAAATGGTTTTTATTTTATTTGTTTTCTTTTTTTTGTATTTCCGTGGTTACTTTTTTTTAACTTGTAACTAACTTGTACCAATAACTAAAGAAGCACAATATGAAACAAAATACTATATTATTAACCAGGTAACATAGTTTTCAATTTATATGACATTTTAACGCTACCGAAACTGAATGTCTATAATATACTCATATTTCTGAAGCAGTACCAGCTACTATACTAATAATAACGTTCATACTTTGTGTATATCTATTTATATACATATTTGTGTGTACATATATAATTTTAATTTAATGTCCTAAATTGGAGCAAACTAAAAAGAAAGGAAACATTTACTTGGAATACTGTTGTAAATTGTTGAAGTGTTTAACCTGCAGGCAATCGAATTTTATTTTTCATTTTAAAGATCTTGGGAAACAAATTGGAAAGAATTAATGCAAATTAAAACAAAAGAATTAAGCGAGAAACTTTTTGTTAAAATGTGTAATTTAGTTGTCATTCGAGTTGTTTTTGTTTTATTTTTTTATTTTTTTTTGTTTTTTATCTTTCTCTGTCAAATTTAGTTCAATTTTCAAAAGTATTAAAGGTTTTATATTAAAATTATAGTAGTTTGGTAAATTTTTAATGAAGTGCTTTTGATTTACATATTATATGTGATTAAATTAAAGGGTGTATGTTTAATTTTAAAATTAAAAATGATAATAATGTCTTATTTTAGGTGGGTAAATAAGATGAAGAAAATTTTATAATATTAAAATAAGTGCTGAATATTTTTCTCTTTCACAGGACTTTTAAAATAAATTGATAAATAGAGTTTTCACGAATCAATTTTTTAATTATTATGTTGTTCATATAGGATGAATAATAATATGGTAAATCAAAAGTATTTATATACAATTTTCCAAAAAGTTAAAAGATAAAACATTAAAATATAAGTTGATTGAGACAACCCAACCTGAATCCAGTTTATGGTTTCTAAATTCAAAGTGGTTTGTTCTCATAACAAAGGAATTAATACTGCGGTTTCAAGGACAAGACTCCATGTATATGTATGCAAATAAGTAAAAAAATACTGTGCCTTTGAAATTTTCCCTTATATCCTAAGGTATAAATGATATAAGAGGAAGTTTACTTCCCATATTAGGGGTGATGCTTCTCTAATTTAAAAAGCTTAAGCGAAAAAGTAAAACACTCGCCAAGTTCTTTATTTTTATATTATATATTTCCAATTTTGCGCCTATAAATTCTCCAATTATGATTGAAAATAATGCTTTTTTTCATTCTCATCAGAAGGATCTCAAGGAAAGAATTCAACTACAACATTCTAATTTATCAATCCACTCCACTTATAAATTCTTCATTAAAAAAAACCATTTTTCATTTAGAAAAATTCGCATATCAAAAAAAATATGGCGTGTCAATGTTATTTATGGGAAGATTTTAAAAATAAAAAAGAAAAATTTTATTGAAATTAAATTTTATGTAAACTAATAAAAATATTTTTTAATAATTGATTAAATTTTGATTTTATCAGTAAGTATTCTACAATAACAAATATCTTAAGATTCAAATGTTAATTATCCCTTCATTAATAAATTGAATTTCACCTCAAAATAGATAAAGCAATTTATTAGCAAGTGTTTATTAGTAGAATATTCTTTATGGAAACAAAATTGTAAAATTAATAGTATTTGTTCTTCAAATTAGTTAAATATTTATTTAAAAGATGGTATCATAATAAAAAACGAAAAATTATAATTAATCAACTACTTTTTATCTAATAATATTAACAAATTACATGAATTTATAGTAGAAGAACTTTAATATTCCAAAATTTTTTTTTAATTTTTTTTAAGAAGACAAATTAAAGTAATTAATCAAGTGCAATTATTATCCAGATGGTATTTAGTGTTAATGATTCTTATTTTATTTAATGTTGAGGTACTTGAGATCTAGAAGATTTTATTTGTAATTTAAAATTATGACTATAAAATAATATTCTATTTTATCATTTAGCTTTATATATTCAAAAGAACAACTCTGTACAAGTATTCTAAGCATCTGATTCATACCTTTTCAAAATGTTCTACAGTGGAGATGAGACTTCAATAAGCAAACCCCGACCAATAAATTTAAATTATGATGATAACGAAAAACTCATAAAAGCAAAAAATGCGTTAAAAATTGATTGGAAACCACTCTAGTGGAGTCATAAACTCTATTAATTATCTTGCCTTAAAACAACATATATTCAAAAACTTCCGCTGAGCTTAAGATAGTCTGACGTTAATTGGTCACACAAACTAAACCCAATGAAAACATTTTGTGTCCTTAATGAGTGCAGGCCTTTAAGAATTTAAAATATTTTTAATAAAAGTACTTGAATATCAGTTAATTAAATTTAATAGCGAGGTTTCATATAGCCCCAGGCTATATCGCCATTAGGTATTATGTCACAACTTCTGATGAAAGAAATGTAATTTGGGGACAATTCTGTGAATCATAATGTCCTTAAATTGGTGAGATATATCATCGTAATAATTTTAGCTATTTTTCCAAAATACAATAATTAAGGATATCATGACTCACATTAGCCGCTTAATTGAAAACTCATATGTTTACATTGTTTTCAAAGAGTCGAAAAAAAATTGCCGGTAAACCAAGAGCCTCAAAAAATGCATGGCCGCAGCCTTATTCGATGAAATTGCATTCTATTAATCTATTTTTAATGACTAATATATTCTATTACAATTTTTAATGAACTGTTTATTATTTTACAAAATTTTATATCAGCAATCAGTAGGTTTAATCATTTATTTTTAATTTTAACTAATAATTTATATTGAAAAAAATTAATAAGACAATTTTCTGAATAAACAATTTAAAAATTAATAAAGAAAATTAAATAAATATATTAATAATAATAAAAAAAAAACAATGTATAGTATTTATTGAAAGTAATAAATGGTGTAATGTCTAATATTTAATGTATATATACATATTATATTTTTAATAATAAAATTTAAATTCAATTTTAAAATATTAAAAAAAAAATAAACAAAACAGAATAACCATATGAAGGAAATGCTATTTTTATTGCATTAAAATTTATTCAAACAACTCATTACTTTACAGGTAAATATAGGTAAAACGTTTAATACAAAAACTTTGTTCACAACTCTTTCAGTGAGACAAAAACAAACAAATTACATCATCGTTTTTTTTTGTATTTTATAATTTTTTTTCCTTTTTATTTAATTTAAATGTGAAACGATTTAAAAATGAATCCACACTTAATTTAAAAATCCACCTATTTTAAAGTTTTATTTTCATAAATAATTTTGTTTTTTTATAAGAAAAGTTATTTAATTGAAAAACTTATGAACCCATAGTCTTGGAACTTAAAAAAAAAAAAATCGAAATTAATTTATCCAAAAACCCACGCAATTTTCATACATATACATAAAAAATTATTAATTCATCAATTTTTCTTGAATTCTGCGGGAT
Organism: Dolichopus griseipennis; assembly: GCA_963082915.1. Classification (NCBI taxonomy): domain Eukaryota; kingdom Metazoa; phylum Arthropoda; class Insecta; order Diptera; family Dolichopodidae; genus Dolichopus; species Dolichopus griseipennis. Next base: position 50,705,557 of record OY720443.1, on the reverse strand, counting down.
TTTTTTTTAACATCCGTATCTTATATGAGGATTCTGGAAACTATAAAAAATTTCATTCTTTAGTACACAACATCTAACTTGATTATGCTATTTTTAACCACATATTAAAAAATTTTTTAAAAATGTACTTTTAGAGTTTCACTGTGTCGGTTTATACGTTCGGGTTTTTTCAAAACTTCTTCACAGTTCGAAATGAAGTTTTAAATATAAAAAACAAAAAACAAAACTAATTTGTTTAATATTTTTTTTCTTATAGCCCAACTAATTACGAAGCTACAGCTCCTCAAAGAAGAAAAATAAACGTATATTTAGAATTGGTATTGCAAAAGTTCTATGAGGTATATCTACAATCCCTAACCTATAACTGATTTTATAAGCTATATTACTATATATAAAAAGATTATACAGTGCTGTTAGATTTTAATTAACCTTTATAGGAAGTTCAATTTATTTTTAAATGTTTTAGCCACTTATATTAATCAAAAGACTTAAGAGAGAAACTTGAAATTTCTGATTTAATGAGAGGACTTTAATCCTTGAAAGTAATTATGATTCATTTTTTTTTTTGTAAAATCTGAAACTAAGTGTTTGAAAACACCATTTACTACACCGTCCAATTTTTTTTTTGAAGTAATGTACAAAAGTTCTAACGTTATATTCTACATGCGAGAACGGTTCTTTTTAATTATAAAGGACTTCCTAAAAATTAAAGAAATTGTATCTCCTAATTTTCCAACTCTTTCATATACACATTCATAAAATTGTAACATAAATTTTATATAATTATTATTAGTATGTGTACATGTATGTATATATGTATTTATTCTTTAATTTTAGAAATGTGCTTTATTAAAAACTTTTTATTTCTTTCACTTCTTATATGTTTTTTTTAAATATTCACCTGGTAGAATCTATAAAATATCAAATATGAATCTTTATAATCATAATGCAGTTGCATAACATATAAAAATCTCAATTACAATCTAAATATATACCTACTTATCTAATGTATCTGCACAACAAGTCCGATTAACAAAATTTCATTCTATTTGAAAGAAAAGTACAAAAAGAACAACAACAACAGTAAAACACTTTAAAAGTAAGAGCACAAAACTTTTCATATTAGAATCCGATAAAACTTCCCAAGCAAATAAGAAACAAATTATTTGTTTTTGTTATTTTTATTTTGGTTTTTATTTTGTATATCTTAATTCACTTCACTTTTGTAGTCTCGCGGACTTTATCAAAACTCATATTTTTTATATTATATTATGTGTAAATATTCTACCACTGCAATATAATGAAATTATCAGAAAAAAAAACAATTTCTCGGATCATAGACTGTTTTTTTTTTTTCTTCTTCTTTGTTTTTTTGTATTTTTTATACTTAAGATATTTTCTACCTACCCAAACAATATGCTGTTATAAAGAGGCAATCTAAATTTTTCACTATATATACTTATTTAGTTCAAACTCAGCTTAGTCACGCTTAAAGTATATTATCTCCTCACTTTGTATATATAATATATTTGTATTATCATTACATATATATATATATATGTATATATTCATATAGAAGAAGAAAATAGAAATGAAAAACAACAAAGGATTCATTATCAAAAACATAGATCGCGCGGACAAAATAAATTTTACCACAATAACCACAAAAACCACAATAATAAAAATCTAACAAAATCTATCTATAAAACAATAATGAAGTAAAAATGAAAATGAACCAAAGAAAAATAGAACGAATCCATCGGTTTTTATGTTAACTATATATATATTAAACCACAACTCTTATGTTATTTTATTAAAATAAAACTTCTTCCATATTATACTGGGCTCTGGGTTTGTTGTCTAATCTTTCAAAAAAAGAACAAAAACAAAAAAAAAAAACATTGATACCTGTTATATCATAACACATAAGCTATATAGATATAATATCATTTTTTTTTTAAATAAATTTATGATATTACCTACAGATTCATATTTATATATATATATATATATATATATACCAGATTATCTTAAAGATTGTTATAGTTGGTCGTTCAATTGTCGGTTTACACTAAAACAGAGAGTATAGAGTGTAATAAAAAAAAAAGTATATGGAAGTATGTATATTAGTTTTTGTTATTGTTTTTTTTTTTTTTATTTTGAATCTTATGGATACAGTTTTTTTTTTGTATTAAAAATTATGGTTTAGTTTCTATCTCTAGTATCTTAAGATTGTATACAGATGAACGAACGTGACAATTGACCCATCCATCAGAGAAGGATTACGTAATTCATAATTTTTTTAATAAAAAAATAAAAAAAAATCTTTTTATTATTAGTTTTAAAGCTTAGATTTAATATTATTTAATATTATTTGGAGTTTTTTTTTTTGTTTTAAATCGGTTTTTTTTTTTTTTGTATTTGAAGCTTTAAAATCTGATAAAAATTAAATAAGTTTTTTTTTTTATTTTTTTTTTATTTGATAACAGGTGGAATAGAAAATTACTTTTTTTATTATTGTTTTTTTTTTGTTTTTTATTAGCCAAAGTGTAATAGAGATCAACTGACATAAACCTGATGGGAATTAAAAATTAGTATTAGAGTTATATAGAATGATTATTGTTTGGTACAATATACTATAGGTATGGGAAAGCTTTTATATAAAGATTTTAACTTTTGGATTAAAATTCCAAAAAAAAAAAGTCTTTAAGTTTTATGTTTTTTTTTTCTTGTATCTTAAAAATTCTTTTTAAAAATATTAAATTATATATATATGAATTTGAAACTTATGCATTAGATGAATTAAGTGATCTATCTGCTATCATATATACACAAATGTGGTTATATGAATTATAATATGTATATTAGTTTTTATTTATTATTTAGAATCTATGTTTTTTCTTTTATATTCATTGGAATTTTTATGATTTCCTTGAACAAAAATTTGATTTCATCAAAATATATATATACTATATTAATCTTAAATTAATCTTTACATTTTTTAATGCTTTAAAACAAAAAACCGAAATGATATCATCAAATGTTTAATAGAAATATGGTATGAAATTTTTCAGAATTACAATTAATTATTAAGAATTCTGGATTTTTACTATATGGAATTATTTCTTAATCTAAAAATTTTTTTTGTTAGATTGAAGTGGTGTTTTTAAATGAAATACGCCACTTTGGAGTCACAACACAGCTAAGTTTTATTCGATTACAACATCTTTAAAGCTTTTCTGAACATGCTGAAATATGGATATCTTAATACTATACTATTATTTATGAGTACTCCTATTATTGTGATTAAAATATTATATTGAATCAATTTTTTATTATATCAGTGGCGTGTCGCACAGCAATCCGGTGCTATAAAATCTTCAATTTAGTAAGTAAAAGAATATTTCAGACCGTCTAGGTATTCTTAGTTTTAATCCTATCGGATCTAGAACAAAGAGGAAATTATACAATTATGGCACCAACTGAAACTTATTCTTTTTCTTAAAATTTTGTTTATGTGGTCTTGTTTAAAAAGTAACAGTTTTAGTGAATAAGGAGTCATAAAATGCTAATGGATGAAATCAGCGATTAAGCTAACCTTTTCTATCATGGAAATAGGCCTTTTTTTATGAAATTCGTCTATTTTCAAACGAATTTCGATTTTCAAATACAAATTGTCCGGAATTTGGAAATTAAATTGGTCTTTTTTCAACTAACACTGTTTCTGAGAATCTAGTAGTCGGATCCACATATTTAAAAAAAAGTAGCTACTTCCCATTTTATAGTAGAACCTTAGTACAAAATAAAATGAAAAAAGTTCGGAGAAGCTTGTCCCAAAAAATTCCCCCCAAACATTTAGCTCCCATTTTTTGGAACCAATCTTTTCCTTATTTATCTTTATATTAAAGAATTTGGTGACTAGATTTTTTTAAATTATATTAGTTTAACTTCTAGGTTCAAGATATGGCGTTTTTAGCACATTTTCAAAAAATTTTGTAAAAATGTGCCTATATCTTCACTCTGTCCGTCCGTCCGTCCCTTTTTACCTACGATTGACAAAAAAATATCAGAAATGGGTAGGTATTGCAATTAAAATAATTTAATGTTAAAACTTTTTTTTGTAGCCCCCCCCGTTACGGAGCTACAGTCCCACAAAGTCGAAAAAAGCCCCATTTTTAAACAGTTATAATTAGAGTTCTATAAGGTATATTTCCAACCTGAACCTGAACCAACCAGACAGCTGTTCTTATAAGCTTTACAAATTTTTAAAAACCAATTGTATAGGATTACCATACGGTACTAAAATTTACCGTTATTCAAAACTAAGTTTTACAAAATTTTTGGTCCCTCATAACTTCGGAACGGCTAAATCTAGAAACTTGAAATTTTGGGAGAAGTTAGATCTTTAGAAATAAGTAAGAGTCAGTTAACAAAATTTTTTTGTCACGCCCCCTCTTTAGGAGCTGTAAGGGGTCGAAAATTGAAATTTTGCTAAAAATTTTGCCTTTAAACACCTATAACTTGAATATCTGTCAAAATTTTTTTTTATTTGTATACAAATTTGAAAGCTCCAAAACAAAAGTTTGATTAAGTGTCAAAGGTTTTTCTTAATTTTGACTTTGTCCGTCCGTCCGTCCGTCCGTATGTTTACAAAAACTTTTACACCGTTTGAAATAGAGTAAAGAAATTTTAACCACGGGTAAATATTACAAAAAAATTAATTTCGTAGAAGAATTTTTTTCTGTAGCCCCACCCGTTACGGAGCTACAGCCCCGGAAAGTTGGAAAAAGTTCTATTTTTAAATTGTTATAACAAGAGTTTTGTTAAGTGTATTTTCAATCTGAAAACGGCATAACATTGCTGATTTTATAGGCTTTACAAAATTATAAGATTAAAATGTATAAGGTTACCATACGGTACTAAAATTTACCATTTAGCTAAACTCAACTTTTGCAAAATTTTTGGCCCCATATTTCTTCTAAAGGGTTCAAGCTAGGGTCTTGAAATTTTGGGAGAAGTTAGGTCCTCCAAAATTAATAGGAGTCGGTTAACAAAATTTTTTTGTCACGCCCCCTGTTTAGGAGCTATAAGGGCTTGAAAATTGAAATTTTGCTATTTTCAACCACCTGTAACTTTAACACCTGTTCAAATTTTTTTTTACAAATATGCAAAATTTACAGCTGCAGCTGCATATTTCAACATATGTTAAAGGTTTTTCTTAAATTTGAAAGGGTCTCTTTAAATTGAAGAAATTGTTTCTTACTCTTAACCATTTTTGATTAGATAATAAAATTTTAAGTAAAATTCCAAATTTTGGTGGAGTTCACAATTGATTTCCCCGCAAAAAATTGAAGGGTGAGGAGAGGAGGGGGGCCGGCAGATCCATCATAAGTTTGCTAAGCAAAAATTTGGGAACCTTCCCCATTGAAGGGCTTCTAGGTCTTCAAAATTAAAACTTTTATTCTTATAAAACAGTAACTTATTTACCAGTGTAAGTTTTTCCAAAATTAAACGTTAACATTAAAGCTCCATAATTATATTTTGCTCTTATTAACAGGTTTTCTTGAATGCATTGGGGTTATATTCTAAGTATTTCACTATTAGTCATATAATTAATTATTAATGAAATAACAAAATTATAATATTATCATAATATATATTTTTATAAAAATAAATGATTAAATACTCAGTAAGAAACCGTATATAATTTTGAAAATGTGCTTTTTAAAAACCCTTGGTTTTTTTCCCTCATTTGTTTTTTTAAAAAAAGACCAAATTGATTTGAAAAAAACTAAATACATTTGAAAATAGACAAATTTCTTAAAAAGGACCAAATTCATGTGAAAAGAGTATAAACTAATTATGATCTATTTTGTTATTAATTACAATGAATTTTATTTGCTTTTAAAATCAATAATTTAGAAATCATTTAAATGGAGGTAACATAAGTATAATTTGTATATTTCAATTTTAAATTAATGTTCCTTTAAAATATTAATTAATCTTATTCATACTGTGTTTTCGCAACATTTCTGTTATACTAAATTCTTATTTTTTTTTTTTTTGAATCATTAGCACAAGTAATTCTTTAAGTTTTATAGAGTGTTATTAAGTCAATTCACAATTATTAAAATATTTATTCCCAGAAATAACCTCTAGATAAAATTTTAAATCAATGTATTTTGCCTTAAATAGATAAATAAAAATTTTGATTTATCAAAAGAGTTTAATATTAATTATTAGATAGATACAAACTAACATTGACAAATTAACAGACATTACAAATGAGATTTACTAAGTAAAAAAAAAGTAACTTAGATAATATTAATTTAGCAATTTAATTACTGGTATTAACTTTGAAATTATAGGTTATACAGAAGAAAATTTTGTTTTCTTTTTTTTTTTGTGAATTTAAATTAAGGGGACAATCTGCAATTTATGTTTCCTTTTAAGAAAAAAAATTTCCTATCAATTAGTGAATAGTAGTAGTTTTAACTATCAATTGATGATTTTGCTCTAATTGAAATTGTATGGTATTTTAGAATTAAATTAAGTGGTTGGTTTAATAGTACATACGACTCTATATAGTACTAATATTTACAAATTATCTCATGGATAATTTTATTAAAAAATTTAAAATTTTATAATTTTTTGGTCTATTAACCGAAGGAGTGTGAGTTCGATTCCCATTACAGATCATAAATATTTAATTGAAAAAAATTTACTGAATAATAATTTATAATTTATATTTTATATTCACCCCATTGTGAATCACCCCCAGTGACTAAATATAATTTAAACATAGGGTTTCAATTTGGAAATCTCTATTCATAGCTTTTTCTACTATTTCCTTCAAGGATATTTTGTGTCTTGTTAATTCATCTAGTACTGTTCTTTTCCATCTTGTTCTGGGTCTACCTATAGACCTGGATTCGCCTAGAGGATTCCAGGTAAGCGCCATTCTTGTTAAACATATTCTTAATTTTTTCTTAGTGTATAACCAATCCACAATCATTTCCTTCTGGTGCCTTGCCTCACTACATTTTCCTTGTTTGTTAGTGCTCACAAGTCTGAATTTCGTATTCTGTTCGGTCAGAATATTCAGCATATAATTCTGAGATGTTTATTTATGAAAACCTATAATTTATTCTTAATGGAATTAGTTAGCGACCATGATTCGCAGTGATATGTTAATGTTGATATCATATATATGACAGATAAATTAAAAAGAATTGGCGATGGATGCTCAAAAGATCACGAGGCCTTCTGATAAAACAGCATATGCTCTTTCTCATTAATTACGGCAACGACATCCTCATTTCCTTGTAAATTTTTAAAAATAATATTCTTTAAATTCATAAGGTACCTAATATAGAAATAAAAAATTATTTTTAACTTTGTAATGTAAATACCTACTCTTACCATTTCTTGTAATTCAAAATTGATTACTATGTGATAAATTCCTATTCATATCAATCTTTCGATTAAAATTTAATCTAAATGTAAAATTTTAAATTAATTCAACACATAGATTGTCCATAATACATCAATTTCTAAATAAAATAAAAAAACATCAACATTCAATATATATATATATATATATATATATACACAATAGATAACCTAACTAATATAAATACACATAAAATATATTTGTAAACATCTATTAAATATTTTTTTTTACCATAATGGTAACATTTAAATTAATTACAGTTAATCTTTAAAATTTATTACAATTTAAAAATTGTAATAAGAAATGAAAAAACCAAAAAGTTTTTTTTTAATGCAAAAATAAAGAGGAAAAAAATTGTAACAGCTAAAGCAGCAGCAGCAGCAACAACAGCAGCAAAATTACAGCTTAAAGATTAATTGCAATCAATCTTATTTTAATGCACAACTTAATATTCTCGTACAAGGCAACACTTACGTAATACACTAAATTGTATTTTAAACAAATCCTATATATTAATACATACATACAAACATATATACATAATATGTGATCGAGTTTCATTATAAAGATTTATGATCAGTTATCACTTTGGAATTGAAAAATCTTTCTTCTTTTTGCTTCATAATTATTCTCATCAGCGCTCTTCTAAAATGCAATCTACACCTATGTACATAGGTGTATATTATTTAAAATATAAATTAATATTTACTGATAAATAAAAAAAAAAAAAAAACTTTGCAACAAAATATATTAAAAAAACTAACCGACATTCTCACCTCTTAGGAATTTTTCATTGACTGATGTGGTTTTTTTTCATATAAATGGTATTAATCGTATATGTATACTCTATATGATAGTTTATTATGCCAATATTTAGTCTAGCACTGGATATTTATATGCACTTATATATACATTTATACCGATTTCAACTTACATTCTTGCAAACAAATTTAATTTATACTCTTTTCAGAAGAATTTGGTCCTTTTTCACATAAAGTTTGACTATATTCAAATTAATTTGGTCTTTTTTCAAATGAAATTGATCTTTTTTCAAATAAATTGGGTCCTTGAAACGCCTGCATATTTTGACCCCCGGAAGTCGAAATGATATAATTTGAAAAATTTCGTCCTCAATTTTGCAGTGGAAGCTGAAAATGGAAAAATAATTATGTTTAGTCCCAAAATAAGACACCTACATTTGTGGGGGCTATTCTTTAGAATAAGCTTAAGAACCGAACCTTTTTAATTTTTTTTACTGTATTTGGATTCTACTATAAAATCGTGAGAACATATTTTCAAATATTTTGATCCGACGTCTGGTTCCCAAGAAACGGGACTCCGATTAAAAAAAGTTTAATTTAATTTTAAAATTTAAGACTATTCGTATTTGAAAAGTTCAAATTCATTTGAAAATAGACAAATTTCATGTGAAAAAAGACCAAATTCACATGAAAATAGTATAAATCCAATCCAGCTATATGTTAATTATCTGTTTTCCTTTTTTTGCATCATTTTTTTTCGTTTAAAACATAAAAAATACGAAAAAAAAAAAAAATTATGACAGAATCAATAACTACAAGATCGACAACGAGTAACGAGATGTTCGTTCATTACTTCGTTCAAGAAAAATGAAAATTATCGCTACCAATCTCTTGATAAATCATATAATATAAAGTGAATTTCATTAGATTTATGGTTGGTAATTAATTAAAATCATGTATCAATTTAAATTTATTGGCTTGAATCATCAATTATTTGAGCAGCATTCCTTTTGATGCAAAAAAAATATGTATATATATTTTCATATATACGTTTGTTTACAATTATGTACTCAATATTATAAACTAAACGTGTATAAACAAAAGTAAGTACAACTAAGCTCTTTTTACTGTAAGTAATCTTGATTTTTGCATTTAGTTACTTTAGTTGAAAAATTGTAATTGTGATGATAACTTTAAATCTTTGATCAATAAAATGTTTTGTAAAATTTTTTATTACATACTCGCAAAACTGTTTTTCAACAAAATAACTGTTCTAAATAATTGTTTTCACAGTTAACCTTAACTTTTCAAAACAGAAAAGGAATGGAAAAAAAACTGTAAAATATTAATTTGAATATGAAAAGGAAATTATTTTACTGTAAGGACATTTGACAGGAAAATAAATATGAAAAAATAAGACATTTATAATTTCAAAAATGTTTTATGGCAAGGCTGTGCATTTTGACAGTACTTTATTTTTTTTTTTGAAATAATCGATATAGTTTTTAAAAACATAATCTATATTTTGATGTTTATAACATTTTTATTTCTTATAAAACTAAATGAACGCTTTGCTTGCTCGCATGATTATTTTTGCAGATGCAGAAAAAGCAAGCAAACCAACTATGACCCAATGAAAACTTCAAAACAAAAATTTTGACATATTTCATAAGTCATTGTTTTATGGTTTTTATGGTAATTTTTTACAAGTACTACTAAATGTCAAAAGTAAAAATAAAATATTTCGTTAGATTTAGATTTCGTTAGAAATATTTTATTTTTATATGATACATTTATATTACATTCAAAATAAAATTTGTTCTTTAATTTTTTTTTTTTTTTAATTTCCAATTATACATATTAATACGTATTTTTTTTATAAACAATATCACATGCAAACAAATTTTGAATTTAAAAAATTTATTTGTCAAAATTGAATGTCAAAAATGTAAAAAGCAAGCGAGTAATTAAAAATATTTCAATTTAAAATTTTATAGACATTATGAGCTTTGCTCGTTTTGTTTATTGGGCCTAGTTACATAAGAAATAATGTATTTTATTGAAGACGTTAAAGCGTAAGAAGCAAACGAGGCTTGAATGGCGTTCATTGGGTTTTCACCTTCACAGATAATAAGCAAATGTTCATATATTGAATATTTGCAGTTAAAGAAACAAACAGATGTTTTAAAGATGTGTCAGATCCACAAAATACCCGTTAGAGTTTCCATTTTGTGCATCTGTCAGCCCGGATGTTTACAAAACATCTACACCGTTTGCAATTAAACAATTAACATTTAATCATAGATATGAGTATCACAAAAATTTTAATTTTATGAAAAAACTTTTTTCTGTAGCTCTACACATTACACAGCTGCAGGTCTCCAAAGTCCGAAAAATCTCTATATTTAAATTTTTTTAACACAAGTTCTATTAATTATACGTTCAATCTGAAAATTCTAAACAGTAGCTGCTATCATTAGCTTTCTAAATAAAAATATATAAAATTAGTATAAATTAGTATGCGGCACTTTGATTTACCGTTATGCGAAAGTAAATTTTTTCAAAAATTTCTACTCCATGTATCTTCGAAACGGTTTAAGTTAGGAACTTGAAATTAAGCGTAATTTAGGAGTTATAAGAGATCAAAAACAAAAAAAACTTTCTACTTTTAAACACTTGGACCTTACTTGGCACTGCCCAAATTTTAAATTTTCATAGTATTTTAAACATGTGATAACAGTTGCTCTCAATTATAAACTTGTTTCCTAAAATTAAAGAGAGTGACTCTTGATCTTTCACAATTTTTGCTTCTATATTAAAATTCTCAGAAAATTTTTAAGAAATGATTATACATTAATTTTCCAATAAACCCTTTTTTTTGTTAGAAACTTATTGTGACACAATATTTAATTTTGGAAAGGTGCTTTTAAAATGTGCCTTTGAAAATGCGCTTTTGAAAAGCCCTTGATTTTTATTATTTATTGTTTTTTTGTACATTTAACTATTTTCTAACCAAAGGAAATTCATATTACACTTTTTATAGATGAATTGGGAAATATGTATAAAGAATATTAATCATCCTGTACATTAGATGTCCATGTATAACATTTAGACAAAATGATGCGAGATGTAAGGAAAGAACAGTATAATCATAAACCGACTTCACAAATTATAAGTCGCATCAAGTGTTATAAGATGTTAAGCTCAATTTCAAACCATTTTCGAAAATGAATCTTCCAATTTTCTGTACTAGTATTAGCTAATGCAATCCAATAATAGAATACATATATAACGAAACATTTAAAGGTGTTGGATACTGATCTTTCCCATCTGCTAATTTAGAAAACTCAAAATGAATACAACCTTTACTTTAACAACAAAATTTACAAAAAATTTATACAAATCCTAAATCATCGTTAAATATAAGCGACTATAAACGCATATGCATCCCAGTTTCTTTATTATCTTTTTCAAAAGTTTTCAATTTTGATGACAACACAATAATGCGAACCTCAGTGTTAAATATCACTAAAGGAACTCTCAACAACATGGTTTTTTTTTTGTGTACAATGATTTATATACCATTTTTGGCAGGTTTATGTTGACACTGTGCCAATTTTTAAAAATAAATGAATCATTTTTTTCCCCTCTCAAAATGAAAAACCATTAAATATTAAAAAAAAGTTAAAAAAAAAATCATGAAAAAATCCAATAGCAAGAAAATGTTGTAATAAAATGCAATATACATTTATCTATATAGTTACAAACTTGTAAATGTGTGTATGTATATGCCATGATCAAAAACTGTTGACAAGAAGTATTTAATCATTTTTTTTTCAAAAAAAAATCCAAAAAAATAATCATTTTGCCAAGAAAAACAAATAACTTCTGTACATTTTTTTTTTCTCACCCAACAGAAGAAAATCTGTTTCTCATTAGTAGAAAATGCTCTTTCGAACTTAAGTATCATATCGAGATTTTTATAACCTTGGCATAATAAGAGTGGTAAAGTCAATCAAATATCTAGTTTAAGTATAATAAAAACATAAAAATATATTTAAGAACTACTATTGGGTTTTTTTTTTGCTTATTTGTGTGTAAATTTTTAAAGTTTTTAAAATTCCTTCCCTTTGTTGAGGTACTTATTACCTATAATTTTTTTCCAGACTCTTCTGTTATTTATCTTGACTTGAAAAACATTTGTGCAGTGATTTTCCATTTTAGATGTCCCTATTAATAATGTTATATGTTGATGCCTTTGACTAATCTAACTTTTCTACTTTTAAGAGCAAAGAGCTTCTACAAAGCCACGTTCTCTAACTTTATTTTGGCATGTTAATTTGTATTAGTTACTCTTTAGGATTCGGAATATAATGCGAACACATTTGTTGATGAATTCCTGAAACTTGCGGGCTGGTAATTTGACCATTTTTTTTGACCCAGCCAGGTTTAACTGCCATATAGAAGAATTGATTTCAAACAGGACTCCAATATTTTGATTTTTGTTGTCCTGAATATTTCTTTAGATCTCTATATTCATCATAGTTTTCCAAAAGTTGTCCTTGCCAGATTTAGCCTATTTGTTATGACTTCACTTATATCTTCATTTCTTGCACCTCTACATCTTCAATTGGTAAATTTCCAATTGAATGCTATTTATTCACATCACACATACCCACTTGTTTTACTCATATTTATTTGGAGCCCCACTTCTCTTGCTATTTCCAGTAAAACTGATTAATAAGTCATAAAAGACTTTAACAGGTTAGACCAAGATACAAAGGGTTCAATTCTAGTGATTTCAGTATTTGAAACGATTCTACTCTGCAATAATCAAAAACGATATTCAATATCTTCGTTTAGGAAAATTGTAATAAGATCTTGTGCCTCTGTAAACTCAAATATCGATTAAAACAGTTCTAATTGACTTTATCAAAGACTTTAGCTTGTTCTGAAGACAACCATATTATAAACTTAAATCATTGCAAATAATACATTTTCAAAAATCGTTCATTCCTTCTGGGTACAGAAAGGTCATCTAAAATAAAGAGAAGTAAAACATAAGCACCTATTACAAGAACAAAATAATAATAATAATAATAAAAAGAATCACAAAATCCAGAACATATTATTTTCGTGCCCTCTTGAGGTGATGAAACTAATTCTTTTGAATTTGTCTTGTTTTTGCTTTTTTTTTTTTTGCTTTTTGTTAACCAAGTAAAAGAAACAAATTATCGCGACTTAAAACTGGGTTCTAGTAGTAATCAATCATTTTGCAAAAGCAAAAAAATCAAAAAAAAAAAAACTAAAATAAAATTACATTGGATAAACCATAGACTTTCAGTTTTTCAAGTATATGCACTTTAAAGAATTTAAGAATTTAAAAAAACGAAAAAACTGTTGCTACAACTCTCAGGAACCTACCATCATTATTGTCATTGTCATCGTCTATACTATCATTAGAATTATTATAACAATCAATGCTGCGCAATTACTGTTATATGGTGCCAAAAAGAATCATGAAAATGAAAAATTTCTGATAATCGATGAACTTTGCTTGTTGACAATATTTTAAGCAACAAAAATGAACGTACAATCAAAAAAAAACATTGGCAACAATATAAAAAAAAAAAAAATTAATTTTAATTTTTGTTGTTTTTGTTGTTTTGAAGAATATTTTTTTGAAAATCGATATCGGAACGAACTTATATTTAATTCAAACGTCCATGGACTTTCAGAACAAATAAATATCAAAAAAAAAAAAAAAAACTGAATAAAAAATCGAATATTCGCAACAAAAATGAAAAAAAATCGATTCGTACGAATTAAAAAAAAAATAGCATAATATCGATATGATAAATCAAAGCTTCACAAATGATTACATTGTTGTCTACATAATTTATCTTTTGAGTAATGAGATTTCAGCACATTTTTAACTCACTGAATGTATACATTTATATACACATTACATAATATATATATATATACAGATATGTATATATAATATAAAATTTGTCATGTGATGAAGAGTTGAGTTGAGTTTTTTTTATGGTTTTTTTCATGTCCAGAATTTTTAGGAGTGCTTAGGAATCAACATAAAAGGGTATACCTTTAAAAATATGAAAAAAAATAAGAATTATTATATTTGTTTTATTGAAATTCTTAAAAATTGCATAATACTTATTATTGTAAAGTTGGTTTTTTTTTTTTTTTAAGGTAATCAGTAATATTAACTTTTTGTTGTAAAGATATCGATTTGTATTTAGTTTTTGTAGGTTAGATTGTTTTTTTTTTTTAGAATAAAGGTTAAGAATTTAATCGGTTTTGTTTTTGCACATTCGATAGATTTATAATATAAATTACAAAAATTAAATAAAATTTATTTTCAATAAATTATATTTTGATCTTGGAATTAAAGTAATTAAAGTTTTTTATTTTGCAGAAAATTGAGATTGGAATTTATAATAATAAGAATAATTGGTATTATAATATGTTAATTTGCAATAAAAACAAAGTTTAATTTTAAAGTAACCAAGAAAAAAACCTATTGAAATAGGAATGAAGATATGTATAAGTAAACCCTGACCCCAATGTATCCGGTAAGATGAAAAAATATAAAGAATTTAGCATACATTGCAGTTTGCCTTTAATTTAACTCAAGAATTTGTTGTTTGAATGCGTTGAATGACGTACTTCAAAATTGTATTGAGTGCCCAGTACAAAGTTAATTGAAATGTCAAATATTCATTTCATAAACCTTTTTTGAAAATCAAGTACTTAAGGACTTGACATATTTACTTCTTTTTTAGAACATTTTCAAAAGATTTTGTAAAAATGTGCCTATATAGTTTCACTCTGGCCATCCATCTGTATGTTTACAAAAACTTTTACAACGTTTGAAATAGAGTAAAAAAATTTTAAGTAAGGTATTAAAAAAAAAAAAATTATTTAATGGAAAAATTTTTTCACGGAGCCTGTTACGGAGCTACAGCCCACCAAAGTCGGAAGAGCCCTATATTTAAATTGTTATAACAAAAGTTCTGTTAGGTATATTTTCAATTTGAAAACTTAAATCTTAAGACTATATTCTATTATATTCTAAGTATTGATTTCACTATCATTCATAATTAATAATTAATTGATGAAAAAACTAAATTATAATATTATCATTTATTTTAATATATATTTTTATAAAAATAAATTATAAAATAATCAGTATCAAACACTATATAATTTTGATAATGTGCTTTTTTAAAAACTCTTTGTTTTTTTATCACTTGTTTTTTTAAATATTATGACGAATTTATATTTTGTATTTTTTTTTTTATTTTTATATATTTTTATTATATTTTTCTGCCATCTTTAATTTTTGCAAATCAGTTGAATAACAATTGACATTATATGAAACACAATAAGGGTTGTGACAAATTATTTTAAATAACCAAATGCAAAAATCGAAAATACATGGACGATTGACGTGATTTTGATTTTGATTTTATGAACATCCAGTGACGAGGCGATTTATTTTGACAGATAAATTTTTGAAATGTATAGGTGGATCAAGAAAACAAAATAAGACAAATACAAAATTAACTCAATATCTCAAACTCTATGGTTTATGAACGGACTATAATTGAAAATTTCTAAATCAACATTGAGTTCATTTTAGTCAAGTTTGAATTCTCTTATAAACCAGAAATGAAAACAGTTTTAACTAAGAAAAAATAAAAACCTAATCTTTCTCAAATATGGAATTCAAAAGTTTTGAAAATAAATCCTACAAATTTCTAAGTCCTTCGAATTTTACAGTCCCGTAAAGTTTCAAGCTTGTAAATTCGCTCCAGATTGAAAAATTTTAGGTTTAGATTATCTATATAAATATGGAAATATAGTTAAAAACTGTATGCACTACATACTTATATTTATGAAATAGGCTCAATTTGTACCAAAAAGCACCAATTTTTACAGCACGGAAATCAATAACAAAACTTTAATTTATTGAACCTGGAATTTATATATAAAACAAAAACCCATATAGATTATTGCAAGCATAAATACCTATAACTTTAATACATAGGTAATCAAAGGAATAGCACATATGTATATTGTTCCGAATATCTTACAAAAACACTATATTAACTATTTTTAATATATAATAATTTATTTTTTTAATAAATTAATTATTTTTTTTCCAAAAAATTTCATGTTTTTAACACGAAAAAATCAATTTTTTTTTTAAACACAATTTTCTCACCTTTTTTATTAGGTCAAAAATTTTTTATACTCATATTATGGCACTTGGTCTCACTTTTCATTAAAAAAGAACTCAATTAAAAATTTTTTCAAAAAACTTCATAAAAGTGTAAATATTGGCGTGCATTAAATAAAGTCATTAAGGTAACAAAGAAAATAACTGTAAAAAATCTATCAAATAACGACAACTTATTTAAGTTTTTTTAATGCAGGAAAAAAATCCAAAAGAAATAAACAGCATCCAATTTATGGATCCAATTTAACTAAAAATAACACAGCTTAAAGTGATATCAAAATTTTTTTCCTTATTGTAAAACTTAAAACACTACCAGCTATTAGATATTATAAAATTAACTTAAGTTTTCTTTTATAGGTTCGTTACATATATTTTCACAAAAACCAAAAAAATAGACTTTTTAAATTAAATAATAAAACAAAAATAAAACCTACCAGTGTCTGTTTTCATTAGAAAATAAAATTAATTTTAAAAGAATTCTTTCCGTATTATTTAAAATTTGTTTGGTATTACAAATATGAGACTCCAGTTATGGGGTACTATTTCAATAAAATGTTTTAAAAATCTCTTTTTCAGATAATCTTATAAGTACTTCATTTCAATAGTGTAGTTCAAATAGCAAAAGATCTATAGAGGTGTTCTAATGGCAATTAAAAATCGAAGGAATAATAATAGCTAGACCAAACTAATAATCCAAGCTAGTCCAAACTAATAAAATAACCCAGCAAAAGTCAGTTTTTCAAGAAATATCAACAAATGGAAGATTTTACACAAATTTTGATTATGTCAGCAATGTTCAACACAGACGGATTTAGAACAAGACTTGCAGCGTGGATGGAAATGAATAAAGCTAGCAAAAATTTGAAATTACGTAGACTTGGGACGGCAAGATAAAAAAAAACAGCCAAATACGGAGTCAGTTAGGTACAAGATTTATGCAATAATCTTCTTATCCTACCAGGGATGAAATGTTAAAAAAAAGTCTTAGAACCATGAAAGAATTTGTGGAACTTTCATGATTCTTCATACTAAAGAACAATAAGAATGTATTCCTAACCACATACTTAGCACTCCTTTTATAAAATCAATTTGTATAGATCCAAACACATCATCTTCGAATTAAACAATAATCAAGTATCTTAATCTAACCAAATAGGAACCAATTTTATAAGCTCTTGATATGGTGGCTATTTTCTTATCATTGACTCTATAAGTTGAATATTCTCAAAAAATCTTGCGTCAAAGACTTTTTCAATCTTACCGTTTCTCATGATGATAATGGGAAATCTCACTTTTCTGCTAATCCTTTTATTCTTTTCTTTTTCACTTATTTTCTTATATTGCACTCATATATTTGTTTTAAATAACAATGTGTGTGTGTCTATTATATTTGTGAAAAAAAAATTGTTTTTTTGACACGTGGGCGCGTTAAATGCCGATTCATTTCAGATACTTTTTTTTTTCCTACTCTAATTTTATTGTTTTTTTTTTTTTTTTTTTTTAATTTGTTAAGTGCAAATTGAAAAGTTAACGTTAAATTACGACTTGTATATTTATCTTAAAACACTCTTTGTATCTGATGCAAAAAAAAAACAACAATAACAACAACAAAACTTAAACAAATCTAGTTAAAACAAAAAATTACATCTAGGATACGAAAAACGCGCGTTAATGCGAATAACAAAGGTTTCTTGTTGTTATTCAATTTTCAAGGCATTTAACATTATATTGTGGTTGGTTTTTTTACCAATTTTTTTCGTCTGTTCCTTAATTATTGTTTTTCTTTAAAGTCTACGGTAATGTCTTATTGATCTAGTTCAATTAATTCCTTAGTATTGTGTTAAAACACATGATTTGGCGCGAAAAACCCAAAAAAAAAAACTTTTTATTATCATCGTAAACTGAACTGATATTTTTTAAGTGTGAAATATTTAAAGGAATTTACATATTTATATCTATAGATATTTTTATGTAACATATTTAATTTGGCAGAGCGAAATAAAGCCCATGAGCAATAAGACCTAATAGGCTATGTTTTACAATTCAGTTGAAATATAACGCGTAATTCGCAAGGTAGGTTTTAATTTTATTTCCAAAGAGTATTAAATCACATTGGCTTAGAATTACGTCACTTTAGAGATATTATATTATTCCATTACCAAATTTTTAGCCGATTGTATAATTAGAGAATTTTCAACAGCCTTCACGCCCTTCCCTTCGATCCACTTTTCGTCCATGCTTTAATACTTCGTTCACAACTGCTATTGCGCTTCCTTTGATGCAATGGGACTTGCTACCTCTGCTACAATGCGTGCACTGTACTTGCTTTCATGTCTGCAGTCACTTTATGAATTTTATTATGGTTGATAATAGAATAAATGTCTTTCTATATATATATATGTGTGAAAGTCTATTATATTTGTGAAAAAAGTGTGTTTTTGACACGTGGGTGCGTTAAATCAGGTTCGCCATTTTTTTTCAGAATATTTACACATATCTGGAAAAAGCAGTGACTTTGTAATCACCTCGTATGTGGGTTGAAGGAAACAAAAACCTAAAAAAATCTTATTTTTGAAATAATAATTTATAATTAGGCTTTATTTCCAATAATTTTACCCAAAAATTAAACTTACACTTTAGAATGACAAATAAAGCCTAACAAGTTTTTATCTCTTTTCAAAGTGAAATAAGGCCTATTAGACTTCATTGCTCAGGGCTGTGTATCCCTCTTACCTATATACTTACATGTATATTAAGTATAAATAAATTAGGAAAAATCTTTTACATGTTAATTTTCTTTATATGTGTGCGTTTGTATGTAAATGTTCATTAAACGTTAAGGAAAATTAATGGAAAAACAGAAAAATAAAAATTAGTTTTTGATGAAAATCGTCGTAAGTGTTAATTTGTTTTTCTTCTGCAGTTTGTTTTTATGTTTTTTTTGTTTTTTTGTTATTTATTTATTAGATTTTAACGTTTTTATTACTAACATGGAAATTAACAACTTAAATTTATTTTTATTTAATATTTATGAGAATGTTCATATGTTGTAGGAATGCAAATATCAAATTACAATAGAAACAAATGTTAACTATATTTATTTATTTTATTTATTTTTTATCTCTTTCAATATTTGGTTTAAAATTAAAATTAGAATGGCAAAGTTAAATTCAAAAACAGAACAGTTAATTTTAAGCTTTTAATTTGTTATTGTGATTGGCTTTTAAAAATTTAATTTAAAATATGAACGTTAATTATCTGTTAAAAAAATTTAATACTAATTAACCTTTTAGTTTTTTTAAAAATTTTTAAATTAATATTAATTAACTAAGAAACTGTAATAATTATTAATTAAAAACTAGAATTGCAAATGAACTATATTGTTAGAGAGATTTCTTAATTTGTGTAATATTATGATGTGCTTCGGAGCTTTATTTTTCTTATCCAAATTAAAAACTAATTAAGAAGTAGTTGAAGAAGAAAGGGTATTGATTAATTAACCAACTCGGCCTTTTTACAATAAGAAAATTTATAATACTTTCCATCTAATCATTTTTTATTCTAGGGGCTATTTTTGTGAACAAAAAATTCTTACGGATGTGAGGCCGATTCTCATTTTTCAGAGATTTGATATATTAAAATCTTTTTTAAGCTTTATTCCTTTTAATTCGGAACCATAACTACTAAAATAAAACTTATCTATAATACTCAAAAGTTTTGTACATTTCTTTTCGAAAATTTTGTTAACAGGATTTCTAGGTTAGAAGGAGGTTCGGGTATGATATTTCGGCGGTTTTTAAGATTTTGCAAATCAAAACTTATTTTTTTTTTAAATCTCCAAACTGAAAATCATATTATTGTTTATAAATTTGTATTTTTTAAGATTTCTTGAACCATATATTATTTACTTTGATAGGTTGTTATAAAAATGTACCTCATATAAAAAAAAATTGTTTTTGAATTTCATATAAAATATAAACATATAAGCTAGAACTTCTTTGTTGACTATTGAAGTTAGATTTTGCATTCAAAAGTAAAATGTTTATATTGTTTTTATGAAATTTAATAAATTTTTATTTGCATTTATTTATTTATTTATAAACAATCCTTTGCCTCATTCAATAAGATAAGAGAGTGAAGCATTCCATTTCTTTTCATGTGTGGCAGATTATACTATTTATTAATTTTATTAGTTATATTATGTATTTTGTTTATATTATATATTTTTCTATATACATATATTTGTTAACCATGGGGATTTTTTAAGACAAATTACTTTTAGCTAATATAATTTTATAAAATATTTTGGAAATAAGGATTTATTTTGACTCCTTAATAAAACGGAATTTTATGAGATCTTTGCAGTATTCTTTAAAGTTAAGGTATTTAAAAAAATAACCGTATTTCTTAACAATTTTTTAAGTGTCAATTACTCTCATTTTATTCACACACATTTTGAGACAAAATGATAATTCCTTTTGCTACTAATGCCAGTTCAAGTCTCTCTAAAATACCTTCTTGCCAGGGAGACAGAAACTAAAACGATACCAAATAAAGAAAAGTTTTAGATATGGCGTCGACAAGTCAACAGCACTAAATCTAAGAACTGTCAAATTATAGTTAAAAATTTTTAAGAAAATTGATGTTATAAAATTTTTGGCTATTCTACGGTTTAACTAGTATCCGCGTAGGACCAAATGACTATATATAAAAGATAGCTGGTGTTGCCAGCTTTCAAAAAATATATAGCTTTAATGGCGCATATTATCCTTTAAGGACGAAAAGGACATTTAAAAGTATCCTTGTTATTTTAGTCTATTTTACAAAAACCGTTATAACTAGCAATCTGTTCAATATATATATATTTAATCAAAGCTATTAACTAAGATGACGGTCTGGAGAATATTTTAACGTTTATTTGAGGACGATAGGTGCTGCCGTTTTGGAGATATTGCAATTTCAAGTGAAAATTTAAAACAAAAAAAAAAAAAATTTTGAACTTTCAAAAAAACCACTATAACTATGAAATTTTCAAAAACACCCTGTATTTTTTATTATACTGTTAGAAAGGTCTTTTGACACTCTTTCCAACGGTATATAATAAGTATGGTATATGTTGATAAATAGCCCCACCAGAGAACATAATGGAAAAACTGACACAACAATTTTATTAAAAAATACATTTTCATACTTGATTTCTCATAAATTTATTTTGCCTTTTTGTTGTCAGAATTATACGCTTTTTCCAGAATATTTATATATTTGTATACGTGAGAGTCTGAATTAGGAGGGATTTTAGAGTTGGATTCAAAATCAGGGTTTCAATAATTTGTTTAGCGGGGGTTTGGGGGCAGCAGCCCCCATTATTCTTAAACTTTTATTTGTTGAAATATGCATGTAAGAAATAATTAGAAGAGATTTTATAGTTGGCTACAATTACAGGATTATACGCTTTTTCCAGAATATTTATATATTTGTATACGTGAGAGTCTGAATTAGGAGGGATTTTAGAGTTGGATTCAAAATCAGGGTTTCAATAATTTGTTTAGCGGGGGTTTGGGGGCGGCAGCCCCCACTATTCTTTAACTTTTATTTGTTGAAATATGCATGTAAAAAATAATTAGGAGAGATTTTATAGTTGGCTACAATTACAGGATTATACGCTTTTTCCAGAATATTTATATATTTGTATACGTGAGAGTCTGAATTAGGAGGGATTTTAGAGTTGGATTCAAAATCAGGGTTTCAATAATTTGTTTAGCGGGGGTTTGGGGGCGGCAACCCCCACTATTCTTAAACTTTTATTTGTTGAAATAATCATGTAAAAAATAATTAGGAGAGATTTTATAGTTGGCTACAATTACAGGATTATACGCTTTTTCCAGAATATTTATATATTTGTATACGTGAGAGTCTGAATTAGGAGGGATTTTAGAGTTGGATTCAAAATCAGGGTTTCAATAATTTGTTTAGCGGGGGTTTGGGGGCGGCAGCTCCCACTATTCTTAAACTTTTATTTGTTGAAATAATCACGTAAAAAATAATTAGGAGAGATTTTATAGTTGGCTACAATTACAGGATTATACGCTTTTTCCAGAATATTTATATATTTGTATACGTGATAGTCTGAATTAGGAGGGATTTTAGAGTTGGATTTAAAATCAGGGTTTCAATAATTTGTTTAGCGGGGGTTTGGGGGCGGCAGCCCCCTCTATTTTTAAATTTTTATTTGTTGAAATATGCTTGTAAAAAATTACTGTTATTAAAAAATATTTTGTCATTAAATTTTGATTTTTGGAATTTTTTTTGGAATTATGAAAATGGAATTTAGGAAATGGAATTTTTTTTTGGAATTTAGTACCCAACCCATTTATAAACCTATTAAAATTTTTTTTTTTTCAAAAATAAAATTATTTAATTCATTTAAAAAGTACGGCTGAATTGTAAAACATATCAACATTTTTTTTTATGCAAAAAAAATTACAAAAAAAAAAATTTTTTATTTCATAAATGCTTATATCTTCTAAACGCTTTAATATAGACAGACCTTATGTATACCCAAATTATAGAAAAAAATAAGAGCTTTCCAACGATGTAAAAATATTTAGGGGGTTTCCTTGCAAAATTTTGAAAAATATGAGTTTTAGAGAAAGGATGTTAAAAATTTTTTTTTTTGCAAAAATTTTCAACTTTGAACTACAATATCTCCAAAACGGCAGCACCTATCGTCATCAAATAAACGATAAAATATTCTCCAGACCGTCATCTTAGTTATTAGCTTAAACTAAATGCATATATATTGAACAGATCGCTAGTTATAACGGTTTTTGTAAAATAGACTAAAATAACAAGGATACTTTTAAATGTCCTTTTCGTCCTTAAAGGATAATATGCGCCATTAAAGCTATATATTTTTTGAAAGCTGGCAACACCAGCTATCTTTTATATTTAGTCATTTGGTCCTACGCGGATACTAGTTAAACCTTAGAATCCCCAAATTTTTTTACAAACCCTAGCATAAATAGAAAAATGTATACGCACTTACTAAAAAATTCTAAAACTGCGAGAAATAAAATAACTGAACTTTTCCAACAGATATCATTTTAACCCATTTGTAAACATATTTATACGTACATTTATAGGAGATAAGGTTTATACCCAATTTTTATTATTTTATAATTAATAAGTTGTTTATAAAACTAAAACTAAATATCTAGTTTATTTAAAAAAATCAGTAATTCGCTCTCCTTTTAATATTTTCAAAAAAAAATGTTCTTATTAAATAACTGTTTATCGCCATAAAGTGACATTTTGAAAATGACATAATTTCTAACAATTTAAGATTTAACTATGATTTAATGGAAAGACCTAGAAACATAAATAGAAAGTTCTCTAAATATTATTTTATTTAATACACTTTACCTATTACAAATTACAATTTGTAAAGCCGTGACACAAAAAAAAAATTCTAGTGTCCTACATTAAAACAACATATTCCAGTGTGTGCATTTTTTATACAAACAAGGTCTTATAAGCCTTGAAAATATGAATTTAATCTTCAATTTCCTTACAACAAGGAAAACCAAATTCATGTTTAAAAAAAAAATTAAAATAATTTTTCATAGTTGCACCATGTTGTAACAATAAACCATCATAATATGTCAAAAAGTACAAAATATTTTTTAGCCTGATTGTACTCCATTAATAATATTTAAAAAAAAAACAAGGTGGTGGAAATGATGTTAGAGATCTACAAATTTCACCTATTTTATATTATATACTCGCATATTAAATAAAATGAAGATGATATATATGTATATGTATATATGTATTATATCTCTTAACTGTAAAATGCACGTAATCTCAAATCATTTTTCATTTTGTTTTTTTGGTTTTTTGGTTTTTTGTTTTATGGTATAAAAGTTAAGATCAGTTTGTTAACTGTATATGATGATCCATTTTACAAAAACTAACTATCAAATATTTTATTTCACTCTGTATTCCATTCCCGTTTAGCTTCCCAAAAAAAAAATATTTTTATATTTTCGGTTTTGTTTTACTTTAATTTTTATTTATATGTAGGTATGTACAAGTATATAAGACGTATATTCTGCTCCTGTATTAAAAAAATAAGGTACAATTTGTTACCTATATAGCAAAATTGTTTTTGTATTTTGTTTATTTTTTTCAATATATTTCGGTTACGGTCGTTTTGTTGTTCTTTTTTTTTTAAGAGTAACTAATGTTCACCAAGTAACTCTCAATGGCAGGTTAAATTTAAAAAAAAAAAAGAAAATTAAAAAAAAAAATTAAAACAGAACACAAACATTAAAATGTAATTCAACTTTAGCCTTTTTTATGTTGGATAGTTGATCTGCTTACGTTTTTGTGCTAAAACAGTGCATTTTACAATAATAATAAAAAAACAGCAACAACAACAATAAATAAAATATTAAAGTAATACTTAGTGTTGTGCAACATTAACAAGGATATTTTCTAAATATATTGACTTTTGTAACAAAAACAACAATATATTATGAGAGGGTTTTTCAACATATGGTCCGTGAAAACTTAAAATTCATTTAAAACTTATCAATATTTGATTTGAAGTTTATTTTAATGGAGAAAGCTGGTCTTATGACAGGTCTAAGTGTAAAAACCAAATTATTTTCTTGTTAAAATTTTATATTGAATTTTAATACTTTCATAAAATATATTTCAATTGAAATAACAAAATATTCAATTAAAGAAATCAAAATAAATACTTACATTTACAAAATAAAATATTTAAACAATATTGCCCTGGATGTGAATTGAAACTTACAACCTATGAACTAATATAATTCGTAAATTACCACCCTATCCACCCTACTAAATGTTACTTTTGATAATTAGGTCATACGAATTAGTAGCAGTACCTAGCGTTTTATTACAATAGATTTGAGTATTAACTTTTATGCGTTGCTAAATCTGAGCCTCTAACAGATCTGTGACTATTCTGTCGTTTGCTATACTATTGTATTTTAATATGTATTCTATATTGTTTTAATATCTCTTTAGATCTTGGTTAATATGTGTTTCTATTTGGTGAAAAGAATTGGTGATTGACTGTTAATGATGACGTGACCTTATTGCAGCAGCCAGGACCTTTTTTCCAAATTGGAAATCTATATCTTAAATATTATTATAACCTTTCTGCAACATGTTGAAATTGACAAAATAAACATGATCTGGAAAATAAACCATATTCAACAAGTTTGTGTTTGAGCTGCTTTTAACGATATGTATTTAATTATAGATCTTTGCTTAATTATAGAGCAGTGCGACGAAGAAGACAATAGTAAAGTGTCAGAAATTAACTAAACCTTTCCTTAACCGGAAGTATTCCAAAAATTCAAAAAAAGGTTTTCAACCACTGCATTCTGATAAAATATACAATTATATATAATGTGTATACATATATGATACGGTAGACCGAACGAACGAACGAACGACCGACCGACGATACTATTTACAAGACAATCTGTATTATATGTTAAGACCGCGAGTCTGTCAATGATTGTACCAGTTAAAGAGTCACGACATTTTTGTAATTTATCTGTTTCAATTTTGTTTTTGTTTTTTTTTTTTTTTTTCATTTTTGGGGAAGAGCTCTTTTATTTTCTGCTATTTCTTTTGTTTTATTTTATAGATAAGTCAAATGAATATATTTTTATTTTTTTTTTTTTTTTTTTATATTCATTTTCAAATATAAGTTATATATTAAAGTATTTAAGTACAGAAGGTATTATACAGATTAAAATAAAACAAAAATTAAAACAATATTAAAAAGAATAAAATAAATTACGGTAGCAAGTTGTAAGTCACTTGTTCTTTAATGTTTGTTACTTTCTGTGTTATTTGAATGTTATTCTTTTTCATTAAAAAATAGTTTTTATTTTTTTTTTTTATTACTTCTGTTAATACTTTTTGTTATTATACCCGTATGACTATATAGTAGAAGGGTATAATAAATTTGCCATTACGTTTGTGACGCAGAGAAGGAGGGGGGGTAGATATAGACTCAAGTGTATGGATCGGATCAGAATCGAAAAACAAATCGATTTAGCTATGTATGTCCGTCCGTCCGTCTGTCCGTCCGTCTGTCCGTCCGTCTGTCCGTCCGTCTGTCCGTCCGTCCGTCCGTCATCACGATAACTCAAAAAGTAAAGGAGCTAGGATTATGAAATTTTCACAAATTCGTTTTTATGCAAAAAACGGAATCGAGTTTGAAATTCAGCCATTTTGGTCCACGGGTTCGAGTACCTGCCATACAACTTCTAATTTTATATGAGCATATATCTATACCTATGGAAGCTGCGTGTCTGAAATTTTTCCAAAAGTAGTTTAGTATAATGGCCAAAGTTACTGCAAAATTTGGTTGGTCTACTGCAGAGGGTTCGAGTAGCTGCCATACAACTCCTTCTTTTATATGAGCTTTACACTATACCTCATGAAGCTGGGTGTCTGAAATTTTGCAAAAAATAGTTTAGTGTGATGGCCAAAGTTACTGCAAAATTTAGTTGGTCTACTGCTCAGGGTTCGAGTAGCTGCCATACAACTCCTTCTTTTATATGAGGATTACACTACGCCAAATAAAGCTGGGTGTCTGAAATTTTGCCAAAAATAGTTTAGTGTAATGGCCAAAGTTACTGCAAAATTTGGTTGGTCTACTGCAAAGGGTTCGAGTAGCTGCCATACAACTCCTTCTTTTATATGAGCATTACTCTACACCTAATAAAGCTGAATGTTTGAAATTTTGCCAAAAGTAATTAACCGGATGATATAATGTATATGTTACGGTCATACGGGTATCCCAGAGTTGACACAGTCTACTCTACTACACTCTTCCTCGTTTTTATTATTGTTTTGTTTTTGTTTTTTTTGTGTAATGAATGACTCGATATCTCTTGTTTTAGTTTTTCTTTAAAATGTTACGTTCTATGTTTTATTCTGTCTCTTTTCTTTATATACTCGTCGTCGTTAACTTGACCAAATGTTTTTATTTCCTGGTTTTTGTACCTGTTATATCGTCTTTTCGTAAAATAAATGAAAAAAAAAAAAAACAAAAACAAGAAAAAAAGAAAACCAAAAATTGTTTTAAAATTTAAATTCCTTAAATGATTTTACAGATTAATAGATTTGGTCAAATTAAGAGAGTTTTGTTATTTTTCTTAATTCTTTATTTTTATTATTTTCTTTTATTAAGTTTAGCTTAAAAAAAAAAACCGTTATTTTTTACATTTTACTTCTTACTCTAATTCAAATGTTTTTGTTTTGCAGTTGTTGTTGTTGTTATTATTTTTCAAAGGAAGTTCTTAACTTATTTTAATTAATTTTTTATTTACAGTTTGTCCTGTTGTTATTCTGTCAAAAAAATAACAGGTGGTATTCAAATTAAAGAAAAATACAAAGTAATCAATTAAAAGTGATTACTTGTAAGTCAGTATTGTTATCAATCTAAGTAATAAGAAACATAAACAAAGGTTTTTTATTTATTTATTTGTAGTACCAGATAATAGTAAATATTGCCGGATAATATTAATCCTTTGCCTATTTGACATTTGGACTTCTTATTAAATTATTTCAATATGTATACGGTATATTTTTTTATGAGATATGTTCTGACCAGGATCTGAACCCGAGACTTTCCAACTAAAAAGCCGCCATTTTACCGAGGAGCTGTCGGTCAGATCAAATGTTTTTTTTAAGCATGTTCAAGCTTTTGTTAAATCAAGTGCTAGATTTTTTTCAAGTCACAGGTTTTCTTTGACTGCAACTGAAACTGTCGTTGACGTGCTTTTTTAATTTTACGGTTAGCAATACTTGAGTTCGTGTACTTGTCTCTTAAAATATCTAGCAGACACTGATTACCGAACCGAAACATAAAAATTCTTGAAATGTTTCCAATTAAACTAAAGTTATGTAAATAGGGGGCTTACATATTATAATAATTTTTAACAAACAACCTGTCAGGGAAAAATATTCGGATCAGATGAGGCGTCCGAATCATCAGCTATAACCTGTCCGTTTTAGATGTTAAAAAAGATTATTAGTTTAGTATAAAATTATATGTACTTAGATTTTCTGATTTCTATGGAACACCCCATATGTACTTTTTACAAGTAGATATTTAAGAATATTTGTATATTTTAGTTGCGGTAAAATTTTTCCTTGTACTTGAATTTCTTTTCTTTTTTTGTAATTTACAATGCCCAGTTCCGCTTTTCTTTTTTTATTTTTTATTTGTAGCAAATATACTTAAGGTAAAAATGTACTTTGAATGCTTTATTAGTTGATCTAGTTTAAAACATTTTTAAATCTGATTAATACAGGTGTATAGGTAAATAAGATTGTATATATAATTATTTGATATTACAGTGTCTTAACCCTGTATACATTAAATCCTAGATTATTATCATATTCTTTTATGCGATTTAATTATTATGGCCTAATTCTAGTAACTAACTATATTGCAAATCATTTCTTCCTGTAATACAACATTAATATTATATTATACTAGTTAAAGATTGGTTTTATAAGATATTTGGGCATTGATTACCTTACATTTTACACAAAAAAAAAAATAGAATAAAAAATGAATATAATATATGTGGTAGGTACTTAATGTATATAGTTTATATATGAAAAGAGTAAAACTTTTAAATGATTTTAAGATTTTAGAAAATAAAGAATACAAAACGTTTTTTTAAAATCCAAATCCAGTTTTATATAAATTTAAAAAATGTTTTTTGGCGCCTTTATAATTTTTGTAATTGAAAACAGTAATTAGAGGATCATTAATCGATAAATATCAATATGTATATTGTTTGGAAAGCAAATGAAAACGGTTTTGGTCATTATAATTCAAGTTTTGTAAGATTTTGAATATAATATTAAATATATAGTGTTGCCGTACGGATTTATGAATTTACTATTCTACGAAACTTGGTATGTCCAAATCTTAAAAATAGTTTAATTAAGAAACTTTAGAAACAAAAATCAGCTTTTTTTTGAAGTGATGTAATAAAATTAAAGCTAATACATTTTATTTTAAGCGGTGCTGGCAAGGGTGTTTTTCATATCAATAAAGTGCCAGGGAATTATGACTGAAATAATAATCGATATAAGTTCTCGGCAATTTCTCGGTGGGCTTTTTATTCCAGGACTTTAGTTTCCGTTCATGACTTCTAATATAGCCATGCCTTACAGAGTGGTCAAACGAATTTTTTTTTCTTACTTAGTTTAGGCAAAAAGCCTATACTAAAATTTTTAAAATTTGTTTTTCTGCCATATTTTTAAAATAAATTAATATGTCAAATTTGTATCGACTCCCTTTTTAAGAGCAAAAAATGTGCAAATTAGTAACTTTTAATTAGATAGAAAGTGTAATTTTTGTTAGAAATAAAAATTCTAATTAAAATTTTAAATCTAATTTTATTAACCTGCCAATTGTCAAAGTAGAATATACATAGAGAATTCAGTTAAAAAGGACACACTCAGTATAACACAGGTTGCTTATTTAAAAAATCAATTCTAAAATTCAATTGACATATGACAATATTCACATTATATTTAAAGATAAGAGGAGCTTTACACATACCATATTTAATGATATTTTAATTTAGTAAAATTTTTTTTTGATTGAATCATGCTAAATCTGACAGGCAAACTGCCAAAATGACTATTCTGATGTCGTCTTCCTTCTTTTGTAGCTGCTTCAGAATTTAAGTTGATATTACACAACCCCTTCATAATTTAAGAAATAACTACTCTATTATCACATCATTTTAAATTTATTGGGCAGTGTTAAATTATATGTCAAAATCCTCTCCCATATAAAAATCTTATTGCATTATTTCATAAGTTTCCCAATACGTTTCATTTTTACAATGTATTTTCCAATAAAATTCAGCAAAAACCTTAAATTTGTTTTCCTTTAATTAACGGTACGGATGATCTTTAATATCATTTCCTAAATTATTATTTTAATGCTAGTAGCAAATAATTAAACTCATCTGGCATTGTTCATTTTATTGTAAAAATTAGCAAAACAAAAACAACCTATAATTAAAATACAAAAAAAAATAAAACAAATGTCAAAGATAATTAAATTTGATTGACTAAAATCTTTATTTAATATATCTATTATTTCTCCATTAAGGAACAAACTTTTGAAATTCAATAAAAAAAAAACCTTATGAAGTTGAAGATTTTCTACGAAAAACAAAAAAACAAACAGTAGCGCATAACAGAATGACTTTGAACAAAAAATAACAACAGAATTCTAACATTAAATTTTTATATTTTCCCATGCAATTAACATGCCAACAACAAAATTATTGCATATTAATATATCTAACATTCAAGTTCTAAATTTTAAAAGACAAGCGGTATACATAATACATCTTACTTTGGATTTTTGTTTTTGTTGGTTCATCACTTTAAATATCAACACTTTTAATAATAAACGCTTTGGGGGGTATTTGTATCAACTTAATTGTAAAAAAAAAACAAAAACAGAAACAAAATATTGCATAACCATTAGGTCTCATTTATACTTTTCATTAAATATTTTTTTAATCAAACACTTATAGATAATATTTTCAGCATATCATCAAAAAGTTTTGAAAAATATGTGCCTATACGGTTTCACTCTGTCTTTCCGTCCGTCTTTATGTTTACAAAACTTTTATAACACACCCTTTACAACAACCCCGAAAGTCCGGGAGAGCCCTATATTTATATTATTATAACACAACTTTTATAAGGAACATTCTCAATCCGGCCGCCAAGAGATGGCTGTTTTTATAAGTTTAATAGCACTAATACGTAGGGCTGTCATAAGGTATATTTTAATTAACCGTTATGTGAAACTCAATTTTTGTAAATTTTTCAAACCCTTTTTGGGAACTTTTCGGAATTTTTTTTGGAATAGCCCTCCGTGTGAGAACTATAACGGGTTTAGTATTTAAACTTAAAATTTGCTAATTTTGGCCTACCTACTTGTAACCCGAAGATCTGTCCAAATGTTTTTTTTAAATGATTTCAATAATTAAAGCTCCAGCGTTTTTTTAATTGCAAAGAATTTTTTTTTATTTAAAGCGGCTGGGGATTCTTAACTTTTTTTAACTAGTTTTCTCTTTACCCAAAACATGTTATGAAACATTTTTTAATTTTGAAAATATGCTTTTTTAAAAACCCTTCGGTTTTTCATTACTTGATTTTTACATTCCGGCTCATCTTTATTAGTTACAATAAAAAAAAAAACAAAAACAAAAATAAAAATTGTTTAAAAATTAATCTTCAATTGATGAGATCAAAATGTATTATAGCACCAACAGCAGCTATAATGGTCTCCAAGTATAAATATTACAATAATAATATTGAATGTCGATATGGTAGCAAAAATAAGTAGTATTTAAATTTAAGAAAACAAATTCGCTAGCTATACAAAATCTTAATAAAACATTGTATGGTGTTAAGACTTAAATATTTACTTGTCATATTATGATATACATATGCGTATACATATTAAAATACTTTTGCAACTAAATTGCAGGAAATTTATCTCATAATGGTAAAAATTGCTAAGTAAAATCTATATATACAACATTAAGTATTAATCCTAATTTGCAAAGTCATCAGTGATTTGCAACTAAGTGTGAATAATATGACTATAGCACTTCACAAAATGTTGTTATTTTTTCATAATCATTTTTCAAAAATGTTTAACAATTTAGTGCACAATAATATGAATGCAACAAATGCAACAAATGCAATAATAAAAATATAAAAAACCAAAATAACTTTGATGTTAAGTTATGATAAAACATATTTGAAAGACTTTTTAATTTCTTACAATGCTACTTTCTACCTACTATAAAAAATGAATGCTTCTCTAACTTTAGGCTTTCATAAAAAAAAAACAAACAAAAAAATTTGCAAATGAATATTAAAGAAATAGTTTTGATTTTCGTTGTTAGGAATTACTTTGTGAAATTTTTAAACTATCCGTTCAATTAATGCGTACGTGAAAGTGTGAAATTTTTATTTTTATGTGAAATATTTAAATGTCAAAAAATCAATTCAGTTTATTAACACAGCACTTAAATTCATATAATATATTGACATGGTAATTAATTTTATTTTTCCAAATTGAAATAAAATTTGAACGACAACTTTAATAAATTGTACTTTTATTAATATTACTTTTAATACTCAATATTGTTTGACAAAATGCAGTAGTCTTGAACGAAACTAGAGTTTTAGATATATTTATATCTTTACTTAGGATATATATGGTGACCCAAATTGAATACATCATAATGTAGTTTTTTTTTTAAATACAATGTATCATCACATTTGTTTTCCTTTTCTACTCCATTTAGATGCAAAGAGGTTCCTCAAAGCCTTCTAACTCTATTTCACGCAGTAGATTTGACTTCTGTACATATTTTCCCTTTTCTTATGATTCTTTTTGTATGCTTCTTCTCCAAGAGTTGTAGTCTTAGTTGTAGAGAGTATGAGTCTGCCTCTGGTCTGCGTCTGCAACTAATGCCAGTTTGGCGATTGAGAGAAGAGATTCTTAGAATGTATATTTTGTAGAGGCGGAGAAGGAGGGGAGATAGACATAGCCTCAAGCTATTTGTGTC
The DNA here is from genome assembly GCA_963082915.1 of Dolichopus griseipennis. Taxonomy (NCBI): domain Eukaryota; kingdom Metazoa; phylum Arthropoda; class Insecta; order Diptera; family Dolichopodidae; genus Dolichopus; species Dolichopus griseipennis. The sequence goes on along the minus strand of OY720443.1, from coordinate 50,672,380 downwards.
CGTTTTTCCATCCGCATGATAACTTAAAACATAAAGCATCTAGAATTTAGAAATTTTCACAAATTCGTTTTTATGCAATAGACGTCATCACTATTGAAAACCAGCCAGTTTGCTCCACGGGTTTGAATAGCTGCCACACAAATTCTATTTTTATATGAGCATTACTTTGGAGGAATGTCTGAAATTTTATCAATAGTAATTAACTTTAATGGACAACGTCGGAATAAAATAATGTTGGTGTAGTGGAAGAGGTTCGAAGAACTGCCTTTCAACTTATACAGGGTGGCGCAAAACGACCGATATGGTTTGAATGTTTAATAACTTTTTTATTTATTAGTTAATTATTATTATTTTTTTTTGGTTATACAGTATATTAAGGAGGAATATTTTTCGCTTAAGTAGAAAAATTATATCCCGCAAGTGGTGACTATTTTCGGCTTCGCACATTCATGCTCTTTCCAGTACTTTTTCTATAACTTTTCGTAATTTTTGATCGTAGTTCTGTTGTGTACTATTCCATTTCCAATTCCCCAAGTTTTCTTCACAAAATTCTGAAATAAAAAAAAAAATATGAATAAATTTAAAAAGTTATTAAACATTCAAATCATATTGGTCGTTTTGTGCCACCCTGAATAACATGTAGAAACGTCTTAAATTTTTTATATTTTTCATAACTTTTCGTAATTTTTGATCGCTTGTGTAGTATTCCATTCCAATTCCCCAAGTTTTCTTCACAAAATTCTGAAATAAAAATAAAAAATATACGTAAATTTAAAAAGTTATTAAACATTCAAACCATATCGGTCGTTTTGCGCCACCCTGTATTTTTTTTTGGATGATATATGTATTTCTGATCGGTGGATATAATACTATATTACGGAGGTACCCAAAGTTGACCCAGTTTACTCTACTATATTCTTCTTCGCTGCTATCTGCTTATTAATTTTTTTTCCAGATTCTGATGCGTGAGTTCAAGTAGACATACATTTTTACATAGTCCAGGTTGATATCTTTGGGGAAGTTGTTCGTATTTTACATAACTTGTTCCAGAACTCTATTAATAATGGGCATCTTTGTTCGACTTCATTTTTCAGAGCTATTGATTCGCTTATGTCATTCTTATGAGTTTTTTGAGCTGTGTATAGTAGCGAATTGAATTCAATTGATGGTTCAACTTTCATTCACATGGTATTTCATGACCAATGGCAGCATCTACTGATTACGTGTGATTTTTACAACAATTTTATTAAAAAATTAAAATTACTATAGCTGTAAGTTCAAGATCATTACTCTGCACAATATTGTTATTATTTTTAACGATTATTCCATTTAAACTGTAACAAAATTAAATTAAAATTTATTAACAATACTAAAAATAATAATTTAATATGATTTTAATATTTATTTGCTACTGATTGAAACTAGAACAATTATATTGTTAATTGAACTTTAGTAATGGTTGACAAAGTATGAATTTTCAATGGGAAATCTTGTCAACCTTGACTAATTCATAATACATTAAAAACATTTTTAACAATATTTTGTTAATTTTAGTTTTATTAAAATCTTTGAAAATTGCTAAAAATTATAATATATGTCAATTTATTTTTAAGGAACGAGTAGAATTTTATTTTTTTTCAATGATCATCTGTCTCCGCATCCTAAGTACAGTGTGTTAACAAATTCTTTGATAAATTATTTGAAAAATTAACTTAAACTAGTTCTGAAATGCAATTTTTCTACAATATTTTTGAGTTCTATTCATAAAATGTGTTAAGCTTTAAACCTATTTAAAGTCAAAGTGTATAAATTTGTATAAATAATGTTTAACTTTCTTTCAAAAATTAAATCTCTTTTATTATGAATAATAATTAAAATATAATATTTTATGTAACGGTTTTTTAAAGTCGTGCGCTTAAATAAAAATTTACAATATCCGAAAGTGTAACAAAATTTTAATTTATCACTAAATTACAATGTTGTTTTTTAATAAAATACAAAAATTTGTGATATCTGAATTTATATTAGTTACTCATATTTTTAGACGATTTTTATTCCGATTTTTAGCACATTTTCAAAAAATTTTGTAAAAATGTGCCTATATAGCTTCACTCTGTCCGTCCGTCCGTCCGTCCGTCCGTCCGTCCGTCCGTATGTTTACAAAAACTTTTACACCGTTTGAAATAGAGAAAAGAAATTTTAACCATGGATAGTTTTTGGAAAAAAAATAATTTCGTAGAAGAATTTTTTTCTGTAGCCCCACCTGTTACGGGGCTACAGCCCCCCAAAGTTGGAAAAAGCCCTATATTTAAATTGTTATAACAAGAGTTCTGTTACATATATTTCCAATCTGAAAACGGCAAATGATAGCTGGTTTCATAAACTTTATAAATTTTTACAAGGCAAATGTTTAGGGTTGCCATACGGTACTAAAATTTAACATTACGCAAAACTCAATTTTCGCAAAATTTTTGGCCACACATATCTTCTGAACGGTTCAAGCTAGGGTCTTGAAATTTTGGGAGAAGTTAGATACTCAAAAACTAGTAGGAGTCAGTTAACAAAATTTTTTTGTCAAGCCCCCTATTTAGGAGCTATAAGGGCTCGAAAATTGAAATTTTGCTATTTTTAAACACCTGTAACTTGAATACCTGTCCAAATTTTTTTTTAGTGATAGACAAAATTCAAAGCTCTATAATTATATTTCAACATGTGTCAAAGGTTTTTCTTAATTTTGAAGGGTGACGAAGTTACAGCCCCTGCAAATTCCAAAAAAGCCCTATATTTAAATAAACATAACAAGAGTTCTGTTAGGTTTATTTTCAATCGAAAAACGGTATTAGAGAGCTGCTTTTATAGGCTTTACAAAAATATGTCGCTTAAATGTATAGGGTTGCCATCCGGTACTAAAATTTACCATTATATAAAACTCAATTTTTGCAAAATTTTTGGCCCCACATATCTTCTAAACGTTTCAAGCTAGGATCTTGAAATTTTGGGAGATGTTAGATCCTAAAAAAATAGTAGGAGTCGGTTAACAAAATTTTTTTGTCAAGCCCTCTGTTTAGGAGCTATAAGGGCTCGAAAATTGAAATTATGCTATTTTTAAGCACCTGTAACTTGAATACCTGTCCAATTTTTTTTTTATTAATATACAAAATTTAAAGGTCCAACATTATATTTTAACATATGTTAAAGGTTTTTCTTAAATTTAAAAGGGGTTCCTTAAATTGAAGAAAGTGTCTCTTAGTTTTACCCATTTTTGCTTAGATAATAAAATTCTAAGTAAAATTCCAAATTTTTGTGTAATTCACAATTTAATTCCTAGAACCTAAAAAATTAGAGGATGGGGGGGGGGAGTTGAAGTTATATTCTTGAGAAATTTGGCAACCTTCCCCATTAAAGGGCTATAACAACTTTTAAATAAAAAATTTGCTGTTAGCAGTAAATTTTATAAGTCAGTAGTAACTATTTCCAAGTAAATATTTCCAAAGTTAAACTCAGTATGTAATACAATATAGTTTTGAAAATGTGCTTTTTTAAAAACCCTTGGTTTTTTTTCATCACTTGTTTTTAATTAAATTTTAATTGCTATACATACCCTGTATATGTTGCTCAATACCAAAAAACTTCTTGTAAAACACCACAGGAACGTTAAATTTTAAATAATTTAATTTTTAATTTACATTTTTTTATTGAAAATTACCAAAAAATTTAAAACAATGAAAACTTTGAGTTATGCAGTAAGGGATAATCCTAAATTTAGACAATTATTCAAAATAATACTTTTAAACTCGTGGCTGTCAGATTTTTTTTTAGGTTTAGTATCTCTATAAAATAGGCTGTTATATCATTTTTATGCACCAGTTTTAGCTGTTTTTGAAATCTGCAATCCATTTAACAAAAACCCTACTTAGACCTAAATCCCTGCATTTTGCCAATAAAGTATCGATCGAAAGCTTGATCAAAAGCTTTAAAAATAGCCACAGCTACAACATCAGACTTGCCAGAATGGCGAAGACTGATGTTAAGCTTTTCGCACAGGTAGGTCGTGAGATCACCAGTTGAACGACGGGCTCTGAACCCGTATTGTCGATCATGAAGATTATCGGTAATTTTTGGGCTCAGTATCTGTATGAAATAGGTTGTTATATCAATTTTCTGCAACAGTTTTAGCTGCAAGGGTAAAAATAAATTGATTTTTAAATTATCTGTTATATTTTTTGACATTTACAAATAAATGACACCTTCTAAAAACGAAAACAAAAGAAAATAACTGTGGATGTCAATTACATGTAAATGCTTAGTTGTTTTGCTTTTTTTTTTTTTTAAATACATTAAATTTATTTATAATTCTTATTTATTTTTAAATATTACAAAATAAAAAAATACTTTAGATAGAATACCATATGATAATGAACAATTCCAACTCTGATTGTTTATTTTTCAACTCAAAGCGTTAGAGTTCGGTAAAACATTGATCTATGAGCATAGCTTAACTCTGAGTGCTTGACATCTGTTCATCATGACATCTGTTAATCGCTATATTGTCTGTCGCCATGAATGTATTTACAGTACAATATATTTTTATACTTAAAAATCGTTTAATAAATTTTCTAGATTGCCCAAAAATGAATATAAATCTTTACTTCAACACTTATGTCATCATAATATATAAAAACAAAAGACAGAAATAACTTGGCAACATTTCAATCACGAATTTAATATATGTTTATATTGTTACATGCATATTTAAATTTATTTATATATAAACACATGTACACAGCATGTATGTAAATATATAAAATATGTTAAATAACATGTTTTTCATTTATATACAATTTTTGAAATAGAATTTTTCATGAAAATTTTTCTTATCAAATGTTTGACAGAAACACCAAAATAATTTTAAATTTAACATATAGAAAATTTCAAAAATACAGAGACAAACATCTGAAGATGCTTTTCACTAACTTCTTTAACTTCAATTTTTCTGTGTTATGATGAGATCTCCTTTGTTTTTATTTTTTTTTTGATTTTGTTTTTGTATAAATTTATACAGACGAAAAGCAATATTACAAGTATATAGGATGCATATAATCACATATTGTGTCTTTATATGCACTTAATAAAAACATAGATAACAATCAAAACATGACTTTTTTTTCCTTTCATTTTAACAGAAAACATAACCAAAAAATTATAAAAAAAAAGACTTTTATTTATGTGTACATATGTCAAAAAAAAAAAAATATTATGAATATTATAAGTTTTAATGTTGTCGGCCTGAACCCTGAATCCTTGAATGTTAATTTGACAACAGTCAAAAAGTTAAAAAAAAAACAACTGAAATTCGGGAATAATTGATTAAATATTCCAATTTCGTACATCATCAATCATTTTTGTGTAACACTTTTTTTTTTTTATTTTATTTTCTTACAACAACAATAAAAATAATGGCTTTTTACTGTTGCATGTTTTATATTTTTTGCGAATTATGTGTTGTACCTGCCGAAATTTAAGTTATCTTGGTAAGTCCAGCTGAGAATATAACTGTGATCATGTAGACCGAAATTAATAACAAATTCGCAAGAATACTGTTGCTGTTTTTTGTTGTTGTTTTAAAATTATTTCATTTAACATTTTTTTTTTTTTAATTTAGTTTTCTTTTAAAATTAATTTTAATAATTTATTTCATTACGGTATTTTTGTTGTTGTATAATTTAAAAAAAAACATCCATATTTAAGATTTTACAACTAGCCATTTGTTTTATTTATTTTACTATAAAATTGTGCGCCAGTTAAAATAGAATAAAGATTGTGGATCTTGTAACTAATCTTTATCATATTCTAAATCCTCTTAAATTTATTTTAAAGCCTCTTAAATAAAAGGTTTACCTAAAATTCAATATCTTTGATATTGTTTAATTAACAATAGTTACTTACAACACGGCTTTACTTTGTAGTCAATTTTGCTAGTAAAGTTAATAAGCACAATGAAATAAAAAAATGTAACGAATTAAATTTTGACAAGATGAGCTTGATTTTCATCAAAAGTTTCTCTAATGAATTTCTAAAATCGAATCCTGAGTATTGCAACTGATCTGCATTTTACAGTATCAAATGGGCAGGTGTTACTCAATTCAAGTCATGCCCGTATTTTTCTATTCTTTATCTTCTGCGACGAGTTGAAAATCCTACGAATTCGCTAATTAAAGGATTCGACATAAAATTTATAATTTTAATTGTGTGTGATTTTTAAAATTTCAAAAGTTTCAAAAATATTAGTTCATAGAGGCCGCCAAAAATGTCTTTAACCTCTTCGTAATTGTTAAATATAGTATACAAATTAAATAAATTTTAGTTAAAAAATTCGACTGATTTCTAATTATTTAGCCTAGATTCTTTTTGCATTTAGTCGAATTTTTAAATTACGATTTACAACCAACATCGTTGAATCGAATTTCAATGTTTTCGATTCTCCAAGTTTTTGTAAGTTTGTGAATTGCAGTTTAAACTCAAACTCAATGAAAGGACTCAATGTCCAAATTAATTTAAAAATTCCTCGAAATCTCTCAAAATCCATTTGGAAAGGCTTATTTAAATTTTTAACTTTTAATACTCATTCTAAGGTAGCCGAACTCTTATTACATATTTTTAACCCACTATAATTTTCAAACTCTGTTTTCTTAGTCCCTAAATTGTTCCATATACCTATGTAAATAATTTCTTCATTTATCATTTTCTGACAGTTCGTATTACGGCATATATTTCAAAAATAAAATAAAATTTTTTTTATTGCTTTCTTAATGAAATCTCAAGATAATTTATGTAAAATTTAACTTTTTATCTTTTTATCAATATGTGCACATTTAAAACGCCCCAGTTACAACCTAAAATAAATTTTTTTATTTTTATTTTTTTTTTGAAAATGTATTACGGTTTGTAGTAAGCCTTTCTTTTTATACCCGTGCATACATATATGAACATCGGGTATATTAAAATTACTCCTCCGTTTGTAACGCATCGAAATATAAGAGCTAGATATAGTGTCAAGGGTACGTATCGAATCAGCATCGAAAAGTGAATCGATCTAGCTATGTGTGTCCGTCCGTCCGTCCGTCCGTCAGCACGATAACTCAAAAACTATAAGAGCTAGAGTTCTGAAACTTTCACAAAGTAATTTTTAGACAATTTGTAGGTTCCCTATTGTTTTTGGTTAAAATCGGACCAAGGCTTCGAGGAGCTGCCATACAACTTTTTTGCACCAATATGAATTTCTTCAAAACTAATTATACTACGGGGATGAAAATTACACACGGTTAGTTTTATAATGACTCCGGCACTTATATGAAGTTTCAAAATGTTAGGGCCCCATTTTCGGGGGGCTGCCATACAACTTCTTTGCACCAATATGAATTTCTTCAAAACTAATTATACTACGCAGATGAAAATTACACACGGTTAGTTATATAATGAATCGTGCACTTATATGAAGTTTCAAAATGTTAGGGCCCCATTTTCAGGGGGCTGCCATACAACTTCTTTGCACCAATATGAATTTCTTCAAAACTAATTATTCTACGAGGCTGAAAATTAAACACGGTTAATTATATAATGAATTGAGCACTTATATGAAGTTTCAAATTGTTAGGGCCCCATTTTCGGGGGGCTGCCATACAACTTCTTTGCACCAATATGAGTTTCTTCAAAACTAATTATACTACGAGGCTGAAAATTACACACGGTTAGTAATATAATGAATCGAGCACTTATATGAAGTTTCAAAATGTTAGGGCCCCATTTTGGGGGGCTGCCATACAAAGTTTTCGATTCAATAACTGTGAATCTAATAAAGCTATAAGGTTAAAATTAAAATTGGGCAGGTAAAGTAATAGGGCAAGTTAGTTGGCAAAGTTGGACATCACTCGGACCATCGGAATTTTTTTAGGGTGGGCCATTTTTTTTTTTTTTTTTTTTTTTTTTAAGCTAAAGTTATGGGACAATGAATGAAAATTTTGTTTTTTGTTTTGTGATTTTTTTTTTTTTTTTTGTTAATTTTTTTTTTTTTTTTTTTTACGTCTAAATTATGGAGTAATGAGTTAAATGTATAAGGGAAGTAAATTACGGTTATTTTATACACCATAGTGGGTATGCACGGGTATCTAAAAGTTGACAAGGGCAACTATAATCTTCCTCGTTTTTTATCAGGATTCTAATTTAAATGAAATTAATTCGAAATCGGACATTGAAAGTGATATCCATTACATATTTAAAGATAATTCAAATGAAAGAAAGTAAAAATTCACCACCATTAATTAATAAAAAAGTTACAATGTTTAATTTCTCAATTTCAGTTAAAATCGAATCTGAAAAAACAGAAAAATAAAATTTTGAATGAACATAGGCGTTAACTTATCAGTAATTTGAAAGTGATTAAAAAGAAAAAATAATAATTAACAGTTAATTTGGACGTTTTAATTTAATATGAAACGGTATTTTAAAACTTATTCGTATAATATTCACTATAAATCAAAATGATGTCGTTTAGTGTCTTTTAATTAACTTTAAGAAAATTTTAATTAAATTTTTATTTTCTTGTATAATGGAGTTTTAATGAAATAACAATGATTATCTTTTTGTATTTAATCTTGACGATTCCGACATTAAAATGTGTTAATTTTGATAACAAATAAGAAAAGATTTCAGTATTAAGATTAAAAAGCTACAGTTATAATAGCGTAAGTTTCATAAATTTATATCTAGATAACCTCAAAATATTTTTAGCTGTTATCTATTTTAGTAAGGACGAACATAAAAAATCTTGGACTTAATAACAAACTGCAAGTATTTATAGTGTACGAGATATAATAAGAGTACTACTGGTTAAATATTTATTCTTCTTTCTTCTTTAGCTGCTTATCCACTACTGAATGTCACATTTCTGAATCTGCGAATAATGCGATCACATTTCTGAAGCTCTCTCTATCTTGTGCTGCGTGCATTAATTCTCCCACCGTTTGGAGGCCCGTCTATTGTCTGATGTTTCTAAGCCACGACATTTGCTTTCTGCCGACACGTCTTCTGCCTTCAATTTTACCTTGCAGAATCAGTTGTAGAATATAATATTTGTCATTGCGCATTATATGAACTAGATAGGATGTTTTCCTACGCTTGATTGTTAATAACAACTCACGATCTCTATTTATTCTACTTAGAACCTCACTATTGCTCACTCGATCTATCCATGATATTTTCAATATTCTACGGCATATCCACATTTCAAATGCTTCAAGCTTATTGATGGTCGTTATTTTTAGAGTCCACGCTACCATACCATAGAGGAGTATGGACCACACGTAGCATTTAACAAACCGGATTTTTGTTTCGAGATTGATATCACGAAATATTTATTAAGAATATTAATTAGTTCAAATATGCCATATCACATTCAGTGCTCAAAAATAATGAGATTTAGCCAGATTATTTAGCTGTGGAAAGTATAATGATGGTAAAGCGATTAGATTGCTGACATTCCAATTGACAGGCCGATTTCGAATCCCTGTAAAAGTAAAAAAGCTTAATTCTGATTTTCGATTCAACTTAGCTATCATACTGTTTATATTAATGAAATATCCACTAATTAATAATTCTATATCCATAACAAAAAAGTAATTAATATAGTAATATAAATAAATACAAAAAATTTAAACAAATAATTAAACTGAATAATACAACTCACAGATACTGAAGTGATTTACAATATATACAATAGGTAGGTATACAACAAATATTATAATATATTCAAAATCTATGACGATTCTACATGTTATAACAGATAACAGCCTTGAATACACATAAGAAACTCTGAAAAATCTTCTACGTTAGTTACGTCGCAAAATATGAACACTGTAGTTTTACTTTAACTGCGCTAATTGTCAAAAGACGCGTAAAAATAATTTTCTTAAAAATTTTTTTCTATAAACTTTTCTAAATTTAATTTTAAGTTAATATTGTGCACATTTCCTCTATTTTTGACCTTGACTTAAAATATATCTACAATCGATAGAAAAAAAACCTTCACAATAAAAACTCAATTTTTACAGTAATTTAAATATTTTATAAACTATATATTAATAACTCTTATCTTGTAACGCGATTACTAATAATAAAATTATACAGAATTATGTAGATATATATTATCATTGTATCCTAGTTGTAATTAAATAATTTAAAAATGATAATTGAAATGATCAAAATACATAATAGTATAAAAATTTTAATTTAAATTAATCTTAGGTGTAAATTATATAATAAACTCCTATTTCAAATTATTAGTTCCGGTATTAATATTTTTAATATTATAAAATTATTATTTTATGAATTAATGTACTATATCAACTATTTATACAAATACTTTAAAAGTTGATTATTTAAAATTCAATTAATTTATGCATATTTTTTTTTAAAAATTCATTGAATTTAATATTGCATTACTATGTATACATATTGTTACCATTTTATATCTATAGTTGTTTTTTTTAAATCATAATATGCTTAAATACACCTCATATAATAATAAACTTCTATACATTATGATGAATTATTTATGAAGTGTCACATTTAGTTAATTGAATATTGCATATATACGAATAGTATAATTTTGTCAGTGGTGGTGGTAAATAATAATAAAAAAGTATAATTGAAATAAAATTGAAATGTCAATTTCAATTACAGAGTTTAAATTGTATAAATGTAAATTTAAACTCTAAAACACTGATTTTACTCTATTTATGTTGATATTTTTTTTTTTTTTCGAATATAAAATATTTTCTAATAATTGGTTTATAAACTTATAAAGTATTCGAAATAGAGAAGTTAAATTACTACCTACCATTTTTTTTTATCTATTTAATGCCTAATGGTGGATTTGTTTTTTTTTTTTTTTGTTTTTGTATGCGTAAATTAAAAATTTTTAATGTCTAATATTATAATTTTCTGTATATTTACTATATTTATTTGATTTAATTTATTTATGAATTTATTTATTAATAAATTGTTACATGTCTTATGGATAACAAAAGATTTATTAGTATTGTGATATAATTTCAATTCAATTCATATGCAATTGAATGGATGACAGAATGGAAAATTTGAGGTGTCATTAACAAGATATTTTTTTCCAGATGCAGCTGCAAATAATAATTTTTCAATTATTTAAGTAAGGCGGTACTAATGTTTTTGTTATTTATTTTTTTATTTCAAAATATTGTAAAATATAATTTTTAGTTAAACGAGGAAGAGTGTAGTAGAGTAGACTGTGTCAACTCTGGGATACCCGTATGACCGTAACATATACATTATATCATCCGGTTAATTACTTTTGGCAAAATTTCAAACATTGAGCTTTATTAGGTGTAGAGTAATGCTCATATAAAAGAAGGAGTTGTATGGCAGCTACTCGAACCCTTTGCAGTAGACCAACCAAATTTTGCAGTAACTTTGGCCATTATACTGAACTACTTTTGGCAAAATTTCAGACACGCAGCTTCCATAGGTATAGAGTAATGCTCATATAAAATTAGAAGTTGTATGGCAGGTACTCGAACCCGTGGACCAAAATGGCTGAATTTAAAACTCGATTCCGTTTTTTGCATAAAAACGAATTTGTGAAAATTTCATAATCCTAGCTCCTTTACTTTTTGAGTTATCGTGATGACGGACGGACGGACGGACGGACATACATAGCTAAATCGATTTATTTTTCGATTCTGATCCGATCCATACACTTGAGTCTATATCTACCCCCCCTCCTTCTCTGCGTCACAAACGTAATGGCAAATTTATTATACCCTTGGACTATATAGTCATACGGGTATAAAAATAAAAATATTAATTTATTATAAGAGCAGCAATCATAACAATGGTGTATATTTACATCAAAAATGGATATACTAAATTTGGCTTTACGTTAATGACGCAGTAAAGGAGGGAGTTAAATATAGACTTAAGTGTATTGATCGGATAAGAATCGAAAAGTAAATCGTTTAAGCTTTATAATTCCTTCCCTCCACCTGTCCACACTTTAACTCAAAAACGAAAAAAGGATTCACAAACTAGTTTTTTTAGAAGAATTACCCATTGAAATCCAGTTAAATCGCTCGACGGGCTAGAATTATATTTTATAATCAAACATAACAAATTATTGAAAACTGCAAATCATATTGTACACTATAACTTTAATTAAGGGATATTCGAATCACTGAAATTAGTATATAATGCAAACATTTTAAAATTAACTCTTGTTTTGAATTATCGAAAGTTAAAATTAAATCATATAAACCCAAAAACTTCAAGCCTCCTAATTTCTAGAGGCTGATAAGTCTATATAAAAAAATTATTGTAAGAACCGCGTGTTCGAATTGTAGTCTAATATTTTAATATTTGAAATTTAATTAATTATTTTTCAGATTTAAATTTTTAGTGAAAATGAATATTCACTGCACAATCGGCTTTTCAAAACATCAACATCCTAGAAAAAAGGAATCGAGTAACTGTAAAACTTTCAATTTTATAAGTTAAGTAAACGTTGTAGTTTTATGAATATTAAATATATTCAATACCACTTGACATATATCGGAGGTAACGGAAGCGAAGTCTTTCTTGTCACCTTTTTAATTTTGACTCATAGATGAAAACTGTAAAATCGGAACCATCTGGCGTTAAATCAAAAGGATTAATCAAAGTATAAAGGTATATCAATGAGAAGTTTCTTACTAGAATACTCTTCCACGACTCAGTAACTTAAAGAATCTTATAATACAACAAAATATAGAAGTGAATAAATGACTCAAATCGGAAAAAGGATGTTAGAGTGTTTGGAAATCTCGTGACAGAAAATAGTCCTATTAAGTATTGTTTAAATTAAATGGAACTAGTATTAATGCGACATATGGTGTCGTTGTCAAAGTGACAGTTGGGAAATAACTGAACATCTACAAAGAAAAATTGAAAATAATATAAGAAGAAAACTCTTTCATCTGCAGGAACGGGATTTTTCACTAGAATTGAAATGATCTGTTTAGTAAAGCTCTTAAATAGTCGTGGGGTGGAATTGCAGTAAAATGCGCAATAGATTTAAAGTTGAAACAAATTGATAACATATTTAATAATCAAAAATTAGAATTGTATGGAAAAATGCAAATCCTCAATCGAAAGGAATAATCTCGAAGACACAAATCGAATTACTACTATGATTTTAGAATAAATTTTCAATAAACAAGTAAAGAAACAGTCAGTCGGTGCAACCGACTTAGAAATACCCTACACCTATTTGGTTCAAATTTAAGGACATATCCATAAGTCATTTTAATACCATAGAAGCTGTTATTAATTTGATCGTAAGACATAGCTAGCCAAATTAACTGTATAATACTAAAAACATTTTCTAATTACCCTATCTATTAAAAAATACTACAAATTCTTACTAATTTATCTATTTAAAAATATTAAAAAACAAACAAACTTGAAATAAATGAAAATATATTTATTCTAATTCAATTACAAAATGAAAAAATTCTAAGTATTAAATTTTGTGATAAAAAGATAATCAAAGCATAATATATTTAATAATCCAAATTTTTAAAAATTGCAATTATTTTAAATAGTTAGTTTATATACCTAATAGAAAAACTTATAAACGCAAAATATGCAATAAATGTATTTCTAAAATACAATGAAAAATTTACACCTTTTCATATAATTCATTTAAATATAAAAATAAATTTTACATAAATGCAGCAAGTACCTTTGAACATAGCTGAACCACTACAATTAAGTCTAGTTTTCGGAGACACATAGGACATAGGAAATGTATTCTTTGGCTTCGAAATTAAACTCGACCACAACCAATTCCCATGGTACTTTCATTACTAGTAACCTACTGTTAAATTTCATCTAAATACCGGCATTATTTTTTGAGTTATGGTGTTTTTAAGATATATGTTTGTTAGTTCTTGAACTTTTCAAGGGTTCCAGGACCCGAAATTATGGTACGATTTCGCCCATATGCAGTCCCGTCATACTTTCAATACTAGTTAACCCTTGTACACAATTGGAACGCTCTATTTTAATTTTAAGTTACTAGTTTTATTAATTTCGATGATAAGCTTTTACACATTGGGGGGTCTAAGAGAGGTTCTGAACCACCACTCCAATTGATCCCAAATTAGGGGGGCACGCAAGAAATAGTAAAGAACACCCTTGTGGCAAATTGGAAGCTTCTACATTTGTTTCAAGTAACTATCTTTATTAATTTTGAAAATATGCTTTAAGGGCCTAAGAACTGAGTGGCTGGTCCCCGATCCACTACTCCAATGGGGCCCGAATTTCAAAGACATTTACGAAATAGGAAGGGACACCCTGATACCAAATTTGGAGGTTCTATCTTCATTGGTTTCGGAATTATGCTCGTTTGGCCTAAATTCGATCAAAAAGTTCTAAGTTCCGAACCCATTGTCCAATCCTCACCGTACGTAATCACCGCCGTAGTTTCGCTGCCAATAACCTACAGCACAAATTTCATGAAGATAGCCTCATTAGTTGTTGAGTTATCGTGATTTTTTATATATGTTCCTTAGCCCTGACATCGATTAAAAGGTCCGGAATCCGAACCGTTGGGCTAATTTCGCCCTTATATAGTCCACGCTGTACTTATAGTACTAGTTAACCCTTGTACACAATTTGAACGGTCTATCCTAATTTTAAGTAACTATTTTTAGTAATTTCGATTATAAGCCTTTAAAACTTGGGAGGTCTGAGAGGGGTACAGAACCACCACTCCAATTGATCCCAAATTAGGGGAACACGCAAAAGATAGTAAAGAACACCCTTGAGGCAAATTGGAAGCTTCTACATTTTTTAAAGTTGTTATCTTTATTAATTTTAAAAATATGCTTTAAGGTCTTCGGAAATGTGTGGCTGGTCCCCGACCTACTACTCCAATGGGACCCAAATTCACAAGACACTTAGGAAATAGGAAGGGACACCCTGATACTAAATTTGGAGGTTCTATCTTCATTGGTTTCGGAATTATGCTCGTTTGGCCTAAATTCGATCAAAAAGTTCTAGGTTCCGAACCCATGGCCCAATCCCGACCTTACGCAATTCCCGAAGTATTTTCACTACTAGTAACCTACAGCACAAATTTGATGAAGATAGCGTCCTTAGTTGTTGAGTTATCGTGATTTTTTATATTTGTTCGTTAGCCCTGAAACCGATTAAAAGGTCCAGAATCCGAACCCATGGGCCGATTTCGCCCATATGCAATCCCCGCCGTACTTTCAGTCCTAGTAACCTACAGTTAAAATTTCATCAAGATAGCTCCATTATTTTTTGAGTTATCGTGCCTACGGACGGACGGACGGACATGGCTATATCGACTAAGGCGGTCACGCTGATCACAAAAATATATACTTTTCCATATCTAGCTCGCTTCCTTTAGGTGGTTACAAACACCATACCAAAGTTAATATACCCCTTTACCTATTCTATAGGTGTAGGGTATAAAAAGATTGCCGTTTCAAATTAAAAAACCTTAAAATATTCAAATTTTCTAATTATATTAATAGATAATATCAAATTAATTTCATTATTCATAAAGTACTTATTATTCCACTCTAAAATTAAATAAACATTTACTCTTCAATTAAATAAATAAAATAATTAAAATTTTATATTGCAAATTTAAATATTTATAATATAATTAAAACAAATATCTAAATATATATATATATATATATATATATATATATATATTTCTATTCAATAAATTCATATGAACATATATATAAAATATATAACTTTCATTTCTTTATATGATTTTAATTTTAAAATTTTGACCTTTTTAAATACCCTAATAAACTTTAATTAAACATTAATTCGTTTCGACTTGTAACTTGTTAATATACTTTTTCGATTATATATATATACATACTTCTTTTATATCTTCTTATTCAACTGAATACAATATATATATATATATATATATATATATTTTTTTTTTTAACTATTATTATAATCTGAGGGTATAACATTCAAAAAAACCAAAAACCAAAAAAAATTATTTCAACCTTTAACCCATAACATAAATTTTAAATTCTTATAAAGTAATATCATATTGTATACTTAAGATATATTTTATTATACATATTTATATTCGTATACAATTAAAAAAAAAAAATCTTCCAGTTTACTTTAGCCAATTAGTAAAAAAGTTTTCAAAAGCGAATTTATCCAAAAAAAAAAAAAAAAAACAAAAAAAAAAAAACAATTTTATTGCACCAAAATATCGGTATAACTAAATGTTATGACGTACAAATGAATGAATAACATTAGAGCTTATATTTTGTGATTCCACCTTTTTTACAAATTTTTTTTTTAAGTTATCTTGCATTCTGTTCAAGTATAAAAGATTCGAGAATCCAAAAAATTAAAAAAAAAAAAACTAGATGTTAATGCTGAAATACAATACAGAAAAATAAAATAAAAAAAAAAAACCAAAAAGAACATAAAAATTGAATATTCCAAAAACAGTAATTCGGATGCAGATCATTTTCCATGTTAATGATAGTATTTTATGTTTTTTTTTTTTGGGTTTTTAAATTTGTACAAGATACAATGATTCATTCGCATGCACATATCTTAAGTATTTATATTTAATATTATACTCTTTATAGTTATAAGCATTTAAATTGCATATAAAATATACATATATATATAATGTAGGTATATATATATATAAAAATTGCGCAAAATAAAATAAAATTTTTGAGGTAGTCTTTTTAAATATAGGGTAGTAAGTACTATACATATTTATATAATGTAACCTAAATAACCTAAAGATACACACAGGTATTATGCAAGAATTTAAGAAAAAAAAAAAAATAAAAAAATAATAATAAACATAAAAACTTCCAGAGGGATTTTCACCTAGCTACAAATGGAGACGATTAAAAACAACAATTATCGAAGATTCACTGGCGCTGGCGCTTTTTAATTTGTTTTATTTCTTGATTTACTTTTTTTTTTTATTTTTTTTTTCCTTAAAAAGGCTGCAGTGATTACATCAAGTTGTGCACATCTTCAATTAATTTTTTTTTGTTTTTTAGATTATTCTGTTTTGTTTAATGTTATACTCGAGTATTATATAAATCGATGATTTTGTCTGATATTTTTTATTTGTGGAGTACGCTTGATTTTGTTAAAAAGGGGAGGGGGGAAATTATTATTGTGTATTGAACTTAATTTATTTGGCAAAGGTATAGTAATGGCATTGAGGTACAATTAGTTTCATTTAAGAGACGCTGCAGTACGTGTCGGGGAAATAATGAGCTGATGAAGACATCGGCCTTTATTTTTAAAAACTGCTTCATGGCTTTAATTCGTCAGATATTAGAAATCTTTTTTTGATTTTAACTGCGCAGACGACATTTGCAACTTATCACACAGCCAAATTGAAAAAAAATAAAAGTTGTCCTACTGCAGAAGTATGCACGGAAAAGGGGCTCAAAATAAACATAGAGAAAACTAAAATAATGTACATTCACTACCCAAACAATAATCCCAACACTAGTAGTATAATAATTCCTACAGGTGGAACAAGGGAAGACGTTCAGAATAGAATTCGCAAACTAAGATCAGTATTTGGTAAAATTCGGCCAATATTGAATATTAACCAAATGTCAAGGAGACAAATATTTGGATATTCAACTTCTGTGATAAATCCGCACTAAAATATGGTAGTAAATAGGAAAAGCTGTTAAACCAATCTTGATTATAAATATCAAGCTAATGATTTAAGATGTTCAAGGCAATGTTTTATTTAAGACAATTAGTATGACTAAAAACAATTAAACATCTTTAAATCTGCTTGTGACTTTAATATTTGGCTAAATGATGTTTCAGAAAAGTATTGCAATCGCGACATATTACAACGCTCTGTGACGCCCGAGTATGGGTCTAGTTTCGAAACTTGATAATAAATACATCATTGGATGAGTGAAGTCACTGCATTTGCTTCTAGGGTAGGTGATAATATTGCAGGTGATATTAATAAGATGTATGTGCTGAAATATTGCAGAAGGAAATAATAATAGTGATGAAAATTGTATTATGTGGTCGAATTCAATTAACATATTAGGGCAGTCGTCTTAAGAAAAATCGAGGAGATGAATTTTATAATATTCACCAAAGGACGGTAGAAGATTATAATAAAAACCTTTTTTTTTTTACGAGGGAATGGAACGCTCGAAAGCGACCCATGGAAACTGTGCGGTGTTCGGAACTGTGGTGTGCAACTTTAAAACACCAAAACTACGCCCTTTTTGCACCAAACATTAAGAAGGAACCTAAGATACATATGTACAGTTTGGTTGGGGATATGCAAGGATTTTGAGAATATGGAGTGGTTTGGCATTTTTCGATTATGGTGGATGGGAAGAGTTTGGAGGGATATTAAGGAGAAGGATGTATTATTCTTCTTAATTTAATTAAGTCGTACACATACGAACTACAAACTTTAGGGAACACACTGGACGGAATGTGGTTCGTTAGTCTCGACATGCGCATGACCAACGAATTTCCATAAGCCGTTTTACGTCATCTTAACAATTCGACGCAGTAGGGATGAGCATCCGTTGCACTTCTTGTTTCACGTTGGAAAACTTTGAGTGACGGCATTAATTGTTTATTTCTTTAGAACAGGTGTTCGTCCCCACTATATATCTATGAAACAGGATAAAATATAAGATTGTGCACTGATGGTTAAATAGTGTAAGCGTTGAGGTAACAATTAATTAAATTCTTTTAACAAAGAAACAAAGTAATATGAGACTTAGATGTATGGATTTGTTTGTTTGTGTAGATCACAGTCCACGAAAAAGTCAAAAGACTTCTTATTTCTTAATATTTTAATTGATCTTATTTTGGACTGTTGTTAAAATGCTTATCATATTACAAATTCTTTATAATTTTTTTTTTTTGGTTGAAATCGTGTCAAATTTTACATAAGATTACGATACGCATCCTCAATATACTATATAAGTATAATAATATTACAGGTACATCACAAGTACAACACAAACAAAATAAAAATAAAAAAAAACAAGAACAACTAAAATATAAAAGAAAATCCTGATCGAGGATATTCCAAAAACTGATAATTTGGTATTTAAATGATCTTTGACTTGAACTCAATTTTAATGGACATAAAATTTATTTAAAATACAAAAAATTTTTTTTTATTTTTTAAAACATTTTTTAAATTTTCAGACTTAAACTGATTATTAATGCCAAACCATTTTAAGCTCCAGGGTATTTTTGTTTAATTTTTTGTTTTTTGATTCATACATTATATATACAAATTAAATGATAATTAAAGATTCCCTGAGTCATTTGGTAACACCATAATACTTGATATATAATTTTACAGTTAAAGTTCAATAAATATAGGATTTCATGTTTTCATCAATAAAATAAAAAAAAAGTTACATGTTAAAAAACATAAAATCGAAACACTTGTAAAAAACACAGAATTAAAAAAAAAACACCCAAAAACATTTTAAAATGGAACGAAAGTGAAAACTATACAAGATATATAAAATGATAATATATACAATATTGAATTTATAATTAATATTAAATTATTGGTATTTTTTAAATCGACTTAAAAACAATTATATTTTATTGAAATATTTATAAAAAAAAAAATAAAATCGTTACCAATTTTAATTATAATAATTTATTTAAAAATGAATTAAATAAAACAAAATTATCATATTTTATTATGAAAAATTATAAATTTCCCACTGTGTATTCCAAGACGTAATAAGAGTAAAATTTTGGGTGACAAACTACTCATGTTATATTAATTCAAGTATAAATTATACTTAATTACATTATATAACGCGAAGCAATTAGTTTATTTTTTTAAGTCACCTTCGGACATAATATCTTCGAAACCGATATTAATGAAGACAAATTAGTTGGTTGAGAAAGGTAGTGTAACAACTAACAAAACCAATCACTATTCATTTTTATCTAACAGTCACTTTATATTAATTCAATGTTTTTCTCCAGATCTCTATAGGCTTGATCTAAGCTATAAAGAATATTAGGAAAAGTATATTGCCGAAAATTAAAAAATTAGCATTATAGAGGTCTACACTTACATTAAGTAGGTTTTGCTTTAATTTTGCCATCGATTTTGTTTCTTCTACTGAAAACTACTTAAATTTTACTACAATCACCTAATTAATTTTGAATGTCAACCGCTATAAAATTTCGAAAAACTAATGGTTTCAACCCTTTGGATTCCTCCTTAGTATTTAAGCATAAGAAAAGAGCAACGTTCAAATTTTCAGTATTGTTAATAAAAACTCAACAAATGTTGGAAAAATTTAGGCCCTTATAAAATTTATTTGGTTTTTCCTTTCCTACTTCCTTAAAAGCATAGAGCTTCCACAAAGCCTCTGTATCTAAATTGCTTTTGTACAAGCGCCTTGATTTGCGGCCACGGTTTTTCTGCTTCTCCGATTTTTTTTGCTTTAGTTTTTATCCATGTAGCTTTATCTCTTCCCTTTTTTCTTTTCCTTCGCGGATTCTAATTGAGGACTTCCTTGGCGATCGAGTTATTTTTGTTAGCACGTAGAAAATTTATTCTTTCTTCCTTATGACTAGTGCTGTGGGTTTCTGTTTTGTCATATTACACATCTCTTTTTGTCGTGTTGAAATTCTCCGTGACCAGAATATCTTACATATAATGCGCAGACATCTGCTTAGGAATACTTGCAGTTCTTGAACTATTTTCTCTGTCACCAACCGTGTTTTGCTGCCATACAGAAGGACTGACTTTCCGCATGCTTCGAAAATCCTAAGTTATATAGTTCTGTTAATTTGGGTTGTTCGCCATATCTACTACAGCCTTGCAAATAACGCTATTGCTTTTCTCAACTTATTTTCAGTTTCTTCTAAGACTACGCTCCGTTGTAGTTATATACCCCCAGATAGTTTTATTTCTATCGGTATATCACTTACAATTATCGGGGTACTATTTTAAATAATGTTCACTCTCATTAGTTTAGTTTTGCCCACATACATTTTGAGCCCGGCATTAAATAAAATAATTAATAAAACCAACAGAACCGCATCAAAAATATATTAAAATAACAATTTATAAAAGAAACCTTAAACAAAAGTTTTTATTCCTATTTTAGTTTTTTAATTCACCATTATTGAAATAATTCCAAGAGGAAGATTTTAAAAAGGAAGTAACAACTATATTTTTAAACTCTTGTAAAAAGTTATAGACTGTAATATGTATGTAATTAAATTTAGATTTGAAAAATGATATGCTATAGTTTCTAAAATTTAATTCTTTTTTAACTTTTGTTCTTATCTTTTTCTTCAATTAATTCAATAAAAAAAGTTAATTAGGAGTTGAATCCAGTTCTGTAAATCGAATCCACAGATTAATCACAATGGAAGTAAACATAACCTCAGCTACTTAATTTAAGAATTTTAATTTAGAGCAATTACGCATTTCTATCTTCAATGACTTTATATATATACTCGTATAGTTAAAGATCAGTTTAAATTATAATTGGAATACAAATCGAAATCGTTATTTTACATTTTTGTATTTTATTAACAAATTGGAGAAAGAAAAGGTAGCAATTTTTTATAATTTAATATTAAAGTAAAGTATAAGTAAATTAAATAAGTCTTAAACCAATTAATGAATTGAAAATAAGTATAGAAAGTTTAGTGTCTTTTCAAAAAAGGAAATTATAGTTAAATGTAACTAAATATAATATACATTGTATATATATTAATTTAGATGTTATTTTTAATGATTTTAACTAATATGAAATAATATCCAAATCAAATTAGGTAGTTTTCGTTATAGAAATATATTTTAATTTAAATTTTACAAAATTAGTTCAAATTTTATTACTATTATTAGATTACATACAAACATCTAACAGCATTTGAATGTCATTTTTAATATTTTTTTTTAAAATTACTGTTATTTAAAATTAATCAAAAACCAACTCTAAGTACTATGTAGCTTAAGATTTGTTAAATTGAAATAATACTTTTTTATTAAAAATCGGTACATTGATTGATAGATTCTACAAAGTATCTTGTATTCTAAGTAATAATCTTAATGTCACAAAATGTCAAATTTTAAAACGGTAAAATTTGTCAAAAATTTAAATTGACCAAAATTAAAATTGTATTAAATGATAAGAGAAGCTCTTATTTAATATAATAAAGCCTTTAGAGTTTTAAATAATTACGAAAGTTTTTTAGAGTATAAAAACGCATAAGAAAAAGACACTAGCTACTGACAAGAGCAAAAGGTTTCTTACAATATATATTTGTACTAACGTTGAGCGATTATCACGCAAAAGAGTCTGTGAATATTAATGGAAACTCAAATATCAATCCGTTTTTCTACAACATTAGACGAGCAAAATATGTTGACAACTCTGTACATTCGAAAGCCTATTCGGATTGCAAAGGTCAATTTGATAACTTCTTTTAAACTTTATAGTGTAAAAGTGTCAACTATAAGATCGGGTTTTTTTTAATTTTCCAAAAATTGTGTAGATATTATGCTGAGATATTTTAACTTCTTGGTGTTTAATTTGTCCAGGTGCTTAGTTATAGCTTTGACTTTCAGAGCTTAGGTCTATAAGTCCATTTTACCTGTTTAACTGTATACATAGTTAAATTGTAGAAAACGAGGAAGAATGTAGTAGATTAAACTGTGTCAACTCTGGGATACACGTATTATCGTAATATCGACATTATATCATTCGGTTGGAAATTCATATACCGTCCAAAAGAAAATGAAAGTTAAAAGGCAGCTCTTCTAACCTCTTCCCCTACACCAATTTTATTTTATTCAGAATTTATCATATTTATTATACCCTACACCTATAGAATAGGTAAAGGGGTATATTAACTTTGGTATGGTGTTTGTAACCACCTAAAGGAAGCGAGCTAGATATGGAAAAGTATATATATTTGTGATCAGCGTGACCGCCTGAGTCGATATAGCCATGTCCGTCCGTCCGTAGGCACGATAACTCAAAAAACAATGGAGCTATCTTGATGAAATTTTGACTGTAGGTTACTAGGACTGAAAGTACGGCGGGAATTGCATATGGGCGAAATCGGCCCATGAATTCGGATTCTGGACCTTTTAATCGGTCGAAGGGCTAACGAACATATATAAACAATCACGATAACTCAACAACTAATGACGCTTTCTTCATCAAATTTGTGCTGTAGGTTACTAGTAATGAAACTACTTCGGGGATTCCGTAAGGTCGGGATTGGACCATGCGTTCGGAACCTAGAACTTTTTGATCGAATTTAGGCCAAACGAGCATAATTCTGAAACCAATGAATATAGAACCTCCAAATTTGGTATCAGGGTGGCCCTTCCTATTTCCTAAGTGTCTTGGGAATTTGGGTCCCATTGGAGTACTGGGTCGGGGACCAGCCACACATTTCCGAAGACCTTAAAGCATATCTTTAAAATTAATAAATATAACAACTTGAAAAAATGTAGAAGTTTCCAATTTGCCACAAGGGTGTTCTTTACTATCTCTTGCGTGTTCCCTTAATTTGGGATCAATTGGAGTGGTGGTTCAGTACCCCTCTCAGACCACCCAAGTTTTAAAAGCTTATAATCGAAATTACTAAAAATAGTTACTTAAAATTAAGATAGACCGTTCAAATTGTGTACAAGGGTTAACTAGTACTATAAGTAAAGCGCGGGCTGTATAAGAGCGAAATCAGCCCATGGGTTCGAATTCTGGACCTTTTAGTCGGTGTCAGGGATAACGAACATATATTAAAAATCACGACCAATGAAGATATAACCTCCAAATTTGGTATCAGGGTGTCCCTTCCTATTGCGTAAGTGTCTTTGAAATTTGGGCCCCATTGGACTAGTGGGTCGGGGACCAGGCACTCAGTTCCGAGGACCTTCAAGCATATTTTCGAAATTAATAAAAATAGTAACTTGAAACAAATGTAGAAGCTTCAAATTTGGCCCAGGGTGTTCTTTACTATTTCTTCCGTGCCCCCCTAATTTGGGATCATTTGGAGTGGTGGTTCAGGACCTCTCTTAGACCCCCAAATGTGTAAAAGCTTATCATCGAAATTAATAAAACTAGTAACTTAAAATTAAGATAGAAGTTTCAATTGTATACAAGGGTTAACTAGTATTGAAAGTATGACGGGACTGCATATGGGCGAAATCGTACCATGGTTTGGGGTTCTGGAACCCTTTACAAGTTCAAGGACTAACAAACATATATCTTAAAACACCATAATTCAAAAAATAATGCCGGTATTTTGATGAAATTTAAACTCTAGGTTACTAGTAATGAAAGTACCATGGGAATTGGTTCTAGTTGAGTTTAATTCCAAAGCCAAAGAATATATTTCCTATGTCCTATGTGTCTCCGAAATCTAGACTTAATTGTAGTGGTTCAGCTATATTCAAAGGTACTTGCTGCATTTATGTAAAATTTATTTGAATATTTAAATGAATTATATGAAAAGGTCTAAATTTGTAATTGTATTTTAGAAATACATTTATTGCATATTTTGCGTTTGTAAGCTTTTGTATTAGGTATATAAACTAACCATTTAAAATAATTGCAATTAAATATATTATGCTTTGATTATCTTTTTATCACAAAATTTAATAATTAGAATTTTTTCATTTTGTAATTGAATTGGAATAAATATATTTTCATTTATTTCAAGTTTGTTTGTTTTTTAATATTTTTAAATAGATAAATTAGTAAGAATTTGAAAATTGCTGAATTTCAAAAGCAATGACAGCTATTGCATAAAAATGAATTAGTGTAAATTTCAAAACTCTAGCTCCTTAATTTTTTAAGTTATCGCGCGGACGGAGGGTCGGGCATACATAGCCAAATTGATTATTTTTGCATTCTCATCCGATGCATATCTTTTAGTTTTTTTCTAAACCCCCCCTTTCTTTACTGTGTCACAAACGTAATGGCAAATTTAGTATACCTTTTTGACTATACGGGTATAAATATTGGTCTCCATAACTGTTATTAGACTTGCATTAGAAAAATATGTTGATTGATGAACTAAAATTGATTTGAACATCTTGTTTGCTCTGTTAACATTGTTTTAATAACATAAACATAAATAAATGTTACATAAAAATAGCAACCATTTGTAAATTAAAACTAAATAGAGCAATTAATCTTATTTTTTGAGATTATTTTAGTCAGATAAAGTGAATTGGTTGTTACCGATTATTTGTTTCTATATATACAAGTAATAATTTTCCACAGTTGAATGATCATCATTTAACATTTGTTGTTATATTATTTTGCTTTTTAAATCTTTATTTGCTGCAATATAGTTAAAACATTTTTTTATTTCGACTATATATCTAACCAAATCTAACTTACTAACATACGATTCATATTAACTTTCATAAAGTAATAACATGTATCTGTTTAATAAATAAAAGATTTGTTTTAATGCTACGGTTGATAACTTGATTCAAAAACAAATCTGCAATATTGTTCAAATTTATAAAAATGCTAAATCTGCTTTTAAACGATTATAACTTTTATAAAACGTTTTTTGACTTATATTAATATTTTTTTTTATAATTTATTTCCTTGCCCTTTCATAGAATTTCGTCCATAAATCAATTGAATTTTTTTCTTATTTTTGTTATGTATGTAATCTTACTTATTATTGTTAATAACTGTTACTTCCACTTGTTTGATATATAATTTTATATTTTTTTTTTTTTTTTTTTTTTTTTTATTTTATTAATTCATTTCTCTAAAAGAGCACTAGGCTCGTACAGAGTATATTAAAACATATATATATAGATTAACGCTAAAGTGTAATAGATGCAATAAGAAATTCAAGAAAATTAACAATATATACGAAGTATAAAACGTGTAAATCAAATTAAATAATATTTACAAATTGTAATTCAAATTAAATACGATAAATTTAGGTTTTTTGAATGTTTACTTATTAAAGTTTAAAAAATTAATATAAAGAAAGGATTCTGAAAATGAATTTAATTATTATACTGATCTAAGAGTAGTTTCTTTAAAGTGATTTTAAATTTTTGAGCTGTTGAAGCTTTGACTTCTGGCGGTAGATCGTTGTACAATTTGATACCTATGTTGATATTTTGTTCAATTCCATATAGTCCTATACCTTGTGTTGGACGAAGGTGATGCGCTGATCGAGTACTATATTGGTGAAAATTGCTATTTATTGCTATTTGTATGCTGGACTTTATGTCATTATGTAGTATATTTCTAACATGCATAGTACAGCAAAGATTTTTATAATCATTTAATTTTAAAGTGTTTAGGACTCTATGTATCCTAGATGTAGATGCTCTCTTATCATATAAGAATAAGTTTTTTAATGCTTTATTTTGGATTTTTTGGAGCAGATTTAAATTTTTTTTAAAAGTACTACCCCAAGCTTCAATACCGTAGGTTATGATGCTGTGGAATAGCGAATAGTAAGTGGATATTTTTGTTTTATCCGGTAGGCGCTTACTTAGTTTTTTGAAAATACCCGCAATTCTACTTGTTTTGGATGCAAGTTCTGTAATATGGGTGTTCCATGTAAGTTCTTCGTCTAAACAAACTCCTAGATATTTGTAATTTTTCACTTGTTCGATTTCAGCATTGTTGTATTTGATGTTTATTAATGCATTTTTACTCTTTATCATAATAAATTTTGTTTTTTGTACATTAACTGTTAATTTATGCAGAGACATCCATGAGTATATTTTGCCCATATCTTCGTTTATGGTGCTTTCAAGTGATGCTATATCTTTTCCAGCATATACTATTGCTATGTCATCTGCAAACATTACGGGACTACCCCCTAATTTTAGATTTGAAAAGCTTGATGTGTAGCAAGAAAATAGCACAGGTCCCAACGAACTACCTTGTATTACTCCATACTCAAAGTTGCTTGCAGTACTTCTAATTCCATCATACTCCGAATATTGTTTTCTGTTACTGAAGTAGCTTTCAAACCATTGGTATTCTTTGCCCATAACGCCACATTCAAACAAAATTCTTAGCATTATTGTTCTATCGACCGAATCAAAGGCTTTAGCAAGATCTAAGAACACTATGGCCACTTTCCTGCCTGAAATTATGTTATTTTGGACATTATTTATTACATCAAATAGAGCTGCTTTAGTATTGGATTTTTTCTGAAAGCCGTATTGTATTTTACTTATCAGGTTGTTTGCTGTTAGGTATACTGACAGTTCGTTGTGGACAAATGTTTCCAGAATTTTGCTAACGACAGACGAAATCGAAATTGGTCTATAATTGTTTATATTTGTTTTATCACCACTTCTTTTATAAATCGGAATGACCTTGTTGGTTTTTAGTGCATCAGGAAACGCACTTTGATTAATCGAGGCATTTATTAACGCTGTTATTGGTTTCAGAAGTTCCGTTTTACAGTTCTTTATTAAATATGTACTTATGCCATGAGCATCAGTTGTTTTAGTTAATTTTAAATTATCAATAACTTTCCCCGCTGTTTTCTCGTCAATGTTTCTTAATATGAATCTTGATGTAGTTCTTACATTTGGCTTGTATATCGTGTTGAACTTCTTAGCCATATTTGCTCCTATGTTACAATACAGAGTATTAAAGTTGTTAATTTTTGTATGTTTATCATCTGGCGAATTGTGTCCCGTATCGAAAAAGTCATTATTATCATTATTACTACCATCAGTAATTATATTTTTAATGAGACCCCTATTACAAATAGGCTTTTATTACAAGTGCATATATCACTAAAACTAGTTATAAAGTAGTTAATTTCCATAGAATAATATTGTACTGTGCATATATCATTCATTGTGAGCTAGTAGTTGGTTTTCAAAATATATATTTATATATTAATATGCTGTCCAGAAAAGCATATAGAACTTTAATCATATTCTCCTTTGGGAACTGCTTCAATTCTTTTTTTAGAAAATACGTCTTTTTATTCTTAAGCACTTTCATATATTAGCACCCCCAAATATTAAATGGTATTTCTGGATATTAGACAGAAAAATGTACAGTTTTTTCCAGAAAATTTACAGTGAGTTTTAAAAATTGAAATGAACTAATTCATAAACATTTGAAATAATTTAAATTCATATAAATATTTTTTATAATTGAACATATCTAACAAAACACATTTAATTGAGTCCGTTTATTAAACCTCATTTTCTGGACATATATAAATAATTCCTATCTAAGATAATAGATGCTGCCCAAAACTTAGCATTTGTGTATTAATAATCTTATACAATAGCTACAACCGAGTAATCATCAACTTAGTGAATATAACGATAAAAGACACTGAAACCTGTTTTATGGTGTCGCCACGTCAAAAAAAAAACAACGTTTGAAGGATTTGCTAAACAAATACAACATGTACTTTCAACAAGGAATCGGACATGAGACTTGGTTTCATCTACAGATTTGGTTGATATTGAATCGAATTCATTGTCTATGTCGTCAACATTACCATCATTATCCACAAAATTATTTATTATTAAACTGTTTATTATTTGCTTTTATTTAAATGCAATTCTACTTACAGATACATGTTTATTCTTCATGAAAGTTATTATGAATCGTATAATGTTTTTCTTATTAGTATCTTCCCTTGTTCAAATAAATCACTAGCCGCTTTGATTTTCTCACTCTTGTCAAAATTGTTTGTTCTGTTTGTTGTAAAATTACCTCCACTTTTAATGAGGTTTTCAAATTTTCTGTCTTTATGGAATTCGTATTCTCTAATATTGTTTACAAAGTTATAAAAATGTTAATTTTTTTGAATCAGTCGCTCTAGAATGCCATTGCAAGCATTTAAGACTGAAGCTGTTAAGGTTTCATGTTTAAAAACCATTTCTAGAAAAAGTGGCCCTGAAATAAGGACAAATCAAATAAGACCAAATAAGTTTTATATCCTTTCCTAGCTTTTAGGAAGTTTTATATAAAAAAAATATTAAACTATAATGATAAATAGGTCCATTTACCCGTTGAGGCGGCCGCTTTTGCAAATGTGGGGTGTATTATATAGTACTCCCTCGTTATATATACAAAAAATATAATATACCTATTAAAAATATTTTTACCAAACGGTTTTAATTTTAATCATTTTTATTTCTAAATAGCTGTTATTTCACATTTTCTTTTCCTTACTCTTAACAGTCCAAGTGACTTCTGATATCAATATTTTTCTATATTGTCTAATGGATTCTGGAAAATTTTCACCAATTTGTCGATAAATTAAAGTTGATTGCACTACAAACTATTTAATCCAAAGACTAAAATATAAAAATTAGCTTAAGTTTGAAAATGAAGTTGAAAGTTAATAACTATTAAAATAAGTATACATTTTAGATTTTGAGAATTTGAGATTTTATTGAACCTGAAACTGAGCATGTTAAAATATTCAATAATTATTTCTTGGCTACAAATTGATTAATTATTAAATCTATTTTGAATGAAATGACGTACATATGACCCATTTAAACACTTTTTAATATTCATTAATAATTTCCTAAAAATTAATTTTTAATTTAATTCATTTGTAATTTGAAATCATAAAACTGTTTCTTTGGTGGTAAAAATAAATTTATTACCGAATTGTAATTATCAAGATTCAAAATGCCATAATATCAAGGTTGCATTAAATAACAAACTATATACATAATAATGTAAACCTCGTTATTTATCACTTTAATCATGATAAACTCAAAGAAAATTAAAATTATTAAAATTATACAATATATTGAGTCGGTTCCAAATAAATAGAAATACCTATATAAACAATATGATATAACATTACTATTTTACCTGAAGATACTTTTAAACAAAGAAAACAAATAAAATTTTATTCTGAAATCAGTCTACACTTCTAAAATATTTTTAATTCTTAAGTTTCTGCGCAATATATCTTAGACTCGTTTAACATTTTAAAATAAAAGTAAAAAATTAAAATCAAAAGAATCCACATCCAAAATATAAAGCTGATTAACTTTAAATTTATTGAAACAAATTTTTATTGTAATTATTATTGTTGTTTTTTTATTTTAGTTTTTTTTTCTACCAAAATTCCTTTGGGTTCTGACATCTATCAGGGGAATTGACCGTATTATTTTCTATATTGGAATACCTTCCTAAAACAAGAAATGTGTATTGTATTCAAGACATAAGGTTTCGTTTTGAATCTTTTTATTTATGAAATATTGAACTAAAAAGCATAACGGTTTGAAAGTTAACATGGATCTTGGATATATCTCAATTAAGCATTCTCAGTTAATCATTTTAGTTCCTTAAACTTTTACATTCGCTATGTAATAGAAAAACTCGTCTAGAAGACCTCGAATATGCGAATGACATTACCCTTGTTACTCACATCCACAGTGATATGCAGCGAAAACTCAATCCCCCTAACGGTAGAAGCACAGGAGGTTGGACTCATAATTAATATAGCGGAAATAAAGTCCCTAAGAGTAAATACTAATAATTCTAACCTCCTAATAATAAACGATATAAATATTGAGGATGTGACTACCTGAATCAAAAATCTTTGTAGTATCCCTAGCACAAGAGTAGGGGCTAAAAATGATATTGAAACCCGTAAAAATTCGGGAAACTTTGGGCAATCTGGACAAACAGATATTGAAAACTGTGAAAAAACAAGGGCAGAAATGTAGTAACTAGCTCACAACATAGTTAGATATAGAAGCTTTGTGGAACACCTATGCTGCTGCAGGGAGTGAAATAGGGGAAAAAAATGTGATAGAAAATAACTTCCATGGAAACTGATTACACCAAAATGTGAAACTTCATTTCAATCTATTTAAAAATTTTTG
Source organism: Dolichopus griseipennis (assembly GCA_963082915.1). NCBI lineage: Eukaryota > Metazoa > Arthropoda > Insecta > Diptera > Dolichopodidae > Dolichopus > Dolichopus griseipennis. Next base: position 50,641,365 of record OY720443.1, on the reverse strand, counting down.
TAACAGATTTAACACCGTTTTATCAAATATAACCGATTGAGCTTAGGTTCCGTAATTCCCAACTCATTACCATCATATGGTTATGGTCTTACTTTCATCAGATCAGCTTGGTTTAAGCTGAGTTTATATTTTTTAAAATCATTTAAAAATTCCTACTACTCTAGGATTATATAACTATTAGCATTAACATAGTCTTCAGCATCTCATAGATGCTCTGTTTTATTAAAAAATCCAAAACCATTTCTAGATTAAAATTCTACTAAATACGAAATAAATTCTTATGAAAATATTTGTTATTAAAAAAAAATATCAATTGAACGGAACCGTTTAAGCTCTTAAATTTTTATTAAATACAATTTTAAAAATTTTTATGACTATTAATTTGAATTTTAATAACTTAAAACTATTAGCATAATTTTATTTCTCTGTCAGATTGTAAATGACTTTGGAAAGCATTATGTTTCTTTTAGTAATACATCAATATAGAATATTTGTATATATTTGTATATATATATATATATATTTAAAAAATACCTTAATATTTTATTAGTTCATTATTTATTATATCATCAGAGTATTTTGTTTTTATAATATTTCTAGAGAAATAATATGGCATTAAATTTAAAAATATATAAATTAAAAAAAAAACTAAAGTTAACGAAAATCACAACAAAATTTTTAATTTAATATCATCTCATTTAGTCTTTAATTTATTATTTAAGGCTTTAAAACAAAATGGATTTGTAACTATAATATATCTTTTGAATGCAAGTTCAGATTTAATTTTAAATATTTAATGAATATACAGTTTTTACCGTTTGTTGTAATTAATGTTTTATGTAATAAAAAGTTTTATGTAATTAATTTCGTATATTTGATTACAACTTTTAGTTGTACTTTTGTTAAATTTTGCAATTTGTTATATATAATTTGAAATTCTGGAATTAAATTATGTATTTATGCTTAAAGGGGATTTGGAGTGTAACGGGTTATATCCTTTAAAGAAACTATAATCATATATTTTCAGAACTTAGATTCAGATCTTAATTATCATAAAAAAAAATCTAACTGGAATAATTTACATTGATAGCAAAAATAATTAAGTAGCAACTACCTACGAGTATATATATGTTTCTAGCATATAGTTTAAAACTTACTGATCTACAATATAACTGTATTTAATGTCCTAAAAAGTACATTGCAGATCTCTTGCTTGGCATTTATATCTTTTTGAGTGCACAGTCATATACTTCAAAATTCCAACATATTTATCAAATAACTTTTAATTTTACCCTTATAACTCACAATTGTAGTTATAGCTCAAAAGAATTTGATTCAAATAATTTTTTATTTATTTTTTTTTGCGGGGAACAGTGAAATTCTCGAAAGCCATCCATTGCAAATGTACGGTGTCCCATTGGGTAGTGTTAGACCTTAACCAACCAAAATCATAAACCTTTTTAAACCAAACTTTAGGGTGAGTATTACGAGGATAAGTATATGAAAACATTCAAGCATATATGATCGGCAGGATATTGAGAATTGTTGGGTTATAGGGATGGGATATTTAGAAGAAAGATTTATTTATTTATTTATAAACAGTCCCTTACCTCATACAATATGATAAGGAAGTGAAGCGTGCCTATCCTTTGCGGGCCTGGCATATTATACTATCAATGAATTTTACTAGTAATATTATTTATTTTGTTTATATCGTATATTTTATATTTTACAATATATATTTCGTCACCATGGAGATTTATAAAGAAAAATTATTTTTCAATTAAAAACTTATGACCCGTGCGGGAATCGAACCTGCACCCCCTCGGTTAGTAAGCCAAATGCTTCAAAGATGTTAATTTTCATTTTAAATTTAGCTAAATCGTACACTTATACATATTTAATATGGTTCCACAAACTTGATCAGCAGATGATAAAAGAATTTCCATAAGCATAAACTTATTGTTCCATCTAGTTAGTTCAAATGTGCAGGGATGCGCATCTAATGCCCTCCTTTCTGTTTGCCTTTTGAAAATCTTGAATTAATTGATTATATAAAAATATTATAATCTTATATTACTTTAAAATTAGTGCTGTAGTTCAGATATAATTGTTTTATTACTTTAAAGCGTAACGGTTTATAGACAGTATTCCAAGAATCTTCCGCTTTATTTTTCAGTGGTTGTTGTCTTCACTAAACTAAAATTTCTATAGACACCTTGAAAATTAACCTAAAAACTAAATTCATTCACCATATATATTTACAAAATATTTAAAACCAGATTTATTAATTGTTAAAAATTAAATTAAAAAATCTTGATTTTATAAAATAATCAGAAAATTGCTCAATTACACAAAAACTTAATGTTTTACTGCGTGTTTAAAAAAAAGCAAAATTTTACACAGTGTTAATTTTATATTTTATTAAAAAATTACGCAATAAATTTTTTGTGATTGACTCAAACTAATTATACAATGACTTTATCAAGTGAAAAGAATGCACCGCCAATCAAAAAATTAAATTAAATTAATCACAGTACACAAATTCTAAACTTATTACAACAAAATTATTTATAGTATAGGTATATATACCTAAGATATCGTAGAATCTATATAATATAACAGGTATATAACAATATCTCAGTTAAAGATACAAAAATAAAAAACAAATCTTTCGAGGTGAATTAAAATTGACATTTTTTGTTTTTTTTTTTAATTTTTTAACATTATATCCAGAAAATTACTTTGTCCTGGTTTAAAAGTTTTTTTGTTTTTTTGAACAGAAAGTAAAAATGAACAAATAATAATAATTTTTCGAATTTTTCAGATTAATTTTTTTTTTGTTTTTTTTTAACATTTTTCAATTAAAAACAAGTGAACAGAGGGAAAAATAAAACCAAATAATAAAATTCATTAAAAAATGCTCTTGTTAAAATTTTTTTCATTATTCATACCTCACTTTGTTTTTCTGTTTCTTTCTTTTCTTCTTCTTCTTCTTCCTTTTTGTCTTTTTAAGTTTTTTTTTTCCGAACACTGACAGTTTTAAACAGTTTTTTTGTTTTTGTTTTTCTTATTTTTTTTTTATAAAACGATTTGTTAATTAAATGTATCTATAAAGTTTTGTGGTTTTTACCTTACCACCAAAACTTCCCCCCTGCTTGCAATTATAAAAAAAAATTTCTCATCTTCAAATATTGTGTATTTGTGTCCTGCAGTGCGTTGTTTTTTTTTTTTTTAAATGGGATTTTTCTGTATTTCTGACTTCAAAAGTAATCATCATAAGATTTTGCTGTTCCCCAAAAAAAAAATAATCATACAAAAGAAAACAACTTTGAGAATTAAAAAAAAGACACACCTGTTTCAATGAAAATTAAAAAAAAAAAAACACAAAAAACATTTACGTAAGTAAGAAAATATAAAATTTTCATTTTCAAATTCAACAATTTACCAAAAATAAAACTATATGTAAGTACTCAATACTCATTATATTATTATGTACTCGGTCTGTTTAAATTCTCTCAAGAAAAAAAACACAAAAACAAAAAAAAAAAAATAAAATATGTCATTGCACAATTTCACCCAATTTTAACTAACCCATTCATTCATCATTAATTCCATCCATGCTTAAACCAAAATTAACTTAAAAACTTAATTTTTCCCAAAAATCGTCACAATTAAAAAATTAAAAAAAATTTATTTGACCGTTGTACTCGTCTTTATACACAAGTACCAATCTACTGCACTCCAATACAAAATTTAAAATTTATTTTATAATTGTATGACAGAAAAGTGCAATAGTTTTTGACATTTAAACAAATAAAATATTAACTAACAATTACAGTAACAACAACAAACAACTGTAATATCAATCTGTCAAAATGAAAATTCTCATAAAAAAAATTAAATTAATATTAAAATTTGTATATATATACATATACATTAAATAACTTCCTTTCAATAAGTTTTTTTTTATTTTTTTGGGTTTTTTGTTTTTTTTTTTATTGTTTGTTGTGTGAAAATGATTGTTGTTGTTTGGATTTTAACAGTTACTTACCTTGAGATTTAAATAATTGAGCTTTCATCGATCGAGATATGTTTGAATTAAAGATGAAAAGTACCAAAAAAAAAAAAACAAAACAAAAAAAAAATTTAAAATAAAAGAATAAATCAGAAAAATTAATAATGAAAACTTTCTCATTCGATCAATCATCAAAATCTTATTAATGTCAAAAAATTAACTTTTTAAAAAGATTTTGATTTTTTTTTTCATATGCTTTTGTTTTTATCACGAAAACGTCAAAACAATATTCAAAACTTTATTATTATAAGTCATTTAAAGTACACATCATTTTTATAGTTAAGTTTTTTTTTGTTTTATAGGCATTAAAATATTTTTTTATTTTAATTTGGTTTATGGGATTTATATAAAAGCTGTGAAAATTTAAATTTTGTATTTAAGTTTTTTTAGTAAGAAAATTGACAGATCTGTTATTTAATTATTATATTTATAATAAAAACGTATTGATTCACCTTCTCAAGCTATATAAAAGTTTACTAGCTTTCCTAAATATCATTCGCCAACTGCAACATCTCCAATATATGAAATGAAAAGCAAAACAATATGTATTAGAATTGGATTAGGTCACACTCTAGACCACGGAGGTGTAGAGACACCGACACAATCGCGAGCTGTACGACGTCACTGATCTCGTAACCTGCCTTAAAGTTCAACGATTAAGCTGGTAAGGTAGTAAGGATGAAGGATGATGTTCCAACAAGAGCAGTTTTTGATTCCAATTCGGAGTGTAGACGCAACAGTGGTCGACCACATTTTCGCAACCTGACTAAAGACGGTGTTCAGTCGGACGCAAGGATGTAAAATATTGTTGGAAATTGGAGAGAAATTGCGCAAGAAAGAGTCAATGAAGGAAGGCTTTGGACTCTGCTCAAAAATAATAATTTGTTATGACACACTTAAAACAAAAATACACATATTCGATCAGTTTAATCTATCCATATGTTCACACTTTGAACAACATATTTTTGAAAAACAGTCAAGGTTCTAGTAGCTCTGCAAAATTATTCAATAAACTTCCAAAGGCTCAAAATGTTGTTACATTAAAAACAAATTTTAATCATTTTAATTATGTGGAATTAAATTCAGTTATTAAGGTTATTATTAATGCAGAAGAATATGAAAAACTTTTCAAAATTTAATTACAATAAAAAAATTTAAATGTTTTCTTAATAATGTTTAAAAAAAATTTTAGAACACGGGGAGTTATATTTTACATCCAAGTTTTTTTTTTTGGATATTTTTAGATTCTTTTAATTTTTTCTGAAGCTCAGTTTGAAGCTTAGTCTCCAGCTTTAAATGAAAAAATTAAAATATAAAATTGAATAAATTAATTATTATTGATTCTTCGTAGAGCCAATTATTTTGCAATAAATAATTTTAATACATTAAATGGTGTTAATACATTTAATACACTAGTTTTTTAGCACATTTTCAAAAAATTTTGTAAAAATGTGCCTATATAGCTTCACTCTGTCCGTCCGTATGTTTACAAAACCTTTTACACCGTTTGAAATAGAGAAAAGAAATTTTAACCATGGGTAGTTTTACAAAAAAAATAATTTCGTAGAAGAATTTTTTTCTGTAGCCCCACCTGTTACGGGGCTACAGCCCCCCAAAGTTGGAAAAAGCCCTTTATTTAAATTGTTATAACAAGAGTTCTGTTACATATATTTTCATTCTGAAAACGGCAAATGATAGCTGGTTTCATAAACTTTATAAATTTTTACAAGGCAAATGTTAAGGGTTGCCATACGGTACTAAAATTTAACATTATATAAAACTCAATTTTTGCAAAATTTTTAGCCCCACATATCTTCTAAACGGTTCAAGCTAGGATCTTGAAATTTTGGGAGAAGTTAGATACTTAGAAATTAGTAGGAAAGGGTTAACAAAATTTTTTTGTCAAGCCCCCTATTTAGGAGCTATAAGGGCCCGAAAATTGAAATTATGCTATTTTTAAGCACCTGTAACTTGAATACCTGTCCAATTTTTTTTTTATTGATATACAAAATTTAAAGGTCCAACATTATATTTTAACATATGTTAAAAGTTTTTCTTAAATTTAAAAGGGGTTCCTTAAATTGAAGAAAGTGTCTTTCAGTTTTACCCATTTTGGCTTAGATAATAAAATTCTAAGTAAAATTCCAAATTTTTGTGTAATTCACAATTTAATTCCTAGAACCTAAAAAATTAGAGGATGAGGGGGGGAGGGAGAGTTGAGTTGAAGTTAGTTTCTTGAGAAATTTGGCAACCTTTCCCATTGAAGGGCTATAACAACTTTTGAATAAAAAATTTACTGTTAGCAGTAAATTTTATAAGTCAGTAGTAACTATTTCAAGTAAATATTTCCAAAGTTAAACTCAGTATGTAATGCAATATAATTTTGAAAATGTGCTTTTTTAAAAACCCTTGGTTTTTTTTCATCACTTGTTTTTGTAAATTTTTTCACTAAAACTATCACTAGATCAATTTAAACTAATTTGTTGCAAACCTATTAATTACTAATGAAATATCTAATATGTTTTATAAAAACATTGTTCTGCGAATATAAATTAAAAAATTTTAATTAAAAAACATTTAATTAAACGTAAGTTCATAAATGTTCCCACAATTAATTTCTTTACATATATTCTATTATGTTAATTAAATTATACTATTAAATTTATAAATTTTTTTTTTTTAATTATTATTTAACACAAATATTTTTATTAAAAAAAATAATTAATATGTATATAATACAAAATATTTATAATAACTATTGTATTACAGTTTATTATTTAAAAGCTATTATAGATTTAATTGAGCTCAAGTTACTTAAAATTATCTAATCTTTATACTTAATGTATATTATTTAAAATTAAGAACTAAATTAATAATAAAAAAAAAACCATAATTCGTTTTATTTATAATAAAAAAAAAAAGCTAAAGAACAAAAAAAAAGTGATTATATTTCATTATAATTTTATAATAATTATTCCAGATGAAATACAAATCAATATTGAAAAACTCATAAATTATCCATGTCCATATAATATAATAGAGGTGGATTTATGTTTAACTTTTATATGACTGTCAATTCCTAATAAAAAACAATTCATTCATTAATTCATTTATTCAATTTTTATTTTTTTAATTCAATTGTTGCCAATATTGAATTTTTTTTAACTATTATTTTATTATTAATTCAATTTTACTGCTTTGTATAAGTATTTCTTTCATGTGCAAGCCAATCTTGCTGCCATCTATAATAATTATTAAGAATTACCAATTATTGAATTGAAAACAAAAATTTAGTATATAATTAAATTTTTTTTTTTTGGTTTTTATTTAATTTTATTTTTTTCAAATAAAAAAAAAATTTAATATTCAATTAATATTTATCATTTAAATTTATAATTAAGAAAAAACAAAAATTAAAGATAAAAAATTAAAACATTAAAAAATTTATATATATAAGTTTTTCAATTTTTTAATAAATTCATTTTCGGATCCTAGTTTTTATTGGTTTTATCGTATAGCGTAATTCAATACAGTTACTTTTTTATAAAATTGGCGCTATTAAAAAGTACCAAATGTGATATAAACGGGTATTATAACTGCTACTCTCAATGGACTTTTAATTGAAGTTGATAATTGCAAAACCTTAACACAAAAATTACACATGGTGTAAATGTTAATTCAAGAATTTCACAATTTTTTCAAAATATTTTCGAACCCTCATGCGTGAGCCCAATTTAACTCAAATCGGTTCGCTCAAACCATTTATATTAAAAATTTAAATATTTGCACCAAAAACTCAACTTAGAAATACTTTCCGTATCCGAAAACTTTTATATACAAATTTTCATGATAATTGGGTGAGCAGTTTAGTTATATATACAGGGTGTTCTCGATTCGATGGTCTTCCTTAAAATGGGTGATCGGGCATATCCAGCATAATTTTTATCATTATTATGAAATAAATTTTAGATATCATAAAAAAGTTTTTGCTTTATTACTTGTAAAGTTTTTGAGCTAGAAAAGTTGGTTTTAAAGTAAAAAAACTGTTATGTTAATACCGTTATTTTCTTAATAAAAGGGCTTTAATTGATATTTTTTTAAAATTTAGCTCTTATAACCTCAGATTGAAAAACTTTAGAGTAATGTTTGATAGTACTTTAGAAAGCTGCATTAATAAGCATTTAAATGTTAAGTAATAATTTGTTTGAAAAATGTTAAGTAATAATTTATGTAGTCGGTGTAACAAAAAAATTAATTTAAGAAAAAACAAAATATTATTATGCGAAGGACCTTGCAAAAAATGGATCTGCAGTGCTTGTTCTGGACTGGACAATGAAGTCATCAATGATATTTTATCAGAACCGGACAAAATTTGGTTTTGTAATAAATGTACAATGACAAGGAATAAACGAAAATCTACAAATACAATGCTACAGGTACATCCAAGCACTTCAAATGAAACATTAACATCTACTAGTAATATTGGACCAGATACCAGAGAGAATAAACAAAATCTACAATGCTACAGGTACATCCAAGCACCTCAGATAGAACATCTATTAGTAATATTGAGACCATTTCTGAGAAACTAGAAATTATCATTTCAAATCAAACAACACAAAGTAAAGAAGTACAAAACCTCCAGAATGAGGTTCGGGATATGAAACAGTATATTGAAAGTTTGATTGATGATAATGAAACACTAAGAAGTGAAAATAGCCAACTGAAACAAGAAGTCCACAAAAATAAGATTGAACTTGAAAAAATAAAACAAAAACAGCTTCTAAAGCAAATTGAAATAAGTGGAGTTCCTGATAAGTTTAGTCAGAATGCCGCAGCAGCTGTAATAAAAATAGCTCAAAATGTAGGTTCGAATATTGAAGAGAAAGATATCAAAGATTCATATTTAAAGAAAAATAGTTCAAAGAAGTCAGGAGAACCTGAAAAGATAATAATTAAATTCCATAAACTTGAAACTAAAATTAACTTTTTGGAAAACGTGAAGAAGAAAACAATATCAACCAAAATATTTGAAACTGAACCAAATGAAGGAGAAACAGAGGACAAGGAAGGAGAAACGGAAGATAATGTTATTTATAATGTTATAAATATTAATGAAAGACTAACACCATATTTTAATTTTCTACACAAAAAGGCAAGAGATCTAAAAAAGGCTAAAAACATTGAATATACATGGGTAAAAAATGGCAAAGTGTTTATCAGAAAAACTTCAAACAGTAAAGTTATACGCATAACTGAAGAAGACAATTTAAATGTATAATGATATAACTTACAGTTTGCCACTTAATACCCGTGTTGAACCAACTTTAATAATATTTATGAAATCAAATTAAAAAAAGAAAATACAATAAAAATAATATATTTTAACGCAAGAAGTCTTAAAAATAAAATTGACGATATAACACAAATGCTGGATAAATACAGAGTTTTAATTCATATTATTGTGGTGACTGAATCATGGTTAACTGAATCTCACACTGATTACTTTAGAATTAAACATTATAATAAACCAATAATCTCGGGAAGGCAAACCCGGCGTGGAGGCGGTGTAGCTGTGTTTGTGCATAAAACTTTAAGCCATTCAATAAATGAAATATTTTGTGATGAATATAACAGCCTTGTTAGCATAAATACTAAGTGAAAATACGCAAAACATTGTATGACAGGAGGGTGTCATATAATTTTTTGTTCTGTAGAAAATTTATTTTGTTTGTCCATGATCAAATCGATCCTCCAATATAAACACCTCTATTGAAATCATGTAAAAAGTTTTCTACGCTATGCTCTTATCACATATCGCAGATAATTTTAAATTTTTAGAAAAAAGTGAGAGAGGTCGAAGAACTTTTGTTGCTAACTCTTTTTAAGGAACCCAGAGATTTATATTTATACAACGTAAAAATTAACTGCTAATTCCTTCAACTTTTCAAATTTGTAGTTTAAGGTGAGGTTAAATAAATTAAGATTCAATTCGTCTTTATAATATACTATTGGCACTTTATTAAATACATGATAGTTAGTTCAGTTAGATTTCATATTCAAGTACCTTAAGTTTTTATATAAATTCAACTAATTTGAAATATATTTTAACTGTAATATTTTTGCTTTATGCAATTCAATCTTCCCTATTGATTAGCTCAACCATATCTATTTGGTTGATAACATTATCAAAGAAATTAAAGAACTTGGACTTCCTTGTAATAAAAACATTGGACAACATTTATCGATATAACATCATTTTGAACATTTTTCAAGGCACAACTATCTCTGTTATTAAAAATTTTATATATGAACACTGTAATATACTTACAATTGCATTTATTTAAAAAAAAATTATTATTATTATTATTAATTTTTCATTAAGATCTTTCCACCCTCAAAACTCATAAAAATTAAATTCTTGATATATTTTATGTATATATTATTAGGTTTATATGTTATGTTATGAGATATTCCACTTTAATAATCATATAGAAACCACCTTCCTCATATACATAAATAATATAAATATTTATATATATATAGTACGTATATGTGTATCTTTGATGGAGACAGGTTATCCTAACAGAAGTAGAAATACTTGAAATACAGCATATACTAATAATAATAATCTGAAACGAATCTATTTGCAATAAATAATTTTTTTTTAAATATATTTTTTTATTAAATTTATTAGTATCTAATAACTTTGTCATGTCGTTTGGAATGTAATACATATTTACTTTATTATATGTATTTGATGGCATTCAGAATTTCGAATTTAGTGAAAGGATTTTAATAATTATTTTTTAAAAATAGTACAAAATTTCATTAAAATATTTGAAGGTTTTTTCATTAAAAGGTTAGCACTTTAAAATTCAATAATCATATGTTAAATTAAAATATTGTATAGCAAGTATCCGGTTTCCAAATTTGACCTTTTAACATAAATTTAAACATTTGCATACAACTTCTAATCCGACGAAATATTTTTAATAAACCGTTGAAACAACTAACTATTTATCTGTTTGAGATGAACCGATTAGAAGCTCGTTAATCTCTCTAAGAAGAACCTAAAATCTTTCAAAAAAATAATGTTTATAAGATTAATATCCTTTAATAACAAGCCGTAACTTAAAAATTTATCTCAGACTTTATATTTACTTTTACTTTTATATTTTTTTTCAATTCCCCCGCTCTATATTCAAATATTATATATAGATTCAAATTTTCCAATTAGATTCCAAAAAAAAGAGGAAAACAAAAAACAAGTCATTAAATTATGCAATCAATATAGATTTACATGGCATCATTGAAACAGTTTTTAATTACCAAATTAAAATAAAAAAAAAAAAAAACTTTACGACACTTTCTCGATACCAATCTTAAATACCTTTACATTTTGAAGGTGAACTAAAAACTGACCACTATATAGTATTTCATTTTTTTTTTTCGTTTTTATTTTAGAGCATTTAAATGATTAAAATCTGAAGTAAATTACGTGAATTAAGACAAGTGCCAGTGAAATATCAAATTATTATTTGATTATTAGTTTAAGAGTTAGATGCAAAATTGTAATTATCTTGAATTTTCAAATTCGCATGTATTGTTACAAGAAATTTTACGTGCGCCAGTTAAATTAAGAGTTTGAAAAAAGAAATATGGAATCATTGAAAACGCTTTTAGGAACAAATCAGAGATTTATTAAGTTATTTAAGGTAAAACAAACTTAATACGATGAATTAAGGAACCTTAACTCACTTGCACCTAACGTTTAACGTTTAATATCAACGCGCTCAATTAAAAATTACATTTTTAGTTAAATTTCTCTAGATTACTTATTCAAAAGTCAAAATAAACCATTTTAATTAAAATTTAACACTTTACAGATTTAGGCATTAATTCTTTGATCTAAAAATTCTAAAAAATTTTTAAGTAAACTGACCGTTTTATAGTACTTACACCAAAAAAAAAAAACAACAACAACAAATTTTTAAACAAATGTATATAAAAATATCAAACGACGACAACAATTTAAATAGCATGCGCTCGAGCTCGATAAATCCCGTCAAAATGTCTAAAAATTGTAAAAATATAAAAAAAAACAAAACAACATATAAATAAAACATAAAAATTGCTTAACTAGATAGTTTTTTTTTTCCACCTGTTGCGTTACTACCTAATAAAAAATAAACACAGTACAACATCTCACACGGCATAAATGTGTACAGCGATATCAGTTAAAAAAAAAAAAGTAAACTTTTTAAAAGATAAATTCCGACAAATCAAGTGAACTCAGGTGAATGAAAATGTTCTTCTCTATACGGGTACCTGTACAACATGAATATTTATAAAAAAAAAAAAAATAAAATATAAGAAAAACATTACAAAAAATGGCTACTTGCACTATTTTTAAAAACTAAACTGTAAATAAAAAATATAGTCCAATTTGATTATATTTGGGATCCAATCAAGATTTTCAATTTATATATATACATATATTATATATGTGTAACTCGTTAAAATTATTTAAACATAAAAAATAATAAAATTAAAAACAAAATCTAAATTAACTATCTTATTCTATTAAATCTATAAATCACTTCATTCACCATTTTTTTTTTTTTTTTGTTAATTCAAATACAGAAATGCCGCATTGGTCACCAAAAATTGTTACCAGCAATTTGATTTCCTTTATTTATTTGTTTTATTTATTTTTAATTTTTTTTTAGTAAAAAAAAATTAATGAGTCCCATTATAATTTGAAGCTTAAATCGTGGATAACCAGAGTCGGATATTATTATTTATATAAATGATTAACATAAACAGTTATACAGGTGTAATAACACAAATTTAGTATATTTACAGGGAAATCTTAAGCTATTAGGGATTTGAAAGATGAGAATTATCTTTCCTCTCAATGGAGGGGATAATCCCCCAAAAAGGATTAATCAACCATTTTTTATATAAACTTATATTTTTATTATTTTCGGGTTCATAGGAAAGCAGATTGGAAATTAAAATTTTCGGCTAAATATGAGGCTTTAAAATTGTGAGATAGGAGTTTTAGATTAAGGTAAATTCAGGCAGATGGCAGGTCCTTTTGATTTTGGTATAGAAAATTTGATTATGTACTATGGCTTATAAAGAAAAAAAGTTCCTATAATTTAAAGTTCCAACCTTCTGAAAGTAGCTTTACTTGTAATTTTATAAATTGATCTATTGCTTTGTCCTCATAGGCAGAAACATTTAATATTGATTGTAAATATTTTTTGAGGTGTTCTTCAATACCTGGTGGATACTTATGTTTCCATTACGATTTCCAGAGAATATTTTCCTCCAGAAATAATATAATGTTAATACCTAAAGGTGATGACCTAATAGCGGCTTCGCTTCTAGCGTTGTTTCTATCATCGTGTTCTAAATAAAATAAAAACAAAATACTAGCGTTGCTTTGTTATAGTTCATCTTTTAAACTGAATAATTGAGTTGTAAACATAAAGTGTTTTAATATTAAAAAAAAATCTATAGCCTATCAGCAATTAACGCTATTGTTTCGCTCTCTACACGTAGCTATCTGTCAAACTAAGTTAAATGTATTTAATTATATGAAAATGTCTACAACAGCCCTGAAACAGCCATTACACAGCAATTAAAAAAGTTGTTTAACTTTTAACTTTTTCGCTTTCTCTACGTATTCAAATGTCAAATAATTGACACGGTAAGTGTTAAAATAAAAAAATATATTATCAGATTAAAAAATTTAGTAAAATTATTAATTTTTATCTAGGGTTAAAAAATATAAAAATAAACTATTGAATATTTTTTAAATCATGAAATTTGTAAACAAAAAATGTCAGAAAAAACGCTGTCATGTACAGTTCATAGTTGACACTCTTTTGTTGACTACGTAATGAGAGTGAAACGAAAGCGAAACGAGAGCATCATTGTAGAGGCTATTATAAAAAAAAACGTCAAAGCGACATGTGTATTGGGTCACCGACTTAATATTATAGATGTATAATAATTTTATCAATTTTTGAAAAGTTTGGAAATCATGGCTCTTAAATCAAGTGTATAAGTTTCCAAAAAGCCTTCGAAATATCTATTCTAAGTTTTAAAGTGTCACATCAGCAAAATCAAGTGTTCAACACACAAGATTCTCAAATGGACGCTTAGAAATAACTGTCAGAGTATTTAGTTTTAACTCGTAGAAACAGACACATTGACTCAAATACAAAGGGTTTTCAAATGAAAAAATCTTCAGAATATGTAAATATGACATAATCTGAAAAATAACCCTCAGTTGTAGTGTCAAAAATGCTAATTCAAGTGTACAAAATTTTGAACAGAGTATCTACAAAATGTATATTTTACACTTTCCTAAGTTCCAACTAAAAAGATCAACTAAATCAGGTGTTGTTTCTGCATTAATTTTCATTTAAAATAACCACTCACTGTACGTATTGTATATAAGTATCTCGTAACAACATTTAATTATATAAGATGAAAAACTTGACAATAAAGGAAATTAAAAATTATAATTTTTTTGTTATTGTTTTTTTTTTTCTAGCTTTTTTCAAAATGAAAGTAGACTTTTGTCTTTTAGAATCAGTACATAACAATTTTCTTTATTAGTCATTCTTTAATTGTTTTTATTTTGTAAATATTTTTTTATTTAGGTATTTTTTTTTTTTTTAAATTATTTTTAAATTTAATACAAAATAAAAAAAAAAAAGATACATGCATGCTTTATACATAATATGTTTAATATATAAAAGGTGCTCCTGTTTATACAATTCATGATAATTTATTGAATAATTTGCTGTTATAAATTACACTTAGAAAAAAAAACAAAAAAAAAAAATAAAAACTAAAATATAAAAAAAGCAAATAAAACACAAACAAATCAACCATCGAGTAAATAATTAGGTGCAATTGAAAATTGTTTCACCTGAAGCAATAATAAATAATGTTTTTAGATAGGCAAATTAATTGCACCAATGGACTGCTTAATGAATTTTAAATTCAATTTGATGACGGAATTTCAAATTACATATACTGTTATATATTACATATACATATAATATGTATATATATATATGTGGTAAAAAAAGAACAGTAAAAAAAAATTTAAAACAAAGTCGTCGCTTATTATAGATTTATTGCAAAAAGTAAGAAAAAAAAAAAAAAACAAATAAATAATAAAATAATAATAAAAATTTTTTCACGTAATACCAGTCTGGTTGTTGCCATTGAAATTAGTTTATTCTTATATATATATGTATTTATTACCATTAGCTACTATTATTTTTTTTTTTTTTCTATTTTATTTTAATTTAATATGAGTAACCAATTTTAGTAATCAAATAAATCTGTTGTGTTCAATAGTTCAATAATAGTTCAAAATTATATTACACACATAATAAGATTATCTAAGACTGCGAATAAGAATCAAGAATAAATTCTAATATATTATAGTTGGATTTGCATATTTTTATTAAAATTTTGTTTATCTATAATAAAATTATAAATATTAGTAAAATAGTAAGTAAGAAAGCTGGACTTACATATAACAGGGATGGAAATAGAGAGAACGGCACGAGTTCTAGTTTTATTAAATAATTTTTTTAAAAATTCAGCAGCCCCGAAATAGTGAGGTAAGAAAAGGAAGGTGATAAGATGTAAATTTTGATTGGAATTCCAGCACCTAATATGCACATTTTTATATATTAAATTTTTTAATTGCTTCAATTACAGTTTATGTATAGACCAAATAATTTCACGAAGATAGCCGAAGATGAAATATTTTAGACTTTTTATACCAGAACTTCACATATAATTTCATTAATGGAATACTAAAGATTTTCTGCCTCTCCAATGATTTTATTATATTGGTTTTTATATTATTTGATTGAAGATATGTTCCCGACGCTCAGAATGTGCAATGGTAATATTTTCTTCTATCCTTGGCTGCTCGCCGAATTTGAGCTGGATACCTCATATTTTTGTTTCATAATTTTTTTTTACTGCAGAAAAGAATAACATCAGGCAGAAATATTTGAACCAATTAAGGAGAGTTAAACCACAACATTGAATATGACTTTAGAAGAGAAGAAAATGCCATTGAACTAATTACTCAAATTGAATTGTCTGGTGACATTAAACCTGTGATAATAAGAACTCCAGAAATTCTAAAAGGACTACTGCAGACAACAAAACACCTCGCAAAAAGAATGCAAATGGGATACAAAAAAAGAGCTGAACATATATAATGAATGCTATGTTAAGGTTAAATTATATACCTAATGTTTGGAAGGTGGCAGAAATAATTTTGGAAAACCTCCAAATTGAATAAAATCACATAGACATATTTCTCTGTTACCAATTATGTCAAAACTATTTGAGAAATAATTATTAAAAAGGGTGAAACCTATAAAAGAAAATTGAAAACTAATTACAAACTATCAATTTAGCTTAAGAGAAAAACCCTCTACTGTTGACTAAGTATAAAACTGATATAATTGATAAAGCCTTAGAAGAAAACAAATATGCTCTAAAATATTTCTAGATGTAGCACAAGCATTTGATAAAGTTTGTTTTTTTTTACACGCTAGTCAAATTATAGGCTTGGCTATAGGGCAGTAAAGGAAAATAGGAAAGAAGAGCAGAGTTGGGTGGTAGGTTAGAAACGAACTTATTTCATTTCTTTTTATAATGTTGTAAAATATATAAAGGTCTATTTCTATCAGAGGGAAAAC
Organism: Dolichopus griseipennis; assembly: GCA_963082915.1. Taxonomy (NCBI): domain Eukaryota; kingdom Metazoa; phylum Arthropoda; class Insecta; order Diptera; family Dolichopodidae; genus Dolichopus; species Dolichopus griseipennis. The sequence goes on along the minus strand of OY720443.1, from coordinate 50,624,526 downwards.
ATTGGATGAAAGCATCTTCCATATTCTAGCAGTTCTCACAATGAATAAGTTTACATAAGCAGTTTTGAGCCACCTAGTGATTTCCACTGTGTAGAGAGGTCTCCCTGGTTTTGCGTTGGAATTGTTTAAAGGCAGGCGTTATTGATATTAATTCAATAGAGCAAGTGTCAATACCTACAAGATATCTATAAAAGAGAATTAAAGCTCCAATTTTACGACGAGTGCTAAGAGGAGTGATAGTTTGACATGAAGGCATAATTTATAAGAAAACATATTTTTATAATTGGTGACGAGCTTTTGATATTGCATATACCAATAAGGAAACCAATGACATTAGGGTCTTTCTATTACGATAACAAGAATGTTTTAGCATTGTTTATTGGCATGTAAGCTAAAAATCTTAGATGACGGGTTTTTAAAAGCAAACACTGTGAGTATTATTTAAAATAACAGATTTTAATTAAAATTGTCATCATTATCATTGAAGTTGATCTTAAATTCTTCACATAACTCTTGCACTTTTTTGTCTGTAAAGCAAATAAAATTATCATTTGCAACCTGTTTCCAAATTATTTCATAATAAAGTTGCCAGAGGGACTTTAAAAAAAACAAAACCAAGTAAATTCTTTATAACAAAAAAACAAAAATAAATAAAAAATTATAATTACCTTCTTTAAATAGTAAAGTGAAAGCTTTAAAATCCAACAAAAACAACAACAACAACAACTAAGGTAAAAATGTTTACACAGAAAATGCAATTAAGTATTAATGGAAAATCGTGACCAAATAGCTATAAATTTTTATATTTTTAAATTGTTTCAAATTATATAAATTAAAACAATTAATATTAGAGTGTTATTAATTTCTATGAGTATTAAAATGTATTAGTTATTAATTTTAATTATAATTTAACCATTAAGTAATGAAAATTGGTTTTTTTTGTTAACGAATGTCAAACAAAATATTAAAATTAATTTAGTAATAAAATATTATAACAACCGTGAAAAGTAACTACTACTTTAATTAAAAGAATTCACATCAAGAAAACCATCAAGTTTAAAAAAAAAAACGTTTTAAATACTACAAAATTAAATTAAAAAAATTAAAATAAAGAAAAAAAAAATAAATCACGAAAGATTAATATATTATTAAAAAAAAAAATTAATTAAACATGAAATGTAACAAATCGTAATAGTTATTTTTAGTTACAATTATTATTCTTCAGTAAATTTATTCAAGTATAAACGATTTTAAAATAAAAATTGTATTGTTTATAATTGTATTTCTTTGAACTTTCCGCATCCGTTACCGTTATTTAATGTCTCACTTCGAGATTTTTGAAATAATTGTATAATGCATTTTATTGTAAATAGTAAAATATGAAATGGACAAACGTAGATACTCAGCATGGTTTTATATGAGTGTGTCCACAATTAAGTTAAAAGTGTTATGAACTTATGAAGCTTAGTAAGCTAGAGGTTGTGAAAATCTTGTTATTTAGGCTCTTATAGTTAAAGTTAAATTCTTTAGCCATAGTCCCTATTTCAAGCGTCTCTCTAATTTTTTGTCGAGCTCCTAAGTTTTCTACAATAATTTTCAAGTGCCCTGCAAGGAATATTTAATTTGGCAACTAGGAGACGAGTTTTTATAAAACAATTTTTTTCTTACAGCCTTGAAAATACTCAAATGTATAGGAATGAGTTTCTTAGTTTATTAAGTGCAAATAACCTTTTCATCCAAGATATAATATAATCATCTGCAAATTTCCTTTTTGTATTACTTCTCTTGACACACTTTCAAATCACGTCATGATGTTCCATGAAATGTACTCCTTTATGTAACCGAATTTTATGGATTAATCCTATTTTACACACTAGGCCAACTTGTTAGCTTTTATATTTAATTTAGATAAATCAAGAGATGCCCATTAGAGTTGACCACTAAGTACCAATTTATATTAACTAGTTTCTACTGTCAATCGCCATTTTAGATTACTTTGAGATGTAAATTAGAGTTTTCTCGGGATCAATTTCTATAAATATCTTTAATGATTCATACTAGCTGCCTTCAATAACTACTAAAGACCGAATCCAATTATACCGAAACTGTATAGCATTTTTTTTATTCCTTTATGCATTTGTTATGAGTATATTCATTCTGCATCCCGGTAAAATGTGCTTTGATCTTTTTAGAAACATTCTCAAAACAAACCAACCTGACAATATAAGCTCGCTGAAATCGAGAAAAATCTTCTTAATTTTATATCACAAATTTCATTTTATTTTTTTTGTGTTTTAAATTAATTATAAATACAACTAAAAAATTTTACAATTATCTCCTAATTCTACTTAAAACGCTAAATAAATTTTTCAACAAGTTTTTAATTAAATTACCGACTTTTGACATTGCATTAATAGAAGTACTTCATCCAATTTTTTTTGTAATCATTACTTTCAAATCAAAAATCAAATCATTTAATTGCTTCTTAATAATAATTAAGCTAAAAAAAAACTTTTACTCAAATACTGTTATAGCAATTTCAGATTTAGTAACATTTAATTGTAGTCAATATCTTCAGATTCATCTTATTTTAATTTTTTTTAAAGAAAAAAACCCAAGGATAGCGTTATAACACCAATTTATTGCACTAAATCATACTTATATACCAGACCAGCTATCTTTAAAAAAAGAAAATTCGTAATATTCCAATTTAACAACTTTATTTAAACAAAAGACTTCAACACCAAAATCTTTTGAAAAAAAAAAAAACTTATCATTATTTTAAAATCAAATTTTCCGTGTTGACTTTTCGTCAACATCGTCATCGTCATCATCATCATTGTAATCAATTTTATATGGTGAGTATTATCCATTATTTCGTGAAACCAAAAAAAAAATATCAGTAAAGGCCATCTGGTGATCATTTCTAAAAACATGAAATAAAAGTTTTTTTTTAAATTAACGAGTTTTTTTTTGAATCCTATCTTTTGGAAAAATTTAAGAGTTTTTTATTTCATTCTTCAGAAAAAAAAAACAAATTCAGAAGAGACAAAATCTTAAATTTATATATATATATATATATATATATATATTAATTTAAAATCCTCAAATACAAAACCTTATTTACGTGACCAAATCGTATTTAGATCATTAGAATTTATATTGAAAACTTAAATATAAATAGAAAGAAAACATCACTGCAACTTTATTCGATATTTTATATAAAGATTGAATCGATTCAAAGAAATTAAATTTACAATTTTACTTTTACTTTCATAAAAAATAAAAACAAAACAAAAAAAAAATAAAATAAAAACCTGCTGTCATTTCCTTTTCTAATATTATCCGACTGCCCTGAAACTCTCTTTAAAAAAAAATAAGTAAAGTGCATAATCGAATACAATAGTTTATTTTATAAAATGATTTTATTGCAATTGTTTTTTTTTGTTGTTGTTATTATTATTATTACTTTTGTTACATTCAAATATCCGATTTTAATCAGCAGCCAGATATTACGTGAATTTTAATTCATTCATTCGACCTTACCGCTAAATACGTCATAACAGTACAACTAATAAAAGAAAATCACATGGAAATTTTTTTTACTAATTTTATTTACTTGTCAACTATTGGATTATATTTCTTTTAAGTAAGTCATAAATATCTTCACCTAGGGTTTCCAACAAGCAGAAAACGAGCGAGCGATGGCCACCTAATTTTACGCTCACTTGCCTCTTTTCAATATGGCCACCAATATTTATGAAATTTATTCAAAAAAAATTGTTCCCATTTTCCGAGACCTTATAAGAACAACTATTATCAGATAGCTTTGTTCTTCTTGAAGCTTCGTTACTTGAGTCTTTGGTTTTGTTATATATATACAGATTAGCCTGGAATTAGCTCGACATCCTTGAAATAAATAACTAAAAAATTTCGAAAATGAAATCCAGGCGACTTTTTAGGACAAAACACGACATTTTTTAGTGCTCGAAGTGTTGGTTATAGAAATAGCACATTGAGATGTTTATTCATCAAACTTCTGATTACTGGAGCAGGTTTTAGCTTAGTGACTAACATAAATTAAAGTGTTATAAGACATTTGAAATAAATTAATAAATGCAAAGTGCGATCACTGAATGTCTCTATTATCGCACTGAATGGCTGAAATCGCACTGAACGTCTGATAGTAGAATTGGCTGTAGTAGACTTATCTGTGCTGCAAATGAATTAAATAAACAGACGAAGTGTTTTTTAGTGCACCTTCATGCTTAATTAATCCATGCCTATATTTCTAAAATTCTGTGGTTTAATAAGCGAAATCACTTAAAGTCCCACAAAAAAATGTTTCAATATATATAACAGTTCTATGTTTATACCAAATTTTTACCATTGTAAACAGTCACTTAGTATCGAACATCTTTTAACAAATTTGATCTAAGGTGCAAGGAAAATTTTTCTAAAAAAGGAAAATCCATGAAAGTAAAAGAAATACAAAAAAAATTTTATAAAAATAAAACCAAGAAAATACAAAAGTAAAGGAAAAAAAAAAAATTTGCAAGAGAACATCAAAATAAATCACGAAGAGATCAATTTCATGTTCTTTTAACCAACTTTGCACATGCAGCAGATCTTAATTTTGTTGTTAATGTTGTTGTTATTGGATTTAAAAAAAAACAAAAATGATTGCAAGTGGAAATTTAATAAATGTAGAAATAGACACTATTATAAGTCATTTATATGATTCCTAAAGAGGTAATTGAAGAAGTTTAAAATAAAAAAAAAATTTTTAACTGCCTTTTGACATACAGAATAATTTTATTGACTCAGAATGAATATCAGTTTGTAATATTAGGTATGATGTAAGATGTAAGGTGCTGAATTATTCATTAATAATAAAAAACAACGGTATACACACTAAAAGAAATTTTTTAGATAAATTTAGAAACGAATTCAAAATTATATTTTATCAATTTTAATGCGGGACTGAAAGATGTATTAGCGATATTTAAAAATAAACATTACAACTTTTTGTACACATCATTTTAGATTAGTAACTTTCATCATCGATATTCTTTAACTTCTTCTAGCTGACAGTTTAAATATCTAAGACATTATTCCACAGGAAGGATTTAAAACAGAAAATTGTTTTGATTTCTACAAACGATCAATGCCCTAAAAAGGTGGGTAGCTCTATAGTTAGAATTCTGACCTTATATTTAAGGGGCCGAGTTCATATTCATTCGGTTTAACTTCAATTTGTTAATTTACCATGAGAAATAACTCGGAGTAATATTTGGATCTCCAAAACAGCATTTTAGTTTAATATATTCAGAAATTCAGCGATCCCTTCAACGTTAAACGTTTTTCCAATTGGTGAATGCAGTAATTCTTCGATCAGTGTCAACAAAATTTTGGTCCACAGCAGGAACATGACTTTGCTAAAATGACAAGTTTGGAGGAAGAATGTAATCTCGATTAAAAACGGTTTGGATATAATGTCTCGACAAGTTTTCGAAAACAAAGCTAGAGCGTTGGTATGGTAATTAAAGGGCAAAAAAATATAAGTGCTGGGAATTTCTAGATCTCGAATATTAAAGAGCATTCATAAATTTTGTACCCAATAGTGTATATGAAGGTATACAGACATAAGTCATGGCAACATCAATTAGTAAAAGTCGATTTGAGGGGAAAATAATCTTGGAGGTTATTCTAATTTTCAGCAGTGAATATCCCTCCATGCTAAACATGAGAAACTGTTTCAATTTTAAAACAGCTACTTAAACGCTCCCAAATTTATACTTTCGATAACTGAAATCGGCCTCGACAATCTGTATACAATGTAAAAGAAACTACTCTAGATTAAAACTATTTCTCAGGTGTAGGGAATGGAGGAAGCAGCGAACCGCTTAAGTAAGTAGATAATAATTTAAGTATATTTAATGAAATCTATTAGTTCCCACGATACTTTAGAATTGCATATACTAATAAGTCCCCACATTAAGCATAGTTTTGTAGCATATAATTAAAATTATTAAATATTAAATTCAAATCTATCAACATAATCTCAATTATTTTTCCGAGTGCAATACAAAAAAAAAACAGTTAATTTTTTTTTTTTTTAAGGTATGCGATAATATTAAAGTTTATTATAGAAACGTTTTCTTCAATTATTCCTATTTCAATTCGAACTTTTGTTGTTTTCTTTGTTTTTATGTTTTCATTCTTCTTTTATATTAAAAAAAACAAAAAAAAACATTTTTTTGCTTATTCTATTTAATTTTACTTCTCATTTTCTGTCTCTCTTTTCCATTATCTTTACTTTTGGTTTTTTAATGTTAGTTTTTTTCAAAAAAAATTTTCGCTTTCAGGCAGGACTGACGCCACTCTAAAACTAAGAATCGTGACAAATGTGACCTAATGATCTTCCATTGTAATGCATGTTAAATTGAGGCACTTTAAGGAATTTTTAATAAAATGAGAGTACAATTGTATATATTTTGTAAAACTGTACATTAGTTACCCTTATGCATATATATATGTATATATATGTATAAGCATATATGATTATTAAATATATATATGTATAAGCTTTTTTACATATAAATGTCTGTATAAATTAGTTAGTATCTATAAATTTTAAAATAAAATTACCGATTAAAATTTAAAAAAAAAAAAATTAAATTTTATTTTTTTTTTTGGAATTAAACTTTATTAAGCTTTTAAAGTTTTGTGTTTTTTTTTTTTCTAACTATGTAATTTTAGTCAATTAAAGTTTTCAACACCATATATATAAATGCTTTAACAATGTCCTAAATTTTTAAATTCTTTAGTTTTCGTAGATAATCAGAATGATAGACAATAGAATGTCTGAAATAAAAATTAAAAAAAAAAAAACTTGAAATAATTATGACTAAAAATTAGAATATGAAAATTATTTTAAATTGTTACATAATTTAAATTTAATAATTTTAAGTGGTTGCAGTAAGGTCACATTTAAAGAATTTTATTTTGAAACACGATGGGTAAAGTGATTACCACAGTCTTCTTTGAAAATCCAAAGTTGAAAAAGTAATTTATATCAGTTTCAAGGCTTCAACTGCAACACTACTGCAATTGGAAGGTTAAAATCACTGATCAGATACATTGAGAAAACTATAATTGAATCTGAGACGCTGCATTTTAACGCAGAGTAACTAAATAAAAAATCTCTGAGTTTTTTAGAGGCAACTCACCGAAAGACTTTATACAAGATAGAACTAAGTTTGTTTTGATTTACATCAGAACCTTCATTAATTCTTTCAGAAGGCCTGGACATATTTAAATGTATAAGTACAAATTGTAAATATGTGTGAGAGAAAGCTCTTCGAAATGACGTTTCTTAAAAAAATGTTTGTACTTTTATGTTTATGGTTTTTTTTTTTGGATATACGAGTATTTCCCACTTTCATCAATTTTGTTTTAGATTTTTAACTATGAAATAATTGTCCAAATATTTTAATTTTTATAGAAATTTTTTCTAAAACATATCGAAATTTCAGGTTTTAACTCGAAATTTTTAATATATTTACAGCAAAAAATATTCGAATAGACATTTGTCATGATTTTTAGTGAACATAACCTTCAATATAAAAGCTATAATTTGAAATATTTCAGTGAATTTGGTAAGTAGTTCAAATTCAAATCAAGTTTTAATATAAATAATTATGAAATTTATATATAAATAAACGCTTTACATCCAGTAGTGGATTGCGAATAGAAGAAGAAGATATTCTCTGAAAGAAATACCTTTCTTAAATCAAAACTATATCCCATTGCAAGAAAATCTCTGTAATATATTAAAAATCAATCATCTTCTTCAAAAACAACCGTCACACAATTGTTATTATGTTTTTTCGAATTACAATTGATGATCCGCTTTTCAAATTCCAAAAAATTAAAATTTTTTTATTCTTTTACAAACTAATAACATTCATTCAATTCATACAATTAATTTCTCATCCTCCAAGTTAATTTTCTTTGAAATTTTTAACAATAAAAAGGAATAGCCTTAATTTTTAAACAATCCACCCCTCCCCATACAGCAAAACAACAATAACAAGAAACAAAGTTAAAAAAAAAAGAAGTTAAGTTAAAAGTGAAAGGCTCAATAATATGAACTAATTTTTCATTTTCACCTCAATTTAATTACCTCCATGACCAGCTTAAATAAACTACACACACACACACAGTAACCCATAACTAAACCACAAAAAAAAAAAAACAAATTCCAAGACAATTCCATTATGTAGGATACAGACCAAATATACCGACAACTGAATTGACTGAAATTAGTTTTGACTAAACTAAAAGAAATTTTCAATTTAATTGCTACTTGATCTCAATGTCTTGATACTCTGAATTAAAAAAATAAAAGAAAAAACCCCAAAACGTACAGAGATTGAATATTGTACTCATTAAAATGGATCATGTTAAATTTAATGGATGAAATTATGGAAAATTAATGTTTGTTTTTAAGTACTCCTTTAAAAAATTACTTTTGCTTCATAAAAAATTATAGCCATATACAGTTTGTATATGGCCCTCACTTTTATATATTTATTTAATATTATGAGGCATTTTTTTTTTTTCGTAAATTACACCCCAAAAAATTGAGCAGTAAAAAAAAAAGGACAAATACCATATACATAGATACATACATGGTGTATAATGTATGTATACAAATCACAATATTGCGGTTATGCCAATGCGATAATTACACTTGATCAGGTCATGTAATTAAGTGAAATCTTACACTCAAAATATTTGCTTCAATTTTTATCTGTCTATACACAACAAGTTCAAAGAATTTTTTTTTTTGTTTTTTTGATTTAATCATTAATAACAACAACAAAAAAACAAAAGAAGGAGTCAACATGTACAAATTTAAGAAAATTATATGATTTTGATTAATGGTTTATTGATATAATTATTATCGGATTGAAATTTTGAATTTAATTTAAGAGAACCAGTAAAAAACGATTTGCTAAGTATATTTTTAAAATGTTAAAAACACGTCTTTGACTTTGACACAAAATTACTTTTTTGACGCGTCAATAAGAAATTCTTAAATTGTTTGATTGTCAAAATGTTGCAAAAATCAAAGCATTTCCGCAATTATGTAATTGCTACTGTAAAAGTCATCTACAATATTTCATAAACCCATTCTCAATCATCCTTTACATACCACCAGAATGAAGTTATACATTTGTATTACAGGTTCCATCCTAATATTTGGTTGAAAAAGGGTTGTGGTTTTTGTGTGTTAAAGTCAAACACTTCCTATGGGAACTACGCACAGCTCCCTTGATGGCTTTCATTATTAATATTAAGTGCTAAACAAAGGTAAAAGTCATCAATTAATGAACGTCATATTTTTGACATTTTAGAAAACAGCCTTCTAATTTAAATCATTAGAAAAAGTGTGATAACTCAGTTATAATTAGAAATGCAAATTCCTTAAAATCTAATATGAGAGTTATTGATAACCATCGCAACAAAACTTGAAGATATGTAACCAATTTTAATAGCCAATTTTTAGCACATTTTCAAAAGATTTTGTAAAAATGTGCCTATATAGTTTCACTCTGTCAGTCCGTTTGCCCGCTCTTCGTTTGTCTGTCTGTCTGTTTGTATGTTTACAAAAACTTTTACACTTTTTGAAATAGAGAGTAGTTATTTTAACTACTAACAAAAAAAAGTTCGTGGAAGAACTTTTTTAAAAAATCTTGGTTTTGTGCATTTACTAATTACTTTTCCTGACTTTGGTTTTACAGTAAAACCCTTTCCAATAGCTACGATTTAGTCGTCAAACTTGAAAATGTTTCTTCTTGTTCAGCACTTATGAATTATAATAATAAATTACAAGCCAAAATATTTCTTGATTTCTTGCCCAAATGTGATTTAAGATATGTCCTTCTGATTAATTGGTTGTAATCGGTGCCTACTTTCCTTTCACTGATTGATACCTTGAAAGGTAAAGTATTTAATTAATTTATAATATTAATACTAATAAAAATTAGAATTGAAAAAGTTTAATGTTTTTATTTTCAGTATTTGACTTAATATTAAAGAAATATAGAAGATACTATAGAGTTTTCGAAAAGTATTAGAAAGAGATGGCATGCATTCTTTTAGCAAAAGTTTAATATTTCTCTAGTCGTTTTATGATAATATTCTTTTAGATTTTATATAAATATTAACTTGGAGTAAATGCGATTGCAAAATTATGGGTTGGGTCTGAATCTCGATTTAGTATATCCCGTTTTCAGAATATCTGGTTTTTAGAAAATCTCGTTTTTAGAAAATCCCTTTGAAAAAAATTTCGTTTTGGAAAATCCCTTTTTTTCATATTTTGTAAAAAGCTCAGAAATCTGAAATATTATCCAGCTCTAAAATCCTTAAAAAGGAGATTTTTTTAAAAACAGAGATTTTTCAATAAAAAGTAGCTTTTTTTAAAAAAGATTTAGAAAACCAAGATTATGGAACGCTCTCTAAAATTATACTAGACTACCTATGAGTGTATTCCAAGATTATTTGGCTTCTAAAGAGTCAGCTTTAAAACTTAATATTTAATTTTCAATATTCATTCAATTTCTCAAAAAAGCTGAATGCCTTATTTCCTCTATTTCCTTCTGTAATAATAAATTGCCTAATTTAAATTCTTACTTATTTGAAAATGTCGTATTTCATTAAAATGAAAAACGTTTTAAAGGCTACAAATAATATCTACAAAAAATTACTAGCAATAGTTTTTCCAATTATCACAAAATTATGCTATTAAAACTTTTGCTTTAATTTTTACTTGTAAATTACAACAAAAACCAGAAGAATATAAATTTTACAATAAAAATTTTCCAAATAGTTGGGTTTAAGCAAATGATGTAAAATTGAATTTCTTTATTATTAGCAAAAAACACATATCCAATACCAGAAGAAATTCGTTATCTTTACAAATTTTAAAAGTTTTTGAATAACAAACGACTGGAACATATATGGCCCATATAAAAAGTAATAAAATTAACAAAAAATAATTTAAATTTTTAAATTATTATTAGTTTGAAAGGAATTCCATTGAACAAAATCTAGGATTCCATTTTAAATTACAAAACTGTAAATGCTTGTTTATTTTGTGGTGATTTCAACGCAAATATTCAATTTTCAATTTTAAGTTTTTTTTTTTTTACTTGGTGTTATAAAATTAAATTTCTATCCGATGTTATAAAACTCAATTTCATAATTTTGTAAAAAAAAAAATGTGAGATTCCTAGTCTATTTAACGAATAACCTCTATACACTCAGGAGTACATAATCTAATCCTGAGTCTATTTAGTGATGTCCATCTCTCCGTGTGTCCGTATTAGCACCGTAGGTTTCTAATGACGAAAGTATGGTAAGGAGATTGCAAATGGGTTAAATTGCTTCCTCCAATCCTCCAATCAAAAAAAAAGCTTTTAAATATAGTAAAGAGATTTGGGTGTGCCTTAAACTTGGAATAAATGGAAATAATGGTTTGGGAACATCCAAACCAACTTCCAGTATTTAAAAGGCGTTTCGAAATTAATAAAAAGAGTTAAAATTGCTGTATTAGTAATGGGAAAAAATTAGTAATGGAAGTAATGGAAAAAATTAGTAATGGGAAAAATATAAAGATAGCACAAGGATGTTCTGCCCTGATTATATTATTTCCCTAAAATTTTAATTGAACTGCGGTCCTTATTTAGGTACCTAAGCCAAATCTCTCGTGACCTAGTAAGCATATCTTGGAAATTAATAAAGATAAAAATTTAAAATTTGGTGAAAATGTGCTCTCCACCGTTTTCATTACATCCCTAAAAATGGAATGACCTCAAATTATGGGGTACCAATGGTGGTTGCAGTACCTATTATACGCCTCACAGGACCTAATAAGTATATCTTCGAAATTAATAAAAGTAGAAACTTAAGATTTGGTAAGAGGTTTAAATTGTCACAGTGCCGACCTTTCATGCGACTTAATGTTGTTTCAACATCAAAACTGTGAATCAATTCCAGCTACAACACAGTATTATCTTCTAAGCCTCATACCTTCATTTTACATAGCCATATTATTATGATAATCATTTTTATCATACGTTAAATCCTATTATGAACAGTACTACTTTAAATTTTCAACATAATCTATAATACATACTATTGAATTCCGGATTCAAATACCGCATCTGTATGTTAAACCACAAAAACTTATTACCAGGTGAATTTTATTGCACTTTTTTGATTTTCTAGAAAATGAAACGTTCCTGAAAAATAAATTTAAAAAAAAAATAAAAAATTTTTTAACTGCATTTTTTTATTATTTACTTTTTTTTTTTGTGATGCAAATTTTAAACCTCTTTTTTTTTTGAAAAATTATAACCTCTACCGCATACTTCCATTCATAAAACTAACAAGACTTATTCAATATATTTCTTTTTTATCTTTTCTTCTCCACTTTTTTTTTTATTCAAACACTGAACGCATAGTTAAACTTTTAAACCGCGCACTTAAAATCCCATTCAGTGTCACACAAACCGATAATAATCAATTACAAACGTATTTTATTACCAATTCTATGGTATTTTTAAATGTAAGTGAAAAAGAGACAGTGACAATTTAAAATTAATTCTTTTGCGTATTGAAATTAAAAAAAATAAAACCTGCAATATGAAGGAGGCCCTACAAAAAATTAATACTTTCTTTCTTATATATTTATTTATTATTTTTTTTTTTTATTTAATTTCAAAATTAGAAAATGGAAATTTGTGGTTATTACTTTGGTGTAAAATAAAATGAATATAATGAGAGATATAATTAATAGAATTATTCATAGCTTTAGAAAAAAAATGGGGTTTTAAAAAATACAATGTAATATTTTAATAACTATATAAATTAATATTTTCATTTTTATGACGGTGTAAATAAGTATGTAAAAAAAATAGTAACCTATTGTAGTAACTACTATAGTAAAATAGTGAAAACGAAATAACAACCATATTAGATTAACTTTAAACTAGGGCCTCGGAGGAGAGGTGATTAATCAAATGGCGTGCTTCTCTAATCGAAGTGTCGCGTTTCAATTTCACACAAATTGGTAAATAATTTAGTGCGAATAACTGGAGTTTGAATCTCGTACCGTATGCAAAGAATTTTAACTTACTTCTTGTATATTTGAAGAAGTACCATTTATTATTTTTCAGAGAAATGGCAAGATCATTTATGGAGAGTTTTATTTTTAAAAATAGTGCAATGGTCATTAGCAATAGATCAATTGGTCATAAGTGAAGTTTTTAAAACTTTTTCAGAAGAAAAATCGATCAGACCTCTCTCCTCATTTTTTTCTATTTCAAAGTTTCAGAATATTATATTAAAGTTTAAAATATATTCCATAGAGAGTTATAAATATAAAACTGATTCTTATAAATGTTTGAGGCAGTGAACTGAGGCACTCACTAACTCATTTTCTACCAGAAAGGTGAAGCTCTTCTAATTGTGCTAAGGATATCTGGGAAAAAGCATTTGATAGAGTTTATTATGAAATCATATGCATTCCAACATTGGATTTTATTGCTTCTAAAGAAGCAATTTTAGCTTGTTATAATGGCTGTTGTTGAATTCACAATTTAATTCCGAATATTATTTCTAAAAACAGTTCTAGAACTTTTAGACTATGGTTTAGGTCACCTTGCTTGGATGATGAGAGAGTTAATATTATTAATTAAAGTCCAGCGATTTATCATCACGCGACTGTGGGGTACCGTTGAAAAGATATTGGTAAATTTTTCGTTTAGCTACTTTAGTTTCAGGTTCCTTTACTTAAATGTTGACGGAGTTTTTATATGCTAACGGCAAAAGTTTAAAAAAAAAATACTGACTTAAAAATATTTGGAATTAGACTCCATCTTCTATGTTTTTTAGGTTTCTTTGAACCTTTTTTTATTACTTCCTGTCCTTTATTATTCTCTTTCACAAATCAAGAATTAACCCAACGATTATTTTTAACGATTGTTCCATTTTTCCTCCAGCATCTTTAAAAGTCTCTACAGTCAACTACGTTCTGACAAAATTAACGAAAAATAAAAAGTTCCTTAAATGGTACCTTGTGCTTGAAGAAAATTTTCGGTTTAATCACGTGAACATTTTTTTTGTATTTTGAGTTCCACTTCAATCAAGCATTAATGCTGAAAATAAAATTGATTGAAGAAAGTGAAAACGGTATATATAAAAAAAACAAATTTATAGCTCCGATTATGTACCATTTACTCCAAAGCTCTAAGCCCGAAGTTGGTGAATTCTTTTTCTATTGGGCGGATGCATTTTCTTTTTATCATTGATCATTAATGGTTGCTCAACCATATTTACACTATAAAAAAAATAGTAAATTATGAAATAGTTATTTATTGATTCGGGCAAATTATTATTATTTATATATATATATATATTTTTTTTACAGTAAATATTAACCCTTGACCCAAAATTAACTGACCCAATAGCCAAAATAACTTAGTGGTACAATTTGGCCATAAAGCTCAGTGATTAAACTAGGAGCTATTCAATCGAAAAGTCTCGGGTTCAAACCGTGGTCGGATTATATCTAATAAAAAAATATAGTGTATATTGTAATAGTTTAGAATAAGAAGTCCAAATGTCAAATAGGCAAAGGATTATTATAATATCAGGCAATGTTTACTATTGTCTGGTTCTACAAATAAATAAACAAATCATTCTTTCAATGAACAAAGTTTAAATTTCTTTCAAATCAAAAGCCTAATTAATAATAATAACATGTTTTTTATTTAACTCATATATTAGTATTGGCCACCAATTAGGACTAGTAACTGTTTTCATTTAATTTTATTGACATTTCTTTTATGCTAACAAACTTATAAAAATTTAATTTTTTATTTAATTTTATATATCTACATATACAATATGTATTTATATTAAACACGTTTTACTAATTAAACGGTTGTCATTTTTATTACTGATTTTTAAATGTTAATCTTAACTATGAATTAACATATTGAAAACAATAAATACATAAAATATAAAAGATGAATCAAGTCTCTAGCTCTGTTATTAATTTCTAACTTTTCTTCAATGATTTCTAATTTTTCTCACGCGTCTGGAACTTAATTTTATTCCGGAATTTTTTTTTTGATTTTTCTTTTTTTTTTTTTGATTTTTTTTGAATTTTTTTTTATTAACTAACACACTCTAAAAAACTTATTGTGACCATCTTAAGCAGTATGATGTGATTTTTGTTTAAAGCCTTTAAACAGATTCAAATTAACATTTGTACATACATAGTTACAAAGTTTATAATACAATTCATAAATTCATTATTAAACAAAAAAAAAAACATAAAAAAAACAATATCAAAAAGAGTCGTAAAAATTAAGATGAAACTTAAAAGAGTTGTTCTGTTTCCTAATATACACAAACAATTGAAATTTCGAAAAAAAAAGTCACTGTTTTTAAAACAGCTCTCTTCAAATTCTCACTAACTTTTTTTTTATCTTATAATTTTTATTTTTTTGTTATTGTTTTTTTTTTATTCAAAATTTAAATTTTCAATTTTTTAATGTTTATTTAATGGTTTAAGTAATAAAATTTTTCAATTCTATTTTTTTTTTCAAAATAAAATAAAAAATACGAAATCATCGTTTTAAAATATGTAATCCTCTAGTGTTAAAATTCACTAAGATCTGTTATGTTAAATTGAAATATGTTAAAAAAAAAAAACAACAAAAACAATAAAAGAAAAAATTGGAAAAAAACAACAAGCGACACAGGTGTCAAATTAATGTGCCATTTGAATTGATTAAATATGCATTAGAAAGCCATATATGTATGTACAAACTATAAAAATGTAAAAATAATTCAATTTAAATTTGTTGATTTGTTTTTATTTTTTGTTTTTTTTTTTTTTCTTATTTTTTTTGTGTTGAAATAACATATTATTATTTTTTTACAAGCATCGGAAATTATAAATCTTTGATTGTTGATTTTTTTTGAAATTGATATCCATTTGGCACAACATGCTTTAAAAATCATTTGAAATTTTAACACTTCAAGTTTAATATTTTTTGAAAAAATAAAAAAAAAACAAAAAAATTGAATAATTTATAAAAATAAGAGAAAAAAACTGTTTATTTTTGTGAAATGAAAAAGTATTTCAAAAATCGATATCATATGGAGTCAATGTTTGTTTTTTTGTTTTTAATAAAGCAGTCAAAGTTTTTTAAATTTTCACTTAGTAACATTTTGATTGCTTCTTAAAAAGATGGTATACATACCTATATTTTATTTAAACGCAAATTAACAAACACAACATGTAATAAATTAACTTGTTTTCTTAATAGAAAATGTTTTTAAATGTTTTATTAATAAATAATAGACAATCATCAAATTTTTATATAAAAAGATTTTTAAAAATTAATTTTTTTTTTTTTTAATATATTTCATATTTTTAATTTTTATTTTTAATTTTAAAAAATAAAATTAAAAATTAGTTTTAAATTATATTATTTGTTTAGAAATAAAATAACGCATTAATATGATTTAAATTTACAAAAGTTTCATTTCATAAGCTGCTTCATTTCGTATGCTCCGTATGCTAAGAAGCGTTTCAATACTTTTACTGCTAGGAAGTATTGAATTTAGGCAATTCCAGTTTTAATTTTCGATTTGTTCTAATACTTATATGTCATTTTCAGAACTTCATTTGCGAGTTATTTACCAAGTATGTAATTTAAAAATATAAATACCAGTGTTTACAGTTGACAGGATATTTTAGTATTATTATAGACTTGAAATAGTTAGAATCGATTCATGAATGCTATCAATATTAATTCCTTATTTTATTTTCATAAAATTAAATATTAATTGTTTTTTAGAATGACGGAAAGTCAATTGAAAGAAAAACTTTTTCTAATTAATAACTTTTTCTACATACATTGAATATCAATACCATTTTCTTAAATAAAATGTTAACCATTACATTTTGTATTACGCAGATTATGCTCCGATTCTAGTAATAGATACACAAAAAAAACGAATGACTTATATAATTTCTTGGTGTATCTTAAAAATTTTAAGAAGAATAAGTTACATAGTCTAGCTTTTGTATGCTTTAAATTTGATAAAATGTTGGAGCCGCTAGTTCAAATCCCTTCTTGGTGAAATTTTTTAATTTCAATTAATATTTTTTTATTTAATAACGTGCGTGTTTAAATATTTAAAATTAAATACGATAAATTAAGATTTGAAATTTTTTTATAGATTTATTTTGTTTCAAAAATGTCTATTTCTCTAGCTATTAATTTTTTGTATACATATTTGTGAAAAATGCTATGCTATGTATATTGTTTCACAACCTTTGTTTAGATTCAAATCGAGATACTTGTTTGTTGCCAACATTCTATAATGTACCTACTCAGACAATATCTACAATGGAATTGTATTAAATAAATATTGAGTTTTGTATTATCAATTTATAAATTATAAATTAAATTTTTTGAATTTTTTAATAAATTGTACTTTTTAAAAATATGAGTTTTGGAACTTGATAATTAAATCAGAACCAATTTTAAATTCTATCCCTGTTATATTGAATTTTAGAATTAGGGCATTTATCAAGTCTATTTAGAATAGGTTGATTAGTTAATTAGTTTGCTTTAGCTATTGTTTAAATCTATTATCTTATGCAAGAGTTATTTATATACTTATATTAAATATTATTTTATATTAAGATATTAACTATTACGATATAATTATATATACAATTTTACGATATAAATATTTTTATTGCATATGGTCTAGCCGGAGTTTGAATCCGAGACCTTTCACATAAAAAGTGGCATCTTTACCACTACGCCATTGGTCAGATATACTCAGTAATTAGTAGACATTTTTAATTCATTGCTTGAATATTTGGCGTGTATTAATTAGTATCAATTTTTTTATCAAAATTAATTAAAAAACTGTTTTTTTTTGTAAAATTTCTATTACATTGGATTATATTTGAAAAAAGAAATTCCTACAACAAATGTCATATCATATTCATTTAAAATTCCAATTTTCAGATCAAATTTCACCAACTAATTTACATAGAAATTGTAACATTTTTTTTTAAAATACATTATCATCTATTAAAATTTATTACCCAAATTTTTATAGGCACGCGTAATCATTAACATAAGTACGAATATTAAATACAAATTATGTTTCAAAAATACAAAAAAAATCATATCTCACCCATCTGTTTATCATACACGCTGTTAAAAATTAATGATCCTTTAAAAAAAATAAAACTAAAAATTTAAATATGAAATTACTATATTATTTTTTATTATCCAGATATTCATTTTCTGGTTCTATATATTGAAGATGATCCGATCCCCTTTTATATTTTTTTTTGACCTAAACCACACACAGTTGTAAATTCATATAAACTTTTAATTTAAACTTTGTTATATTGATTCGTAATCATTTAATTAAATAAACAAAGTGCAAATAGAGTCAAAAAAACTAAAAATCTATATTTTATCATGATCAGGCAACATAAACCACTCATTCCACAATATATATAATGTATATATGGTCATAAGATGCAGATGGTCTTAATAATATTGCGTTTATAACTTATACTTTTTTTTTTTAGATTAGATCAGTTTTTTAGGCATTTTTTTAGTATTTCACCCCCAAAAATTTTTATTTGGTAATATTTTGATGATCGCATAATCATATGAAACATCATCCCTTTAATTACGTTGAAAGGTGTAAAACTTTTTCTATTAAAACAATCTTCAATATGGAATCATTAAGTCTGGCAGGATAATATGAATTGTAAGTATGACACACCACACGAGTCCAATTGGAATTAATAGTAAAAAAACAGAATTCCAAAAAAAAAAAAAACAAACCCAAAAGGGTCTTTTGTTATGACCATCTGTTTGACCTCTTTAAAAAACATTTTTTTTTTCAATTAATTACTCCGTTAACACGTTATCCTGTGGTTAAGTCTCTTTAACGCAGTATATATATATTCGAATATAATAAAAATTTGGTGCCCATCAAACCATATAATCTTCTTTTGTTTTTTTGGTAGGGCTGACCGCTGAATCATTGAACATTTTTTTTTGAAGGTTTAAATTTTAAAGACACGTTAAAAAATTTATTAGTCTTGTAAATTGGAATATTAAATGTGAAATATAGAGAAGTTGTTAAGCGAATGAACTTTATTATCTTTTTGTTGTGGAGATAAAAGGTAAAAAATTAAGTACTTTTGTAATTAATCACACAACATAAGGAAGATGAATCAATAATTCAGATTTTAAATTGGGTTAGGTCACTTAATTTTTTTTTTTTTTATTTAAAATAAGGGTGTAAGCGTAGAAAATTTTTATTTACCATATATTTATTAGAGACATTAACTTTTTAATTTAAAAAAAAAAATTTAATTGAATTGAAGAGAATTTTATGCAATTCTTGTTAGAATTCTTGAAACAAGAGTAAAACTTCAAGTGCACCTCTTTATTTTAAGAATCTTCCTTTTTATTTAATCTAGGTTTTCTTGTAGTGGAAGAATGATTTTTATCATTCAAGCTAAAGTTGTTTGTAAAGTTCGTCAAGACAGTGAAAATTTGTAAAATCCTCTTATTACCCAAGGTCTTTGAGTCCCAATGTAGTTCTTGAATTATGTGCAACTAAAAGTTGTTAAACTCGCCAAAACCACTTAAATGGTATTTTTCTTAAGTATATTGGTCAATGAATTTAAAGAAATCTCCTTAAAAATTATAAAGGATTAAAAACCAGAAATATATTAACGTTAGATATTTGATCGACCTCAATCGTATCTCCCCTGATTTTGAAAACCATGTAATTTGGGAGGTACCCAACTCCTTTTCTTGATTTGTCTCAAAAACTATAGAGATCTTCCTATTACAGAAAAGGCAATCCTTGCGGCTTCTTAGGTCGTATACTGAAAAACATTCAGACTAACAGAATATAAAGCCAGTTGACTCTAATTCCTTTATGTATTTGCCATATGCGTATATCATATATGTACATATAAATATTCTGGAAAAGTAGAATAACCTGATTTTGAATGCAACTCTAATATCTTTCTTAATTCAGAATCTCACATATACTCATACATAAATATTCTTGTAAAGGGGGACTGCTTTTGCATCCTATTCTAAAAACCCTACTAACTCAGAAACGCTCGCATTGCCGTCAAAGTCAAAAAATACAGAAAATTTAAAATTAAAATAAAATTAAAATCTAATAGAATAAAAATCTAAAAAAAATCTATAAGAACAGAATCTAACACATAAAAAGAGTACCAAAGTGACAATTACAAAATTTGGTTGAAAAACAATACAGTATGTAAAAAATTTTTAAAAATCAATACAAAACTAAAATTTATAAAAATTAAATATTAAAAAAAAACTAAATACGGTAAAAAATAGGAATTTTTCGAAATACGCCTAAGAACCGACAAAATACAAAATATAAAAGTTTTACTTTTAAATTTTTACCCTTGTGTGTTCTTTCAATTTAGTTAAAATGCATATTAAATTCTGTATAATTGTTTTAAATTAATCCATATAATTTTCCAATTATTAAATAAAAATGTTTATGCAATTATTCTTTAATGTGTTAACAATATAGTTTCCATTACCTACAGGCTACAACAGTTATTAAATCTACACAATTTTTTGGTAACCCTTTACATAAAATTAAAATTACTTGGCGTTTAATGTAAAATTTATGACTTACAAAATAAAATATGAAAGATTCAAAATTTAAAAATAAAGATAAAAGAACTTTAGAATTAAATAAAAACATATTAGTTGAATGCTTAAATATTAAATTAATTTATTAGTTTATTATTCATGTCACCTAAATTAATGGTAATGCGAATTCAGTTATAGCTATGTAAAGTTCCGATAACGTATCTGTATACCATAATTGTGCAGAGAAAATATGTTATTGGAATTTTAATTTTTTATCATCTTTTTGATCAAATTATTTTTAAATGAGAAAACCTTAATTCATTACAATTTTTAAATTTATTCATAATTTTATAAAATTATTTTGCAATCCATATTTATGCCATTTTCAGTTATTTTTATAGATTAGATATGGTCACTCTATTTTTTTTGCATTGTTATAAAAAGAGTTCTTCTACATATTATCTATTAAAATGGAATTAAAAGAAGGCAGTTAACCAAATGTTATTAAAAGTGCAATAGTAAAACTCTACGTATACGAAAAATTTAAAAGTAAAACTGTAACAAATTAATGTACAAGTATAAAATGTATAAATATTTTTAATCTTGCATTCTGGATACCTTTGCATAAAATTTATACTTCTGTTTGGGATTTTTATTAGAAAACCCTTATAAAAATTTCAAACAAACTGTATATTACTTTATAAATACATCAACACATATAATAATAAAAGTATAACATATCAAAGTCCAACATTATATTTTAACAATTGTTGAAGGTTTTTCTTAAATTTAAAAGGTGCTCAAAAAATTGAAGAAACTTTTAGTTTTAACAATTTTTCCTAAGATGATAATATTCTAGGTAAAATTCCAAATTTTAGTGGAATTCACAATTTAATTCCTAGAACCTAAAAAATCCTCAAGAATCATCATAAGCTTGCTTAGTAAATATAATAGAACTTAAAAATTAAAACTTTCCTATTTTTATAAATCATATATTTTCCAAATTTAAACGTTAACATTGAAGCTCCAACTTATATTTCGCACTTGTTAAAAAGTTTTCTTGAGTGCATTGGAATTTTATTTTAAGTATTGATTTCACTATTAGTCATAATTAATAATGAATTGATGAAATATCTAATAGTAAAATTAGTATTTATTTTTATATATATTATTTACAATAAACTCAACATAAAGCAATATATATAATTTTTAAAATGTGATTTTTTAAAAACCCGTGGTTTTTTTAGCACTTGTTTATACATGAAACAATAACAAATTGTGCACTTTAAGTGCCAAAAATTTACATATACAACTTTTTCAAAAACCACTTTCCATCAACTCGCGTATACCCCTAATAACAAGTTCTTGTACTGAGTATGATGACATTATAAAATTTTATAAAATTAAAAATAAAAAAAATACAAAAAAGTAATACGGATTTCTAATCGATCAAATCAAGTTGGCCCACCCTGTAATTTCAAAATAATAAACAATTAAACATTTCTAACCTTTTTTTTCAAGAATACAAAGTTCTATGTTAATTAATCTGTTGTTGGCCTATAATAATTAATTTCCCCTTCAAGAATAATGCCAAAATTCAAACTGACATTTAATATAATCTGTCAATATTGCTATCTCTTCTCAAATATTGAATATGTCAACCAATATGAAATTATAATGAATTATACTTGCAATTAAATAGATTTCTTTAACTATTTAACAAATTTTTAAATACGTTCCATTTTGAAACTAATATTATATGTTACAATTACTTCAAGTTTGTTTTGCTTTTTTAGAATGTATGTTACCTTTGTTTTGACTACATGAACCGATTTAATTGTATAACAATTCGATTTTTTTTTTCTATTTAATTATTTAACTGTTTTATTATTTGACCTTTTTGGTTTCTGTCTTTTTTGTTGTTTTTTTCACTTGTCAATTTTAATTTTTGTCAAACATTCATGAAGTAAGTTTAAAAATGTTTATTTAAAAATAAAAAATATTTACAAATAAACAAAAAAAGTATACAAAAATCTATTTTTAAAATTCAATCAACGTAATGTATATTTCAATTTAAAAAATATGAATGTATGCATTACGCCAACGCTTAACTAAACTACTAAATAATTAATGAATGGCTTATCTGAACTTTATGACTATTTACCTTTACTGAAAATTTTTTATTACCATAACTATACAGTCATTGTAAGTATTATAATATTCAAATTTATTTTTTTACGAATAATTAAAGTATACTTTTGACTACTTTATGTATCTACCTCTGGTAAATAAAATTTAAATCGAAATTTAGCTTCAAAAATGTTTCCAAAAAAAAAAATTTTTTTTAAATAAATTTGAATATATTTATTTAAAAAAAAAATAAATACATATTTCCTTTTAACTTTGAAACAATGTTTGAGAAAAGTTGAAAATTAGTTAAGTACATATACGAGTAATGAAAATTACAATATTCTAATCAACTAGATTTGCCGGTTTAGATCTTAAAACAATAATATGCTTTGTTATTACATAAAAACTCTGTTAGAAATGTATGAATTTTATGGAAACCAGACTTGTAATGTAATTTCTTTCTCATTCATTTCGTAATTATTTTTCTCAAATGTTTCATTGCTGGATCTATTACTCAAGGAGCTCAAGAAATTCTGATCGTAAGAAGGTACGCATTTAATAAAAATAAATATGCAATTCCAATACTTTCTTTTGCTTCAGACTCTACTGGTAATCTAATTAAAAGCATCAATTACAAGGTCTTTAAAAATAGCAACTTCAATTTTATTTGGATTATCTTCAATTCCTCAATTAATTTACCGTAGATTGTAATTAGGAAAATTTAAAGTAAAGTATAATTACTATTCACTTGATTTTAAGATTTCTAAACGATTTTTGAAACCTTTATTCAACCCTTTTTTCAAAAAAGCCTTTATAGTGGAAAACCACTTCTATAGTGAGGAATTATCAAATCAATTTTACTTCATACATTTAAAATGTCGATTGATTTATAAAACTTGAATAAATTAAACTGAAGTACAATTGTTTCAGCGGAAAAATAAAACATAATACATAACGGTGCGTTTAGGTTGGAGTTGCGATAAGTGATTAGAGCGTCGATAAGAGCAGAAAACTACAAACATGATTTAAATAGAGGTGTTTATAATGGAGCATTGTTTTGATTATCGATAAACAATTTAAATTTTACGCTATGCTCTTATAGACACTCTTATCAATTATCCTAGCTTCAACATAAACGCACCTAAGCCATGACCGATTAAAAACCGTGAATGACTTCGATATGCTGCATTACATCGAAGTACCGAACTTATAAGTCAATATAATTGACGTAGTTTTAATCGTAAAATAAAGCAAAACTTATCAATGACCAGAAAATTTGATATGATTTCTGAATGTCTAAAAAATCAAAACATCATGTTTATCATGGCCTATAATACATAAATGTCATGTTCAATTTAAGACTCTAATCATTATGATCAAATATTAAATTATTTTCAGAAATAAAGTTGATTATTCATAAAAAATTAGATTTTCCGAAAAAAATACTTATTTAAGAACATTTAAAGTCTAATATTATGCACATATTCGTACACTAACAATTAATTTATGAGTAGTATTTTAATTAAATTCATTATTAACTGGCATTAAATGTAATTATAATAAACGATTAAAATTAAGTAAAATATTGCATTTGTAAGACTTGAATTGAAGAATAACTCACTCGGTTGAATACTTGGGATTCACTTTTAAAATCGACTTTGAAATTTTATCTTTATGCATAATAACGATTAGATGCAGTTTTAGAACACAGTATAGTGTATTACTTGTAAATGTTCTATTAGGTATTTTATTCAGGGGTATTTTAGTTCTCCCGAAGCACAGTGTTTAAATTCTCTTATAATATACTTGAGCTTTCATCAAAAGCGTCAAAGTAGATTAGGAAAATTTTTAAAAATACAGGTTCCCTGAAAACAAAAAAAAATCTCCTATTAATAATCTACTAATAATTTTATAAATATTATCGCGATTTCGAACCTCGAACCTTTACATTAAAATTTCTCATAAATTTTGAATCTGCAAAATAGCTTACCACAACAAATATTGTCTTTGAAAATTTTTGACTGCACCACTTTTCTATATGTACACAATTCTAAGATGAGGATAGCCCTATTTAGTGCACACATTTACGTAAAAAAAGAGCATATGAAAAGAATTCACAACATTCACCTGTTTGTTGTTAACTTGTTAAAATTCTTTAACTTCTATTCTTCTATAAATTTTTTTAAAATTTTTTTTCTAAACTTATAGATATTTTTTATTTTGTTCAAAGAAAGTGTTAAATTGCAGAGCGCGTTCAATTACGTGCTATGCATATTAATATTAAATTGCATTGTAATAATAATAAAAAAAATTATAAGCTTAAGTTTATTTAATTTTACGTTCATAATGTTCGAAAAGATATGCTTTAACAAAATTTATAAATTTAAATTTCCTTGAACACTTTTTAAACTATTAAATAGTATACATTTACTATGATTTCCACCCTAAGCTAATTTAGCTATTCGATCTGTAGCAAACTCAATTTTTCATTATTTAACCATCAAATAAAAGTCTCCTAGCTGATAATGTGCTTTTAAATATAAGGTACATTCTAAACCTAAAGTTGACTATAGATCTTAAGATTAACAACAAACAAAAAACAGGTCTGCCAAAACTTGTTTTATCCTAAATTCGCATATACACTCAATAGATACGTTGCACGGAAATCCGCTTAAAAAGAAAGTCGTGTAAAAACAGTTATTTTTTTTCTTGATAATTTTTGTTTTTTTTTCTTGTTTTAAATCAAATCGTTTTAAATCGAATTTAATCATGTTTTTTAAATCGCGTTATTTCAAATTCTATGACGTAATAGTTAATTGCATTCGCGTAAAGAGCGATTAAAACGGCTGAGTGGCACAGTGGTTAGAGTGCCGACCATTCATCCGAAAGGTCCAGTCTCAAATCCGAGTGAAAGTGCAAAAAAAACTTTTCTGATTTTCGAGCCGACTCAGCTACAATTCGTCGTTGGGTTCAAATTAATAGCTTCATCAATAATTAATAATTATATATCATTAATAAAAAAAATACATTAATATAACAAAACAAACAAATGGAAAATATAAACAAATAATTTAATTGAATAATATAACTCACAGAAAAAATATACAAACAAAAATCTAATTAAACATATCTATTGAAAATCTAAGACCTTTCTACATGTTGCAAGGCCTAGTACATCTCATGTTTAAATTGTATGTGGAATTCATTAAGATCAATTCTAATAACACGAATATAATATGACCGCCTGTTGCAACATGTACCTATGGTATACAAAGGCTTTTAGCCAAACAGTTGAACAGTTAGCGCTAAAAAAAAATTATGTGTATATTTAAATTACCTATACAACTCCCTTCACTACACATATAAAGATTAAGAATCAACAATAAATATAAAATTCTTAGAGTTGTATTATTTTAGAGTTAATTTGTTTCACATATTATTATATTGTTCCAGTAGTGCTTCTCATTAGATTTATAATTTTTTTTTTGTATTTTGGTTTTTTATTCCTCAAACGACAAACTGAATAATTTGGACTTCAAATCACGTTGAATTCTTCTGAAATCAATTGTGAATAAATAATATTTAATTTTAAATATTTTTTTTATTTTTTATTTTTAAAATCAACGGTAAAATAATTTGACTTCTGGTTTACTTTTAAATAAAAATGTACAAATTTTCTAAATACATTTGTAATATATATGCCTATATATGTGTTTATGCAATTACAGCACGTTCATATTATCACAATAAAGGTAATAATTTTATTGAACTTTGGAATTTAAGCATGCAGTTAATATTATTTTGTATATTATTTGTATATAGAAATTATTTATAAATACATTGTATTCAATTCATGTTGTTCTAAATGCCCAAATAAAAATATTAAAATATAAAATAGTATCTACATTATATATATAATATTTATATAGCTCAAATTTATTATTTAATATTTGAAAATAAAGTTATTCATTGTTTTAACAATTTAACGTCATATAAAATGGAATTTTAACATCTAATTGTTTAGAAGAATTATATTTTAATATTAGTTTGATTAATTATAATTAAAATTTTAATTTTATTCTGTCTGGAGCGTAATAGTTTTTTTTTAATTAAAGTAATTAGATTTGTTATTTATTACTTGTATAACCATATACTTTAAGGATTTTGACCCGTACCTCTGAGAAATGCGCACCATTGCGCACCAAACTTAATATTGTGAATAATTATATTTAATAAATCCCCAGCTGAGAAACTAAATACCAGTCTGCACCATTTTGGTTTCTGGATATTTCAAAAAACTTCGATCGAATTTGATATGATTATTAGAAAATGCAGAATTTAAGGTTTAGGTAGGTTTATTATAAAATGGAATTGAGACTCTCTCCCGAATCGTTTGATTCGTGTTTTAATCAATGAATTTTCATTCAGAGAATTTATAAACACTGGTGTCCCTTAGGGATTTATTTAATATGCCCCAATCCCATCTATAGTTTCGCAGATGACAGTGCCCTTGCGACTTCCTATGAATTTAATAACCGCTAAAACTTTTGTCACCTTAATAAAATAGTTAGGAATTTGAAAAACTTTATCAAAAATTATAGCATCTGCTTGCCATTTACAGAACTTTTGATAGTTTTAAATTGAAATTACATCTTTCTTCAACCTTATCTCGACATTAAAGCATTGCATGGCTCATGAACCTCTGTTCTTTTATATTTTTTTTTTTTTTTTTTTTTTTTTTTGCGAAGGTTGATGGAAAGCATCGAAAGCCGCCCAGAATCACTGTACGGGGTTCATCTGGGGAGTGTTGGACTTTAACCAACTAAAACCACCCATCTTTTTTAAAACCAAACTTGGTATGGACCTTAAATACAAATGTATTGTTTGGTTTTTAGGATCGGGATTGGGAAGGAAATTAGGATTAGGATTTAGGAGTTTGAATTATGATGGATAAAGGAATTAATTTAAAGGAAAGTCATGAAGATGGATGTTAATGTTCTTCTTAAACTTTATTGGATCGTACATATAAAAACTACCAACTTTGGGAAACACATTACATGGTAACTGATTCCATAATCGCGATGTACGCACAACAAACGAATTTCCATAAGCCGTGTTTCGCCATCTTACTAATTCAACAGAGTAGGGGTGAGCATCTGTCGCACTCCTTGTTTCACGTTGAAAAACTTTTAGGAGAGGCATTAATTGTTTGATTTCATTGGAACAGGTGTTCGTCCCTACGAGGTATCTATAAAACAGAGTTAGTGACCAAATGGTTCGCCGATGGTTAAGTGGAGTGAGCGATGAGGTAACACTGGGATCATTTATAAGACGGATAGCTCTATTTTGCACTTTATCGAGATATCCCAGTGCGGTTTGGGGGGCTCCAGCCCAAATATGTGCATTATACTCCATTTTTGGTCTAATGTAAGTTTTATAGATTTTTAGAAGATCAGGTGCAGTAAAGTAAGTTTTACAGCGAAACAAAAAACCTAAACATTTAGCTGCATCTTTAGCTATACCAAAAATGTGGTTTGACCAGGTCAATTTTTGGTTTAACCCGATACCCAAAATGTTCAGGTCTGTTGTGTGCTGCAAAGGTATACCCTGAAATGACAAGCTGGGGGTAGATATTGCAATTTTCCGCGAGATTAAACAGCATTGGGTCTTTTTTGTGTTGAAATCAACACGGTTACACTCTCCCCATTTTTGGATTTTTGCTAAATCATTGTTTAGCTCACTAGTCATGAAATTTTTTGCTGTTGTGTTAATCTGATGATTAATGTTACAGCGACTATGAAATTCATAGGAAGCCACAAGGGTGCTGTCATCTGCGAAACTGTGAATTGGATTGGAGGTTATTGAAAGTAAGTCATTGATAAATATTAAGAAAAGAGTTGGGGATAGAACAGATCCTTGGGGGACACCAGCATTTATTTGAAATTGGTTGGATGTATAACCATCCACAAGTACACGAATAGGCGATTTGAGAGAAAATCTCCAATCCATTTTAGAAAAACCCTACCTAAACCTAAAGCCTCGCATTTTGCTATTAAAGCATCATGCCATACTCGGTCAAAAGCTTTAGATATATCCAAGGCTACAACATCAGATTCACCAGAGTGGTGAAGACTGATATTTAGCTTCTCGCAAAGGTAAGTCATGAGATCACCGGTTGAACGACGGGCTCTGAACCCGTATTGTCGATCATGGAGCAAACTTTTGCGATCAAGGTATTTCAGAAGCTTTATGTTTATAATTTTTTCCATTACTTTGGAAAGGACCGAGGTTATAGCAATAGGGCGGTAGTTTGAGGGATCGCTTTTGTTGCCTTTTTTTGGAATTGGAAAAACATTCGCAACCTTCCATTGGGCAGGATGAGTACCCGAAGTAAAGGAAAGGAAAACAAGTGATGATAAAAAACCAAGGGTTTTTAAAAAAGCACATTTCCAAAATAATAAAGTGTTTCATACTAAGTATTTTATCGGAATATAATGTTGAAGCTTCAATATTAACGTTTAATTTAGGAAAAATATACGTTAGTGACTAAGTTACTGCTTACCTATAAAAACAGTAAATTTTTAGTTTTTAAGCCCTATTAGCTGCTCTATGGGGAAGGTTGCCAAATTTCTCAAGGACCTAACTTCATCTTACCCCCCCCCCCCCTCCCTCTCCACTTTTGTAGTTTCTAGGAATTAAAACAAAATTTGGAATTTTTCTTAGAATTTTATTATCTAAGCAAAAATGAGTAAAACTGAGAGACACTTTCTTCAGTTTAAGGAACCGCTTTTAAATTTAAGCAAAGCCTTTAACATATGTTAAAATATAATGTTGGACCTTCAAATTTTGTATATTAATAAAAAAAAAATTGGACAGGTATTCAAGTTACAGGTGCTTAAAAATAGCAAAATTTCAATTTTCGAGCCCTTATAGCTTCTAAACAGGGGGCTTGACAAAACAATTTTGTTAACCGACTCCTACTAGCTTTTGAGGACCTAACTTCTCCCAAAATTTCAATGCCCTATCTTAAACCGTTTAAGAGATATGTGGGACGAAAAATTTTCCAAAAATTGAGTTTTATATAATGCTAAATTTTAGTACCATATGGCAAGCCTATAAATTTGATCGACATATTTTTGTTGAGTCTATAAAAGCAGCTCTCTTATACAGTTTTTCGATTGAAAATAAACCTAACAGAACTCATGTTATATCATTTTAAATATAGGGCTTTTTTGGAATTTGCAGGGGCTGTAGCTTCGTAACCCTTCAAAATTAAGAAAAATCTTTGACACATGTTGAAATATATTTATAGAGCTTTGAATTTTGTATATCACTAAAAAAAAATTTGGACAGGTATTCAAGTTACAGGTGTTTAAAAATAGCAAAATTTCAATTTTCGAGCCCTTATAGCTCCGAAACATGGGCCTGGACAAAAAAATTTTGTTAACCGATTCCTACTAATTTTTGAGTATCTAACTTCTTTTTTTATTCCAAAATTTCAAGACCCTAGCTTGAACCATTCGGAAGATATGTGTGGCCAAAATTTTTGCAAAAATTGAGTTTTGTGTAATATTAAATTTTAGTACCGTATGGCAACCTTAAACATTTGCCTTTTAAAATTTTATAAAGTTTATAAAACCAGCTATCGTTTGCCGTTTTCAGATTGAAAATATATCCAACACAACTCTTGTTATAACAGTTTAAATATAGGGCTTTTTCCAACTTTGGGGGGCTGTAGCCCCGTAACAGGTGGGGCTACAGAAAAAAATTCTTCTACGAAATTATTTTTTTTTGCAATACCTATCCGTGTTTAAAATTTTTTTACTCTATTTCAAACGGTGTAAAAGTTTTTGTAAACATACGGACGGACGGACGGACAGACGGACGGACAGAGTGAAGCTATATAGGCACATTTTTACAAAATTTTTTGAAAATGTGCTAAAAAGGTTGCGGAGAGGTTTTGAAATAGTGGAATAAGTTTTTTTGAGAACCATTGAAGTGATTCCATCCGGACCGGCCGATTTGTTTGCGTCAAGATTTTTCAATATTTTCATCACTGTTCGTGTCCTGAAGTAAATTCTACCAAAGGAACAGCCAACGCGTGGAATATGAGGTGGATTTTGTGTTGACTGGGGCAGTGTTGAATTGGAAGCAAATTGTTCACCAAACAAGTTTGCTTTTTCTTTAGAATCTGACACAATTCTGTTATTTTTATCAACAAGTGGGGGAAAAGAGGAATCGCTTACGTCCTCCTTTAACCCCTTTGTAAAAGTCCAAAAGGACTTGCTGTTCTTTGGCATGTGGAGCAACCTACGTTTTATTCTTTGGTTGAATAAGAACTTTTGTTTGTTGATAACTCTCTTGCATCTATTTCTGGCCACTGTATAGTTGGCCCTGTGAGACTCCGACCGATTGTGTTGGTAACGTTTAAAAGCCTCCTCCTTATTATGAATTGCTTTACTACAAATGCGATTGAACCATGCATTCGGTTTTCGCTGAATACTTCTCATGGAGTGAGGTATGAACAAACTCATTCCAAGCAAG
This sequence comes from Dolichopus griseipennis, assembly GCA_963082915.1. Taxonomy (NCBI): domain Eukaryota; kingdom Metazoa; phylum Arthropoda; class Insecta; order Diptera; family Dolichopodidae; genus Dolichopus; species Dolichopus griseipennis. The sequence continues at coordinate 50,593,060 of OY720443.1, read as the reverse complement.
ATGGTTTCACTGATCGCATTTGCAGCAAAGTTAACATTCTTGTTGCGAAAGCACATTGACCAATCGAAATCTTTAAAAAAGTTGTTTAAACCTTCCCAGTTGGCACGATTATAATTCCATACCAGTTTTTTGGGAGGAGTCTTTCCATTGATCACTGTGTTAATATGGAAGCTTGTTTTCACCAAACAATGGTCGGAGCCCCCCAGGGGACAACCTACTGAAACCACATACTTTTCAGGATGTGTAGTCAGAAACAGATCCAAGAGGTAACCTTCTTGACCAGCACGGTCAGGGACCCTAGTGGGATTTTGAACAAGTTGAGAAAGGTGGAACATTGATGAGAACAGTTCAACTTGCTTCCCAATTGAGTTTTGGCTCAAAGAAGAATTATTTGAAAAATGAAGCCAATCTCTTTTGGATATTGAAATCCCCAGCCAGAACTATTTCAGTTTTTGGGCATGACTCATTAAAAATTTCATTAATCTGGTTAGAGAGATTTTCAATCTCCGTAGCAGTTTCATGTTCATTTGAATTGGGTGATCTGTATAAGAAACAGAAATGTATGACATGTTTTCCAACCAGAATTTTGACCCAAATGTAATGGAAGGTTGGGCTAGAAGCTTTATATTTATGAAGAATGTTGAAAACTATGTCATTTTTAATGAAGATAGCGATGCCTCTTTTAGGGACGAAGTGTGAAACAATTGAGTAGCCTGTAATACTAAAATTATCTTTTTGGCCACTAACTTGCGTTTCACAAAGGGCTAGGATAGCTGGCTTTGAAGAGTTTAAATGGCATTCTACGGCATGAAAATTCGTCTGAAACCCACGTATGTTACAAAAATTAATACAAAAGTTGGCAATTTTGATACAGAAAATGAATACAAAATTTTAAGAATCAAAAAAAAAAAAATTTTTAAAAAATAGAAAGATTTTAAGAATAGAAAAATGAAATAAAAGCAAAAACCGAAATTTTTCTTAATTTGAAATTGAAAGAAAATTATATTTGAATTTTAAAACAAATAAAGAAAAGAAGAATTTAAAAATTTAGAAATTAAAAATAAATATGTACGATTTGACCACCTTAATTAATGATTAACATCGGTTAATTTTATTTTACTCAAAGTGAGAAAACGACTTATATCAAAGTTCAACAGTTTTTATCTTGCACGATATAATGGCGAAACACTATATGTGCCCTTATTGAACGAAGTTACAGTCGCAAACTCACACAAAGTAAAACCACATGTATTTTAGATTTTAATATAAAAAAAAAAAAATTTATGTTTAAAAAGAGAAAAATTTAATGTTAAAATAACATAATTAGTATTGATTTATTTAAGTAAGAAAGAGCGTTCTTTTAACAAAACGAGGAAGAGTGTGGTAGAGTAGACTGTGTCAACTCTGGGATACCCGTATGACCGTTATATAAACATTATATCATTATTATTATAAACATTAATTACTTTTGGCAAAATTTCAAACATACCAGGTTTTTTAGGTGTAGTATAATGCTCTTATAAAAGAAGGAGTTGTATGGCAGCTACTTGAACCCTCTGCAGTAGACCAACCAAATTTTGCAGTAACTTTGGCCATTACACTAAACTATTTTTGGCAAGACTTCAGACACCCAGCTTCATTAGGTGTAGATTAATGCTCATATAAAATAAGAAGTTGTATGGCAGCTACTCGAACCCTGTGCAGTAAACCAACCAAATTTTGCAGAAACTTTGGCCATGAAACTAAACTACTTTTGGCAAAATTTCAGACACGTAGCTGTAATAGGTACAGAGAAATACTCATATAAAAAAAGAAGTTGTATGGCAGCTACCCGAACCCATGGACCAAAATGGCTGGATTTAAATAGCGATGACGGCTATTGCAAAAAAACGAATTTGCGGAAATTTCAAGATCCTAGCTCCTTTAGTTTTTGAGTTATCGTGCGGACGCACGGACGGACGGACAGACGGACAGACGGACGTACAGACGAACAGACGGACGGACGGACGGACGGACATACATAGCTAAATCGATTTTTTTTTCGATTCTGAACCGATCCATACACTTGAGTCTATATCTACCCCCCCTCCTTCTCTGCGTCACAAACGTAATGGCAAATTTATTATACCCTTTGACTATATAGTCATACGGGTATAAAGAGTACATGGGAATAGTTTTTAAATGGAACGTTAATTTTTTTTTCAGAAGTGGAAAGAACACATGTTATAATTGTCATACATAAATTTGACATTTTAATTCTATCTTTCATTTAAAAAGCTTATTATTATACCCGTATGACTATATAGTCCAAGGGTATAATAAATTTGCCATTACGTTTGTGACGCAGAGAAGGAGGGGGGGGGTAGATATAGACTCAAGTGTATGGATCGGATCAGAATCGAAAAAAAAATCGATTTAGCTATGTATGTCCGTCCGTCCGTCTGTCCGTCCGTCCGTCCGCACGATAACTCAAAAACTAAATGAGCTAAGATCTTGAAATTTTCGCAAATTCGTTTTTTTGCAATAGCCGTCATCGGTATTTAAATCCAGCCATTTTGGTCCATGGGTTCGGGTGGCTGCCATACAACTTCTTTTTTTATATGAGTATTTCTTTGTACCTATTACAGCTACGTGTCTGAAATTTTGGCAAAAGTAGTTTAGTTTTATGGCCAAAGTTTCTGCAAAATTTGGTTGGTTTGTTGCAGTGAGTTCGAGTAGCTGCCATATAACTCCTTCTTTTATATGAGCATTACTCTATACCCATTAAAGCTGGGTGTCTGAAATTTTGCCAAAAATAGTTTAGTATAATGGCCAAAGTTACTGCAAAATTTGGTTGGTCTAGTAAAGTTGGTTCGAGTAGCTGCCATACAACTTCTTATTTTATATGAGCATTACTCTATACCTATTGAAGTTGGGTGTCTGAAATTTTGCCAAAAATAGTTTAGTGTAATGGCCAAAGTTACTGCAAAATTTGGTTGGTCGACTGCAGAGGGTTCGAGTAGCTGCCATACAACTCCTTCTTTTATATGAGCATTATATTTCACCTAATATAGCTGGTATGTTTGAAATTTTGCCAAAAGTAATTTATGTTTATAATAATAAGGATATAATGTTTATATAACGGTCATACGGGTATCCCAGAGTTGACACAGTCTACTCTACTACACTCTTCCTCGTTTTTAATATATTTTTGCTGATTTCTATAAATAATATTTTTTAAAGTGTTTGGAGTAAGTGCTTAATGGTTATCTTATAAATAACACAACCTATTCAAATGAAAATTGCAACTTTTATGAAAAATTTAAATTAAAGACATATGTCGAATTGAAGACGATACTGCAATAATGGCAGTAGGATCAAATGTCAGCGAGGCTACAAATAAACTACAAAAAACAAGTGATAAATTATATCTTTGGACCAAAAGATGGAAAATTAAACTAAATGAACTGAAATCAGTGCAAGTAAATTTTACAAATAAACCTATTCAAAATCCCCCAGCCGTACAATTAAATGGGGTAGATATTCCTCATGAAAACAAGGCAAAATACCTAGGAATGACATTAGATGTCAAGCTAAAATGGAAAGAACATGTCAAAAAGAAAAGAATAGAATTAGAACAAAAATATAGAGAAATGTATTGGCTCCTAGGTCGAAAATCTAAATTGCCAATAGAGTACAAAATTTTGTTATATAACCAAATAATTAAGCCTATCTGGTTGTACGGCGTACAACTTTGGGGGTGTGCCAAACGAACACATATTCAGAGAATTCAAACAATGGTTAGTCTCTAAGACTAGTTTTAATATTTTAAAACAGGGCGGGTGTTTTTAGTGTGTTAAAGTCACACATAACTGTGGTTGCGCTCAGTATCTTTCGACGATTTCCACCATCCTTACCCCAAGACAAAAAAAAGAAAAAAAAAAACATATGCCGGAATTTTTTTTAATTATCTACTCCTATCAACTACTCTTTTTCAAAGATTTGTGTAGCTAGAAGTAGTTGAGAGCAGCAAAGAGTAGTTTATTCCTGAAAAAGGACCCAAGTATTACTTTGCAGTGATCAGTATTTAATTTTTATGTACTAGAAGCACACTAAAAGGCACATGTAGTACAAAACAGTCTCTACTCCTGTTTAAGAACAACTCTTGTTTTATTTTCTTAAATGATTCCCTGCATATTTGGTGCACGGTATAATGTGACAGTTCTATTATAATTTGTATACAACTTATTTCATTTCATCGATTTTAGGAAAAATAAAAAAAAAAATAAAAAGACATCACCATTTTAAAAAAATTAAATTTTACTATAATTATATAATTTCAAAAAGAATAATTGTAATGTCTAGGTACAGACCTCCTGTGTATATGCATAGTAAAAATATACTTTCATATAACATATATATGTAGGATTTCGTGTTCGAACAACAATTATTAATGTCTTTATGTTAAAAATGTAAGAAAAATTCAAAATAAATTTTAGTTTTTTAATTTTATGTTCTATCTTACATTGTTAATTTTTTCAAAAAATATCAAAAAAAACATTTTTACAAAAGACTAAAAAACATCTAAAATAACCATTTAATTTAAAACATCACATGCTAATAATTTCCTTTTCCTTTTATGTCATAAAATAAAAGAAAAACAAAACTTTCAAAACATTAATGGCTTGTGCCATCGTCAACGTATGTTTTGACTAATGGTGTTTATTTTAAATATTAAACTGTAACACGCGAACTACCTTATATACTTATTATAATTTTACCCCTCTAAAAGAATAATTGAACACCCCAAAAAATTAAATATATATAAATAATATAATTTATAGTTTTTATTATTTTCTATACAATCAGACATAGAGGTTTTTTTGTGACTTGATCTATTAATTCTCAAAAAAATGGACAATATTAAAATGCTAATATACAAATTAAAAAATACAATTTTCTATCGTTAAGATATTGGAATTTTAAAAGTTTCGAGTAAATTAGTTCCAGTTGGAAAACATCATAATCAGCTCTTTTATAAACGAGATTAAAACATTTTTAATTAGGGAGGAAGGGATGATGGATGATTATAAAGTAGTTTTTGTTATAAAAAACAAAAATGTAATTTTATTTTTTTATATTTTAGAAGAGAGTTAACGAATTACCTAGGAGTGCGAGGAACTTATAACTTTTAAACGTACTAACAGTGTTTGAGCTCTTAAATGAAATTAGGTGTTATGTGAATGACAAAAGTACGGCGGGTGTTGTAAATGTGTGGAATGTGCAAAATCTGAATCCTGGAAGCCTTCGATCAATTTAAGCATATTTCCCCTTTTTTTCCTTGTTTTTCTGAAATTTGGTGTCAATTGGTGAAATGGTAGTTCGGGTACCTTCCTTAAAATTTCCAAGACTTAAAAGCTTATTTTCGAAATTAATAAAGATAGTCACTTGAATAAAGATAGATGGTACAAGGTTGTTTTTTTCTGGTTCGGGTATCTCCTACGCACTCCAAGATCTAACAAACGTTTCTTCGAAATTAATAAAGATAGAAAATTGAAATTTGTGCACAAACGTATTCTGTCATGTTTCCATTATATTCCTGAAATTTGGGATTGATTGGAGGTGGTTCAGGTATCGCCCGCACACCTCTAAAGATCTAAGAAGCATATTTTTTAAATTTAATGAAGTTAGAAATCCTAAATTTAAGGGTTTTGTCCTGTTTGCATTATGTTATTGCATTTTGAAATAACTTGGAGTGGGGGTTTGCGTGTCTATCATGCACTTCCCAAGACCTAATAAGCATTTTTTTGAAATTAATAAAGATAGAAACTTCAAATTTGGTACAAGGTAGCGCAATGCTTAATGTTCCGGAGATGGGTTGAAGTTGAGGTTCGAGTAACTGTCAATCGAGTTTCTCAGGTATAAGATGTTAATAAGTCGGTCGAATCAACTTGCTGTTATTTTATTACTTGTTTTACTATGTATGAAAAACATTTAATTTGTTTGAGAGCCATATCTGAGCCACAGTATTGGAAAAAACTATTAAGTCTAACTTTCGCTTTTACACGAACTTGAACCTTTACCCTTTGAAGATGTTTTTTACTCAAATCACCGTTAATCTACTCATTGTACACTCTAAATCAAGTGCTCTCATTATAATGTAAACAAAATTACATTCCCAGAATTTAAACACGTTTTTTTGAAACATGTTCATATTTAAAGCTGGCATTACTTTTCAAATCATTTTTAATTTAAAAGTGATTTGAAATGTAAAAAGAAAAATTTATTAAAAAATTGAAACTTCTAAAATTTACAAAATTAAAATGTTATTTTATATTTTTTTTTTTAATTGTAAAATCAAATGAATATCATGTCCAAAATGGTTCAAATTGAATTTAACTTAATGTCAAGATTACCCCACGTACTATACATGAATTAATTTAATTTTTCAACAATTCAATTTAATCAAACTCTAAATTTGGATTCAATTTTTTGGTTGTAATTTTCGTTTTTTTTTTTTAATGTATTTTATTTTAACATGAAAATGTCTACTGAAAAATACAAATTTTTTTTTTTTTTTAATTCATTTAAAACCAATTGATACATTTAAATACAAACTAAACTAAATTACTAAACTAAATATAGGTACATAAATATTAAAATTGTTATAGTTTAAATTAATAAAACGTTTTTAAAAAAAAAAAAAAAAATTTTTATGTAAATTTTATTAAATGTAATAAAATTATTAGCACTCAATAATTTTTAAAATTTTTTAAAAATTTGTTACTCCATATATATAATATGTTTATTTAATGGAGCTGTGAAATAAGACCCAGGTGAAAAAAGCCCTCAAATTTTATTTCTCATTCAAATTGAAATAACATCCTAGGATTCGCATATGTAATTGAAAAATAAGACCGCAAAATATGAGGGGTGCTATTTCTCTTTTAATTTAACTTTCGACCTTTTGTGAAATAAAGCCTAGTTGTGTTAATTCTCATGTATTTATGATTTTCTGGAGGAATCACATAGTAAGGAAACAATTAACATAGTTGCGCAACATTAGAAACTGAAGAGGCATCAGAAACATTGGCAATTTAATCCATTCAGTAATGGATCGAAACATCTTTCGGGACATCGTGTCCAATATTATATAACTGCTGACATCCTATTATGGATATGCAACAAAAGAAGAAGAAGATTCATAAAATTTAATCCAACTTTAAAATCGCTTCTAATTCAAAATCTCACCTACAGATTTATGAATATTTGGAAAATGGGAAATACCCTAATTTCAAAAACAATTCTCTTCATAATTTATTTCTAAGTCGGGGTGTTATTTCTTATTAAACGTAAGTATTGCACCAATTTTGGAGAATTAAAGACTCGGTGTGTTATTTCAATTTCAGTTCAATATTCAGCTTCTTGACTTGACACACTGAGGTTTTATTTCTTATTCAATATTATCATAACAATCGCGTTTTACTTCGTGTTTACCAATGTGAAACAACAGCCCGGAGGCTCTGTTTCTCAAGGTCTTTCTGCACGGCCCCGTTTTAACAGAAGTTTTAAACTGAATGATATACTCGTATTACGTTAATCCTTAAAATAAAAAATAAAAACAACAACAAAAAAAAAAAGAAGGAAATCAACATAAAATAAAACACTTATATGGACATGTACACATGTTATAAGCATTTACATGTAAAATTTATTTTAAAATTTTTCAAAAATTGTTTTTATTTTTCTCTTTTTACATGTTAAAAATGTCGAACATTGCATTTCTCGTGATCATACACAAATCGTGAGTTATTTGTTTAACTTGTTTTAATAAAACTACATAATATTATTTAATCATTTTAATATTAGTTACATATATTTTAACCAAATAATTATTAGCATTAGACAAAATATGTAATTTTTCTTGTATAATTTTTTTCTTTTTAATTTTAAATTATAATTTAAAAAAGTTAATTTACGATTCTCATAAAGAAATTAATTATTTTATATTTCATCATCATCATATGATATCACAGTTGGCAGTGGTTGTAGTACAAAATAGCCTTCAATTGAGAAATTTAAAATAGTGATACAACTTCATTTATTGAAAATAATAAATTTATTGGATTATTTTTTCAACTTAGATCTTACAATCAAGATGGAGAAATTTTTCGAATGTTAAAACTTTAAAGCCTACTGAAGAGTCCAGTATTATCGCAGGACGAAACACTCCTAAAAACTTTTAAAAAAAAGCTCAAGGTTTTAAAAGTTTTACTGGTCCACCCCGTTAAAAATAATTTTAATAAAATGTACATTAAGTATCCGCAGAGGTGTTAATTTTCAAGGACCAGTACAAGTCAATTGCCAGTACCAATACTAGAAAAATACAAGTACCATTAAATAGAAGTATTAATATTTATACCTTATTATTGTCAAAATTAAAAAGGGGTAAAAAGTAAGGGTGGGTATCATTACTAGTATTTGAGTACGTTAATTTTTTTTCAGTACCAGTAATAGTATTTGAATTTAATTGAATATTTTATCAATATCGGTACTACGACTGTCTTGATAATTTAATGACCAAATTACTTGAAAATCACAAGTTCTGAATATCTGAATATACCATAGTACTTAAAAATCACCAACTCTGAGTATCTGAAACATTTTGTTTTTGAATATCTTAAAATATTCCATTTGTCGTTACAACATTCGTTGTTATAACGTTAATTTGTTTTTTAGTAACAGTAATCAATATACAAATAAAGCCCCAACAAACTCCGGAAGACTTCGCGACATTTGGAACAACTCGCAAATATAACAAACGAACGAACAAAGTTAATGATATTCAAAGTCATGTGTAAAATCTACATTAACATATGGCAACGAATCATGGTTGCTTAATAACTCCATTAAGAACAAACTACAAGTCTTTGTCAACAAACACCTAAGAATAATATGTCGAATAGTCTGGCCTAACAGAATTTTGAACATAGACTTGTGGTAGTTAACAAATTAATAACCAATAGTTAAGCAAATTATTAGAAGGATATGCTGGAGCCCTCAAGGTGGGTCCAGAACAAGAGGGTCTTGAATAACATTGAAAATAAAAGTGTTTGATGAAATAAGTAGATGCGAGATCTCCTGAAATGAAATTGAAGAAAATGCAAGAAATAAAGAAGAATGGAGACTTCAAGTTGAAGTTTTATGCTCCCCAGTGGAGTAACATGTAAAAAAAAATCAATATATTACTAATAATTACATTACATATTTATAACTTATTTACTTATTTTATAACTCTACTTTTCAATTTTTTAAGATTAATGACATAGTGACATAATTATTTAAAAAAAAAGACAATATCTCCAAATTCAAAGTACAACAATTTAATAGAAGAGGTTCATTAACCCACAACATAATTGTGACTTTTTTTTTCTTTATGTTTATGCAATTTAATTAAACTTAAAAGCTTCCGGTTCAAGAGAAGAACATATTGTGGGCGGAATAGCCATAATGCATCTTTTGCAACATACTCATCAGAATAATTCAACAAAACAAATCCAACTTTAAAAACAATAAAAATTTGAGATTGTCATTATAATTTTAGTGGTAATCATAAAAGCCATTACCATATTTGGCGAAAAGTTTTAATTGAGAAAAGAACAAATTTTTATTTTGTTTTTATTTTTTTGTTTTTTTTTTATTAAAACAAAGTACACTTTTATTATTACTCATCTAATATGCAATCTAATATTTATAAATTAATATTTTGTGATAATTTTAATTTTAATAAATTAAAAATTTCTTATAATATGATAGTTTTAACACCCATCACAGAATTCCACCTACCACCACCACCATTGAAAAAACATTAATATTATTTCTACATTGTATATGTATCTTTAGATAATATAACTAATCAATTTTATACCTGTCCTTGTTTTCAATTTAAAAAAAAAAATTTGTTTTTTCTAAATTGTCAGTAAATTGAATTTTAAATGTAGGAACAATTTTCCATTTTTAGTATCATCAGTATAATTTCAAAAAAAAACAAAATAAAAAATAAACAAACCACTGTTCTTATATAATTATTATGTAGAAACAGTTGTGGAAAATAAAAAAAGAACAGAACAAATAAATTATTAGTATTTGTTAGTTTATTTATGAATTATACATTTTTTTGTCAATAAATTGATCCTTTCAGGTTTCATTTACATTTCAGTACCAAAAGTGAGAGGGAGTTCTGTAGTTTGCTACAGTAGCGTAGCTGAAACGAACAAAGCTAAATTTATTTTGATGATGTGGGATTTTTGCTGATATCTAAAAAAATGCATTGGAAAAATATGAAACTTGCGGAGGAAGACAATAACTGATTGCAATATACGTTTAAATTAGTAACAAAGCAAGAAAAATATAAAAGGTTTATTGAAAAAATTAAAAAACCAAAACTTATAAACTGTCATTATAAAAAGCTTCAAATGCGTCAAAATACAAGAGTCGTCAAAGTAATCGATTTTCAGTTTTGATGAACATCCTAGCTCATAATAAATGAAATCAACATCTCATCATCTGTGTTTTAATTGTATTTGTACAAGTATATACTTAATATGCCGTATATACTCTATGGAATAAAATGATCGACGCAATCGCTGAAATTGCAATAATATACTTGTCAATTCGATGTCGCTTAAGTTAAAGTTAACAACTATTTACATTTAAATTTCAAACATCCAGCTTTTTTATGTATAGAATAGTGCTCATATGAAAGATGAAGTTGTATTGCAACAACTCGAATGCACGTAGCACAGTGCTAAATTTTGCAATGTCAGACATCCAACTGCATTAGGTATAGAGTAATGCTCATTTAAAAAAACAAGTTGTATGGCAGATACTCGAGCCCGTGAAGAATACTAGCTGGATTCCAATAGCAATGACGGCTATTGCATATTAACGAATTTGTGAAAATTTCAAAACCCTAGCTTCTTTATTTTTTGAGTTATCGTGGGGACAGACTGATATACATAGCTAGATCGATTTTCTTTTCGAGTCTGATCCAATCCATACCTTTTAGTCTATATTTACTCCTCATGCTAATAATTATTTGTAGTAGTTAGCTAAACAGGTCAAACTAACGCTCTCTCTCTTAATTTTTTAATTAGTAAAGTGGCAAGGTGGCTACTGATGTGGTTATAATTTTACCATCATATTCATAACTATTGCAATCGGCATGCTTTATATATTCCCAACTTGCTACTGTTATATTGACGCAATCAATGGTTAAAAAGCTGCTTTTTACAATATGCGCCTTGACATTTGAAAAGACATTTTCATGAATTTAACATCTGGAAATAAGTCGGGTCAAATTTTATAAAGTCGGATGTAGCATTGTACAGATCTTTAACCTTCCAAGTTATGTGAATCCTTTCATTGTCTATTATGAACCATGCTCCATACATGTTCAAGACCAAATGCGAATCCGATTATTTTTCCGCAACTATTTTATTTATAAAATATATATAATACATACAATTTAGATATGTACTATTTTGAATATCTTTAAGATTCACAATTAAATTTCGTAATAGAAGTTGTGTTTTGCAATGTAACAAAAAAACAAAAACAACAACAGCAATACCGAAACCTTATTCATCTCTCTTGTTTTGCAATGTGGGCTTAAAAATAATCTTTTTTTTTTTTTTGAATAATTTAAAAATAGTAAAAATTTAAAACAAAAATAAACGTTTAATTGAATAGACGTTTAAATTGTTAAATGTTGCTTTTAATTTATTATGTTTAAATTTTCTATTCGCAAAAAAAAGAGCACATAAAAAACAAAAAATATACAAAACCTATGAAATGCTAACTGACATACATACTCACCTTTAAATCTGTAAAAAATTTTATTAGAATTACCTTTGAAAATAAAATTGAAATTGAATGCATATTTTCTAAAACAACAACAACAACAACAACTACAATAACAAAAAAAAAAACAAAAATCGTAAGTCAAATACAAAATCTTTGCAGATGAATCACAATTCAAGAAAAGACTCAAGACTCAAAATTGAATTACAAAAAAAACGAGGAAGAATGTAGTAGAGTAGACTGTGTCAACTCTGGGATACCCGTATAACCGTAACATATACATTATATCATCCGGTTAATTACTTTTGTCTTTATTAAGTGTAGTGGAATACTCATATAAAATAAAGAGTTGTATGGCAGCTACTCGAACCCTCTGTCGTAGACCAACCAAATTTTGTAGAAACTTTGGCCATTACACTTAACAATTTTTGGCAAAAATTCAGACACCCAGCTTCATTAGGTGGAGAGTAATGCTCATATAAAATAAGGAGTTGTATGGCAGCTACTCGAACCCTCTGCAGCAGACCAACCAAATTTTGCAGAAACTTTGGCTATTACACTAAACAATTGTTGGAAAAAATTTAAGACACCCAGCATCATTAGGTGGAGAGTAATGCTCATATAAAATAAGAAGTTGTATGGCAGCTACTCGAACCCACTCCACTAGACCAACCAAATTTTGCAGAAACTTTGGCCATAAAACTAAACTACTTTTGGCAAAATTTCAGACACGCAGCTGTAATAGGTACAGAGTAATGCTCATATAAAAAAAGAAGTTGTATGGCAGCTACCCGAAACCATGAACCAAAATGGCTGGATTTAAATAGCGATGACGGCTATTGCAAAAAAACGAATTTACGAAAATTTCAAGATCCAAGCTCCTTTAGTTTTTGAGTTATCGTGCGGACAGACGGACGGACAGACGGACAGACGGACGGGCGGACGGACGGACGGACGGACGGACGGACAGACGGACGGACGGACGGACGGACAGACGGACGGACGGACGGACAGACGGACGGACGGACGGACATACATAGCTAAATCGATTTATTTTTCGATTCTGATCCGATCCATACGCTTGAGTCTATATCTACCCCCCCTCCTTCTCTGCGTCACAAACGTAATGGCAAATTTATTATACCCTTTGACTATATAGTCATACGGGTATAAAAAACTATAAAAACAAAAACACAAAAACAAAATAATAAAAGCGAGTAATCGAATTTAATAGGTAATAGTCATTCTGTATTTAATAAATAAATTATAGGTACATATGTTAACTGTAGGCATATGTGTAAGATATACTATACATACACAATTATATAATATATATTTTATAAATGTTTATATATATATGTACATATATGAAAACTATTATAATATATAATACGATTAATTTATAGACTTCTTCTAGACATTTAGACGGCTAACGATTTTATAATATATCAAAATAAAAAAAAAAATAAATAAAAAACTTTAAACAATCTTTGGACTAATATAATTTAATTCCAATTAAATAAATTTTTTTTTTTAATTATTTTATTGGACTATTATTTGATTGTTAATTTTTTTAGTAAGTTATTGAAAACTTAAGCAAATTAAAATCGAATTTAAAATTTTAGAAAACCCAAGAGCTTGATTACAATTTTGACATTTACCATGGCCTAGTTATTCCCAGGATATGCAGAAGCAATTCCTATCAAATTTAAAATTTGTATGTATACTCGTATATACACGAATATCCAATCTCCGACTAGATTAAAGCCTGATGTCTTATTGTCAGCCTCTTTATACTATAGTAACATATTTTTTACCTAAATAGGTCCTTCCCTAATACTATTTAAATATTAATAATACATTGATATTAAATACAAATTGAGGTATGGATATAAGATGATAAGCGATCACATGTTACTGTAGATTTACAAAGATGTTCGCATACTCTTCTCTACATCTTGCACTATGTACTAATTCTCCTACTGTGTTAATACCTGTCCAGTTTCGCCGGTTTCTAAGCCACGACATTTGTTTTCTACCTACGTTTCTTTTGCCTTCTATTTTACCTTGTATTATTAGCTGGAGTAGTTCATATTTTTGAAATGATTTTTTACAATATGATACATATATAGTTTATGCAAATGATTGTAAGAATGTTAATGCATTAGGACAAATTTCATTTTTCCATTTGATATTTTCAAAATGTAAAACACAGAAATAAAAGTAAAACTTAATAAAGTATTCGATGAGTTGTGTACAAATTTTATTGTGAAATATGATTTCAGATGACGTGATTTTTATTGTATCGAATATGAATTTGAATTTAATTTAAATTTTGACAATTAACATAATTTTTATTAATACTGGTATATGTATAACAGTTTATTTTGATTCTTAAGGTAATTGAAAAATCATAACAAATTTTAATTAAAAATTGTTGTTATTAGAGTAGAGTGAGGATTAATGTAGCAAATTTTATTGTTTTAAGAAAATCTAATAATTTACAATAGAATTTTAAAATTTTCAATAAAAACAATATTTTTATTTTTTTTTTAGCTCAAGTTGCAAAAAATATTTATATTGAAAGTAAATTGCCAAATAGTATAGAATAATATGAAGTACTGAATTCGTATATTCTTTCATCTCGAAATATTATTGGATATTTTTACCCAAGAAGTGAAATTCAATTACTTTGAGACGAAGAGGTCCAAGATGATAATTCTGATAGGGGTCCAGATGATTATGCTGATGAGATTACAAAAAGCCTGAAATAGAAAAAAAAATAGAATATTAGAGAATTTTCTAAAATATTTTTTACTTAGAAAATTATGAATATTAGAAGAGAAATTATAAGAACTGTGAATCTAAACTGAAATTGTATTGAACGCAAAAAATTTCTTAACAGCATTATTTATGAATGCTGGGGCATTCACCAAGTCTATTTAGACTAGACTTCAGTTTCTTTAATCGTTATATTCAATAAGCCGTTGGTTACTCGGCTGAAGCTATTGTATAAAAATAAGAATACATAAATTTAAATTTTGTAAACTATTATCTTACACAAAAGGTATTTATATACATATATTAAATAATATCTTATGTTACGATATTAATTATGACGATATAATTATACAATTTTACGACATTTTTTTATTAGATATGATTTGACTGGTGTTTCAACCCAAGGCTTTACACATGAAAGACGGCATCTCTAGCTCTACGCCAGAATTATTTAGCAATTAGCTTTGCTGAATTAATCGGCAATCAATCTTGCCTATATTAATTGGCACTTGACGTAGTCTTAAAATATGCACAAACTTTGAATTTAGATATATATCTATAATGCAAATATTGATAATTCTCACAAGTCTACGTATGGCTCAGAGGACACTTGGAATTTATTTCGTTCAAATAAGATCAGTACAAAATCCTTTTTCGAATGGTGCCTATGCCAATCAAGTAGAAGTTCACAAGGGTTAGAGCAGTTTAAATATTATTTCGTAATAGATAACAACTGCAATAGCTTTTAAATTTTCAAAAAAAATCAAATTTTTTAATTTGTCCCTACATACTTCAAAAATATATACGCATGCGACTAAAGCTGGGACTGTGTCTACATTAAACTTAAAATCATTTTTAAGAGAAATTTTGTTTATTTACTTAAAATATTCAAACTTTCGTATAGAATTGAAAACGAATTTAATTTAGAGTATTATTATAGCATAAAAGACATAAAATATTGTAATAAACTTAATTTAATAACAATAGATTAGTCCAGCACATAGATGCAAGGTGGCGCAAGACGACCGATATGGTTTGAATACTTAATAACTTTTTAAATTTATTTATATTTTTTATTTTTATTTCAGAATTTTGTGAGAAAACTTGTGGAATTGGAAAAGGAACAGTACACAATAGAACAGCGATCAAAAATTACGAAAAGTTATGGAAAATGTATTGGAAAGAGCACGAATGTGCGAAGCCGAAAATGTTCACCACTTGCGGGATATAATTTTTCTACTTAAGCTAAACATATTCCCCATTAATATACTGTATAACAAAAAAATAATAAGAATAATTAACCATTAAATAAAAATGTTATTAAACATTCAAGCCATATCGGTTGTTTTGCACCACCCTGTAGTTCAGTTCTAAAAGCCAAATTTTCTCAAACAATTAATAAATGTTCAAATCCCTTTAACAGATTTTTTTTTTAATATTATAAAAATAAAAGCTTTTTTTAAATTAAAAGACTTTAATTAAAATTCAAAATAGTCTCTAACTAAAATATCTAATCAAGATTTTCTCTTTTATTCAATTCAATTCAAAAAATCTATTCAATTTACCAATATGTAATCCGTATTATCATTATTGTTATAAAATGTACGTTATTTTTATTATTTAGTTTTGTATCATCTCCAGTTTATTTGAATAGAATTAACCGTATATATACATACATTTTGTTATTTATTTTATTTATTTAATTTTGTTTTTTTTTAAAAAATCGTAAAAATTTACCTTTTACTAGCACAACAAGCTTTTATTTACCTTCAAATTTTTTTTATCATCTTCTCCCTTCAAAACATCTACTATATGGAATGGAGAATACTACTTTTTAAATTAAACAACTTTTTAAATAGTATCTAAATGCTACTGCTAATATCATATATATGTATAGTATAAAATTTGTATAGAAAACGTTAACGATCCAATACAAAAAAAAATAACAAATTGTTTTTGTTTTCTATTATACAATTGTTTTGAATTCAATGACCCATAAGCCATACTGAAAGTTCCACTGATCTATAAAAAAGTGATTTTTATTATTTTTAAATACAATATCAAACATAACATTAATTATCATATACATATATATTCAAGCAGCTATAGTTATTTTGATATTTCTTTCTCTTTTCAATTCAGAAGAGTTCAGTTTTCATTTAATAGCTGGTATCCCTATTGATTTGAGCAATTATTTTGTGATATTCCCTCGAAATTATTCAAAAAAAAAAAAAAAAAACGGAAGTTCCTAATTACTTTGTCAAATTTAGCAATTTACCTAAAGAGTAATCAACTGGAAAAATGTAAATAATTAAATTTGGCCCAAAAATGGGATTTAAAAAAAAATTTCAATTTTTAAAATGACAACTACAACAAAAAAAAATTTCTAAAGGCCCAAAAAGTAGGTCATTGATCAATTTGAACATTTTCATTTATAAATTTCTACTTATTTTTTTTTTTTTTTTGCTTATAAATTTTTTTTATCTATTAGATAAAATTTTTACAGTGGTACTTTTTTAGGTGTTGGAAGTGTGAGAATATTTTAAAGGGAATAGTTAAAGTGGATACAAATCTTCTTAAGATGTGGACCTTCAGAATCAACTGTATTGCTTAATAAAAACATCCCAAAAAAAATTTTAAATTCAATTGTCTTGGGTTCTTAAATATATATTTTGAATCTGGGAAATTCAAAATTTCATCCATTGAAAATGTGCGTTGTTTCTTTGGGAAGTGTGCGACTTTAATACACCAAAACTACAACCTTTTCTAACCAATCTTCCGGAAGGAACCTGTTATTCAAATGTACTATTTAGATACAGATATGGGAATATGGAAGGATATTGGAATTATTATGAGTTTATTTTGGAATTTTGGACTATGGGGGACGGAGAACTTTTGGAAGAATATTGAGGAGAAAGATATTAATATTCTTTTTAAATTTATTTAATTAAGTTGTACGCATACGAATTACCAACTTTAGAAAACACATAGGACTGAATATGGTTCCATAATCTCGACATGCGTATAAAATGCAAATTTACAAAAGCTGTGATTTTGCTAAATGTTAAGCTAACCGAATGCCTATAACACAGGTGCTAGTTGCAAAAAGGGGTCGTATTAGATTAATGTTACTAGACTTAATCTTAATTAATTCTGCATACAATTCAAACTTGAAATAGTACTAGGCCTTATTACGTATGTAGAAACATCTTAGATTTCCAATAGATACGATTCTAATTTGTTTGTATTGTAATAATTTTGTGTTTGCATGCAAAATTGTACTGTATATCTGTGAGTTATATTATTCAATTAAAGTATTTATTTATATTTCTATATTAATGTATTTTTTATTAAAGCAATGGCGAATGTTGGTTGTGTCAAGTCTAAAATCAGATAAAAGCTTTTTCACTTTCACTGCGATTCAAACCCTGACCTTATGGCTAATCGATTAGTCAATGCCTTGTTTTATCGATTCCAAATAAAGAAGATCTAAGCCATAGATTTAAACTTGTTAAATGATCTTTCACAATTTTGTTTCTCTCTAGACTTGTTCTAAACTAAGTTCTATCTAACTTGTTCAAACACCAAATATTTAATTCTTCCATATAGTAATCAAAAGGGTCATTATCCAAAAAGTGCCACTGTATTTCAATAGCTATGGCACAAGCTGATGATAAGGTATTCAGAAAAAAAAAACCTGACAATATTAGAAAATATAATAAACTCGTATAGAAAAGATGCTAAGTACGTTATTATTTTGTTTTCTATTATTAAAAATTTGTATTTTTTTTATATTCAATTTAGTATGCGATTTGAAATTAAACAAAAACATTTTAAGTGAAATTATGTAAATTTAAACAATATTTATGAAAATAACTTTTTTTTTTTTTAAGAATTTCTCGATAACTTTTTGTTTTGTAGATATTTTGAAAAATGCATCACAAAAGCGGTTATTTTTTTATTCTTCAAATATTTACGTACGTGAGTTTTGTTAATCACGCATTTTAAAAAAAATAAATATACTAGTATATTTTGCAGATTTCACTGTTAAATTTTTAGGTAGATTAGATACTTAAGAAACCTTGAATTATATTTTTCACTTTATTTTCAATATTTTTATGATTTTCTTTGTACTATTTATTTTCTAAGAGATTTTCTATTACAAAAGATGAATCTTTCTTTGAAAAATCTTAAATTGCGTGGAAAATTATAATGTTTGGAGTTTGGGTCAATTTTATTGAATTTGAAATTCAAAAATTAACATTATGGTTTTCTGTGAATTTAAAAGAAAACTTAATCTAAGTGCTTGGTAAAATAGTGTATTTAGTAAAAGAGCAATTTTACATCGAAAACCAAACTTAAGCTATAGAAAAATTTAAAATTTCCTAACAAAAAACTTAATCTGTCATATGCTTTATAAAAATACTTTTGGGGTTGAAAAAAGTGCCGACATACAATTTTTATAAAAATCACCAAAAGTGCTTAAGAGTTTCATGCAAATTTTGAGGACTTTTTTAATTTTTGGTTTTTGGAACTATGTTTTTGGTTTTTGGGGCTTACACTTGTATGTATATTACAATTAAAATTTTATTGCAATAGATAATGTGAGTTTTAAAACTTAAATTAAAATAATTTCCATTGCAAAACAATACTATAATACGAATTAATTCGGACTAATTGTTTTAATAAAAGCTTAATTTTGTATTAAATGTAGTGCAAAGGCTATACAAAAAAATGCAAGCCCCTCAATACTATATGGTTCCGTTATTGCTATATCTCTTACAATATTCCTGCGTATATAGGTGCTCTTATATAGGTATAAGCACTTCTTTCAGATTTAATAAACAATCTTATTCAGATAATAGTTGACTTTGTCAACTTTTAGAACCCGTGCATACCCACTATGATGTATAAAATAAATAACAATTTCTTATATAAAAAATATCTAAAGGCCCAAAAAGTACGCCATCTGACCAATGGCGTAGTGGTGAAGATGCCGCCTTTCATGGGGAAGGTCTCGGGTTCAAACTCCGGTCTATAATTATATCGTAATAATTTATATCGTAATATAAAATAAGATTTAATAAAAAATATATAAATAATTCTTGTGTAAGATTATAGATGGCGCACAAAGTTAACATTTGTGCAATTATATTTCATAACCTTAAACAATAGCTACAGCCGAGTAATCAACGGCTTAGTGAATATTATAATTAAAGAAACGGAAGCCTAGTTTAAAATAAAAACTTGGTGAATGCCCTATACTCGTTAAAGGAGTGGAAAAGGAATTAAAAAAAAAAAAACAAAAATATAACAAATAACAAATTTTATATGACATATAACTACCTACTTTGGTTTGCAATTAAACTGTTTGACGGAAAATTCAAAATATTTGTTGTTTTATATATATGTGAATTTATTAAAAAAAGGATATGACCCGAAGTGGGTTTGAACCGAGACTTTTTGATTAAAAGTCCTAGCCACTATACCATTAAGTGATTGTTTTTCTATTTAGTTTCTATTTAATTATTAGTTTTGAAGATGTTCGTATAAATTCAAAAAATTTATATGGCAGCCTTTGTACGATTTTAAACAAAAACAATAAGAAACCTGCAAATTGTCTAAAAATTACTTTGTGTAAGTTTCAAAACTCTAGCTCCTTTAATTTTGAGTTATCATGCTTACAGAGAGACGGACGGACGCACTTTGTCGGATCGCTTCCTTTTTAATGCTGATCCGTTATGTACTTTTGACATTATAGCCTACTCGTTTAGATCAATGCGTTACAAACTGAGAAGGTATTTTAATATATATGTGGCCTTATTTACATGCACAGGTATAATTTTTCAAAATATTTAAGAATTTTACTATTATAAATAAATTAAAAATTTTCCATTTTAAACTTGTACTATATTTTATAAAAAAAATAAAATAAATTCAAAATAGCTTCAAAGTAATTTTAAACCAACATAATTAGCAATTACTTTTAATACTCTTCTGCCAAATTTCAATATAGAACATCATAATCTAAAGTCAAAACCTATATATACAAATATTTTAAATTGACTTTTTTTACATTTTCTTTTTTGTCCCTTTCACACTTAATTAAAATTATAATATCCTTTTTTTTTTTTTGAATCAACAAGGTAAAAAATATGTAAAAAAAAATAAATGAAATTAATTCCCTAAAGGATATTCATATGTACGAATATTAAACTATTAATTCATTATAAAAAAAAGGTCAACAAATAACGTTCACGATATACCAACAAAGTGACAGTTACAATGATGAACTGTTACCATTTTAATGATTCTTTGTTTTTTTTTTTTAATATTCCTTTTTGTTTTTTATTCTGTTTTTTTATTTCGTCCCTATGACATGGCACGCGTTTATCTTATTATTAAATTACCTGCAAGTCATACAACTATACATTATTCTTTTTTTTTAAAAAAATAAAATATCATTTTACCTATAGACCTACAGTTACTATTTATAATATTATTCTTTTCCAAATTTACTAGCTTCCTATGTTAATTTATGTTTATTTCATCCTATGGTCTATGGTTTGGTCTATGGTTTTTATTTTTCCAGAATAAAATGCGAAGCAAATTATAGAAAAAAAAGGACACCAACAAAAAAGGACATAAAAAAAAGAGAAAAACAACGGAATTAAAAAATGTTATTGACTTTTTTTACGCATAAAAACCGGATATTCACAGGAATTAAGTTTACAAAGTATTTATGACTTTTTATTTTATATATATATATTGTTTGTGTTTTTTTTTTTTGTAAACCCTCGGTCTCACACTAATCAAATTTTATACTCCCGCAACCGCATTCAAATTACAATAGATGAATTTAGTAAGTATCTATTCATTTAATTCACAGAAATTATTGTGTAGTTTTTAATTTTAAATGGAATGATTTTATTCTTTAATTAGCTTACTCTTTAATGGATTAACCTTTAACGGAATATTGGTATGAAGTTCATTTTAGAGCCGTTATGCTCGAGCTTTTCATTAATTGTACTTCGTTTCTTTCAATATTGCTATTTCTTCTGAAATTTTCTTTTAATCCAATTAGGTTCCTGGTGTTTATTAGCTTCTAATACTCTTAAGTAGTTGCTTACTAAATTTAAGAAGTCATTAAAAAACTATGGAATATCGATTTGGAGTAGTTTTTTTTACAAAATTTTTCCTTTTATCATTAGTTAGGATTTAGTGCTTCACCTGGGCTTCCGAACTTAATTTGGCAAGCATTTCAATATTATGGCTGATCCTCAAAGTCTTTTATAGCAGAAAAGCCTAGCAGGTTTTGAAAGACTCTAAGAAAATTGATACACTGTAAGCTTGAAATATTTGCTCACGAGCAACTTCCTCTTGCAATTATTATAATAAAGGGTTGTCGTCGAAATCTCAATTTAGAAACCTGGTTTTACCAAAATTTCGTTTTAAAAAATTTAGTTTAGAAAATCTCATTTTAAAATAATCAAGTTTAAGAAAATCTTGTTTTTAAAAATCTCTTTTTTTTAAAACTCATTTTTAGGAAACCTTTTTTTTTCTAAATCTCGTTTTAGAAAATATCTTTTTTGTAAATCTCATTTTTAGAAAACCTCGTTTTTATATTTTTGGAAAAGGCTGATAATTCTGATTTTGTATCCAATTCTAAAATCCTTAAAAGCGAGATTTACTAAAAACGAGATTCTCTAAAAACAAGATTTTAAAAAAAGGATTTAATAAACCGAGATTATGTGACGCTTCCGATATAACATCATATCCTAACTGCTTGCGCACTAAAGTTAACTTGAGATAGGGTAAGAAATCTTTAATTATTCAGAAGTGAGGTTATATGGGAAAGTAATAGAAAAATCTTGATTTTCATTTTTATATTTTGTGGACTATATAAATCAGAGTTTGTATTTTAGTATTCCAGTTTGAATTAGCTTTTCAATATATATATAATTATCCAAAAGATATTTTAAAATAAAGCCCAAAACAACAATTTGACATGATTACCATACTTCACCCAATTTTATTTTAAAATATTGTGAAAGTAAAATTGAACTCTATGAGAAATGTAAATGTTTACTTAGTTTAATTTTCATTTATTGTTTTTTTAAATAGACAATTTCACACGTAGAGCAATGAACGTGTATACGTATGGGAAAATATAATATACCTATATACATATAACAAAAAAAATATTAACAATTCTTAAAAAAAAAATACATATTTTAATTAGATTTAATTAAAACCAGTGATGTCACTAATTTTTTCAACTTAACAAAAAGTGATTATAATAAAGTGTGGTTGTTTCACTTAATGACAAAGGACATACATTTATATTAAAATATAGGTCATTGTTTAATGATAATTATACTTTGTTTGTGTATTATATATGTATATAACGTTTATTTAAAATAAACGACTGTTCACTTAATTTTATAAAATATAATGTTTCTAATATTAATTTATGCATTTCGGTTAATATACCGCAATAATTAATTGCTAAAACAAAGTTTTTTTATTTTAATTAAAAATTTTTAAGTATACGCCGACTAAATATATTTAACCACGAATAAAATTAATACTTTGATATTTTTAATTTGTTTTGTATTAATTAGTGAAACTTAATAATACGGAAATTTAGCTAACATATTGAATTGTATTAAGAAAGAACTAAAATTCCTAATACATTATAAAACTGTTTACACAATCGACGCAAACTAACCTATGCGATACGGACAGGACAAGTAATAAACAAAAGTGCTTTTAAAATTCAGCACTTACTAAAAAATAAGGACCGGGAGCAAAATAAAAGACAAGCCAATCGAGAAGAGCACATGGTCTAAATAAACCCAAATAACAGAAAAGATTAAATATTGTAATACTGAAGAAAGTAGGGTCCTTCTTTGTATATATTGACCTTACTATCATTCCAAAGTACTCGTTTTTCATATATGACAATTTTGCAAGCAATATGACTTAAATAACAATTTGACAATATGACTTAATACAATTATAAATAATAAATAAATAGATATGTTGCATAATTATTTTTAAAATTTCATTAAAAACAGTTCGAACAATAAAAATAGTATTGTTTTGGATTGTAAAAATCTTGGAAAAATATTGCAATTTCAATTTATATTAACCGCAGACTAATTTATTTAATTAAAGTTTTTAGTTTCAAATATGTTAATTTTAATTTAAGTACATATATTAATAATTATAATTAAAAAACGAGGAAGAATGTAGAGTAGACTGGGTCAGCTCTGGGATACTCGTATGACCGTAATATAAACATTTTATCATCCGGTTAATTACTTCTGGAAAAATTTCAAACATACAGCTTTATTAGGTTTAGTGTAATGCTCATATAAAAGAAGGAGTTGTATGGCAGCTACTCGAACCCTCTGCAGTAGACCAACCAAAGCAGCTTTGGCCATTATACTAAACTATTTTTGGCAAAATTTCAGACACGCAGCTTCCATAGGAATAGAGTAATGCTCATATAAAATTAGAAGTTGTATGGCAGGTACGCGAACCCGTGGAGCAAAATGGCTGGATTTAAATAGCGATTCCGGTTTTTGCATAAAAACTAATTTGCGAAAATTTCATAATCCTAGTTCCTTTACTTTTTGAGTTATCGTGATTACGGACGGATGGACGGACATACATAGCTAAATCAATTTATTTTTCGATTCTGATCCGATCCATACACTTGAGTCTATATCTACCCCCCCTCCTTCTCTGCGTCACAAACGTAATGGCAAATTTATTATACCCTTGGTCTATATAGTCATGCTGCTATAAAAATTAAAACTTCAAAACTTTATAAAAACAAAAACGCATACAACAAAAACTTAACTGTCAATAAATGTTTTTTAAAAATATTCATACGAAAACATAAAAACAATAAACATATTGCAATTTTGATCACAATTCGGATTATAGAATCTCCAAGCTGCAATCATTTCAGATAGCAGAATAGTTAGTGCTTTGTAAACTGTCATTCTGATTATCGAAATATTAC
Source organism: Dolichopus griseipennis (assembly GCA_963082915.1). NCBI lineage: Eukaryota > Metazoa > Arthropoda > Insecta > Diptera > Dolichopodidae > Dolichopus > Dolichopus griseipennis. The sequence continues at coordinate 50,568,402 of OY720443.1, read as the reverse complement.
TGTATATTAAATTCATAAATTAATTTTAGTCCTTCCGATAAATCGGTATGACCTTTGACAATTGTATAAACAATTGCTTTTTTGATGAGTTGTTCTAAAAAGTGAATGATAAAAATTTTGTTAGAAAAACATTGTTAAACTAATGAAGTAGTATTTTTATATGGAGACTTAAAAAAAACTGAAAGCAGAATATGGGCTTACTTATTTATAGTCCGAAGTACCTTTGATATTGAAACTAATTTTTAACAGGTTTATTGGACCTTGAAGACGTTCCCAAACCTTTTTTAATTGTAAAGTATTTAATTATTAAAACTTTTGATTTGCTTAATTTTTTTTACTTTTTTGACATTAAAAATATGATTTTAAAGTTTCATTTCCCAAGCAGCGCTGATTTAAATTTTCCTTTGGCATCGCTGACGGTAGTGTTGTCTGTAACACGGAAAGTATTGGACAGTACATATATGAAATTTAGAAGTCAGCCAACTTGTAAAACTGACATTTGAAAAGTTTCAACCTTATTGTAAAAAATAAAAATAAATACCTTTAATTATTTTATTTTAAATTACTAAAGCTCGCTTACAATTAATTTACATGTTTGTACCTAAATTAAAAAATAAAATGGCTTCAAGTTATCATTTATTAACAATTCACAATAATTACAGATAATTTATAAAAATCTCTCATTCTATTTGTAATTCAAATATTCATACAAAATATATATGTATGTATATAATATAAATTTCTAAAATTTATAACAGTTGTTTATTTGTAACAAAAAAAAAAAAAAAATAAAATAAAAGCAATATTTTAAATTTTATAAGTTTTATTCACGCTAGACAAAATTTCTATTAAAAATTGAAACGAATTCACATATACATACATAAAAACAAAAAATTTTTATTCAATACATTTTTATGAAAAAAAAAAAAAAAAAACAAATCACTCAATGTTGTAAAAAAAAAAACAAAAAAAATGGCACAAGTTAAAAAAATGGTTTACAACGAATATAAAATAAAAATTATCACAATTTTCAGCTTTATTGATATTGACGTCGTCGTCATGCGCACTTAACATAACATAAAGCATTTCCCTCTGAATACATTATTTCTGTTCGTTAAGCGTTCTTTGTTTTTAATAGTTTTCTTTTTTTATTATTTCTTCAATTAAAAGTTTTATTTTTTTCAGCCATTTAATTAAAATTACAATAAAAAGAATAACACCAAAAAAATATAAAAAAAAAAAAAAAAAAAATATGAAAGAATTAGAAATTTATTTGTATGCCATTGTATCTTAAGATTTATGGGTTATTTTGTTATATACATACCTAGGTATATTTTTTTTTTGTATATATAATAATTGTATATATGTATATAAAATGTTCAATATATATTCAAGACTCCTTTAATGTGTATATCAGAATGTACAATACTTTTTTTGTATGCGCAAAAATGTGTAACTCCATTACTTAATTTTTATTTTTCTCGTTTTTTTACTTATACATATATACTGACAGTTATATCTATGTATAAAATAATATTAATTCATTTTTATTAAAAAACTTTAATATATTTATTTTATTTTTTATTTTTAAATATTTTGAAATGAAATTTTCCATAGTATCTGACTTCCACCTAATAGAACTAATCAATGTTGATAGAAATAATTGAAGAATTTAAAGAACTTTATAATTGATTTATAAATTATTGGGGTCTGTAGTAGTAATTTTTTCTATGTGGGATATTAAATATGATAAATCGAACAATTTATGCAAATCCATCCCTACAACGGACTAAAGTACGGAAAAGCGCTTTAATTAAATTCTTATAATAAAAATTTTTACAAGGTATATTTTCAATCGTAACTCCACCTTGTCTTTCTTTTCGAACGTTCAAAACTCTGAATCTCTAAAAAGCTCTCATGAAACGATCATTTATTTATTGGTCTTGAAAGATGCAACGATATGCTTGGGATTCCTAAACAGGAGTAGGAAATACTTCACATTTTCAAATCTGCTTTATCTATATAAAACCTATATTCTGCAAGATTTAAATATAGCTCTTTGGAGGAGCTGCTTCTCTGTTCTACAAATATATATATTTTTTTTAAGCGCTAACTGTTCAACTGTTAGGCTAATAAGCCTGTATATACCATAAGTACATGTTGGAACAGGGGGCATTTTATATTCGTGTTATTATCTTAATAAATTCCACATACAATTTAAGCATGAGGTAGTACTATTGTATATCTGTGAGTTATATCATTCATTTCAATTATTTGTTTATTTTGTTATTAAAGATATATATAATTATAATTTATTGATTAAGCCATTAATTTGATCCCAATGGCAATGGTAGCTGAGTCAAGTCGAAAAACTCGGAATCTTTCGCATGAAAGTTCCGCACTCTAACCACTATGTCACCTAGCCGTTATATACAGAATAATACTTCCGAAGAAATTAAAAAAATTATATTACAATTTCAACACTTCCTTTTTCAACACATTTAGCAGATCAATCATATGTTTATAATGTAAAGCTTTTTCGAACTAGAACTCTGAAATACAGGAACTATTTTATTAATCGCATCTCAAAATTGTGGAACGCCGACTACCCTATATTTTTGATATAGAAAAATTCAAGAGAGAAGTTAACTTATTCTTTCTGTATTTTCAATTCAACCCTTTACAAACACTATATCCCATCGTTTCAGACATTTTTCAGTATAAACATGTTGGGTGCAACAATTTATTTTATTATTCTGGCTAAATGAAGGTTTTTTAAGTGAGTAAAAATTTTGCACTTTAGTTTTAAAGATTCTTCAATCTCTTAGGAAAAAAAAACCAACATTTAGTTTATACGCATATTGTAAACAAATTTACTCTTCTATAAAGAAATGTTTAAGTTATTTTTCTTCATCTATATATAAACATTAAATTCAAAATTAAATTCCAACTATATTCTTAAAACCCCATAACTTCTAATTTTCCAATATGTATCCGTTATATATAAGTATCTATTATATCAACATACCAATTATAAAATTATATAAAATATAAGAAGTTCTTTAAACTTATTGAAATTTTTAAACACATGTTAATAATTTCTTTATTAAAAAAAATTATAAAGTCAACCCGCAAAATTTTATAATACCCACTTCTTATGTATAATAAGAACATATACATACTATTAAAAATATTAAAAATATCTAATAAATTTGTTTATGAATTGCTAACACGTAAAAATAATGAATAGCCGTTGTCAGCCATTTCATATTTTCTAAAAAAAAAGGAAAAAAAAAAAAATAATATGTTCTGCTTAAAAAGCTTTTAAAAATATTTCTAATATTGTATATATGTATAACATTTTTATATAAAAGGTATGTATATATAGTTTAGTATATTAAAATACAAAAGTATTTTGTAGAACAGAAATGGGGTAAAAAAAAATTCAGAAATATGTATACAATATTAAAAATTCACAGTTATGGTCATCTAACAAGAAATCCTGTAAATTTTTTCTATATATATTTATACCCGTGCATACATATATGACATCGGGTATATTAGATTTGCTCCTCCGTTTGTAACGCATCGATCTAGACGAGCTAGATGAGTAATGAGTAGATCTAGCTATGTGTGCCTGTCCGTCCGTCTGTGTGTCAGCACGATAACTCAAAAACTAAAAGAGCTACAGTTTTGAAATTTTCACAAAATATTTTTCAATCAATTTCTAGGTTCCCTATTTTTTTTGATTAAGATCGGACCAAAACTTCGGGTAGCTCTCGAACAACTAACTTTTTCAACTCCAACATTTTCATACAAAAATTTGAAATTTTGCTATGCATCTTGTATTTAACATGAAATTATATGAATTTTGTTTTTTTTTTGTTTTTTATGTAGATAACGATTTCGAGTTAGAATTTCATATGATTTAAATGATGCGTAGTTTATTTAAGATAAGCAAAAAAGAAGACAAAGATTTTTTTTAAGTAAATGGCTTATTGATATTGATAAATATTGTTATTAATATGATGATTACTTATTATCTATCATGGTGATCATTATATGAATATGATCATATGATGCTTATTTTGCTTAAGTTTAATATATTCGTGAATTAAAAATTAATTAAAAGAGATAGAATTAAAAAATTAGAGCTAGAGTTTTGAAATTCACACATAATATTTTTTGGACATTTTTGAGGTTCCCTATTCTTTTTGGTTAAGACCAGACCAAGGTTTCGGGGAGCTGCCACACAACTTATTTAAATCAATATGAATTTCTTCAAAAGTAATTATACTAGGAAGATGAAAATTACACACGGTTAGTTTTATAATGAAACGAGGACTTATATGAAGTTTCAAAATGTTACAACTTAATTTTCGGGGGGCTGCCATAAAACTTCTTTGCATCAATATGAATTTCTCGAAAACTGATTATACTACGAGGATGAAAATTACACACTGTTAGTTATATAATGAAACGAGGACTTATATGGAGTTTCAAAATGTTACGGCGCCGTTTTCGGGCAACTGCCGTACAAAGTTGTCAATTCGATAACTGTGAATTTAATAAAGCTACGAGGTTGTAATCAAAACTGGGCAGATAAAGTAATCGGGCAAGTTAGTTGGCAAAGTTGGACATCACTCTGACCAACTTTTAGGGCGGGTTATTTTTTTTTTATGGTTTTTTTTTTCTTTTTGTTTTTAAACAAAAATTATGGTATAATGAATTAAAAATTTAATTTTTTTTTTAAGAAAAATTATGGGAAAACGAGGAAGAGTGTGGTAGAGTAGACTGTGTCAACTCTGGGATACCCGTATGACCGTTATATAAACATTATATCATTATTATTTTAAATATTAATTCCTTTTGGCAAAATTTCAAACATACCAGCTTTATTAGGTGTAGTGTAATGCTCATATAAAAGAAGGAGTTGTATGGCAGCTACTCGAACCCTTTGCAGTAGACCAACCAAATTTTGTAGTAACTTTGGCCATTACACTAAACTATTTTTGGGAAAATTTTAGACACCCAACTTTAATAGGTATAGAGCAATGCCCATATAAACTGAGAAGTTGTATGACAGCTACTCGAACCCACTGCAGTAGACTAACCAAGTTTTGCAGAAACTTTGGCCATAACACTAAACTACTTTTGACCAAATTTCAGACACGCAGCTGTAATAGGAACAGAGTAATACTTATATAAAAACAGAAGTTGTATGGCAGCTACCCGAACCAATGGACCAAAATGGCTGGATTTAAATAGCGATGACGGCTATTGCAAAAAAACGAATTTGCGAAAATTTCAAGATCCTAGCTCCTTTAGTTTTTGAGTTATCGTGGTGACGGACGGACAGACGGACGGACGGACGGACGGACATACATAGCTAAATCGATTTATTTTTCGATTCTGATCCGATCCATACACTTGAGTCTATATCTACCCCCCCTCCTTCTCTGCGTCACAAACGTAATGGCAAATTTATTATACCCTTGGACTATATCATAGTTATACGGGTATAAAAAGTTAAATTTTTTTTAACTATTTTACTTTCTTATATTTTTTTTGTAATATTTATAATAGCATAGGGGAAATAAATAACGGTTAGTGGGTATGCACGGGTATCTAAAAGTTGACAAGGGCAACTATAATCTTCCTCGTTTTCTTCACATTTAAGGGGTATAAGACATTCGCTAAGTCTATTTAAACTAGGGTTCAGTTTCTTTAATCGTAATATTTACTAAACGTTGATTACTCGAGAGTAGCTATATATAATATACACAAATGTTTTTTTTGTGCGCCGTCTATTATCTTACACAAGAGTTATTATTATATTATACATATTTTAATTAAATCTTATTTTATATTACAATATAATTATACAATTTTAAGATATTTTTTATTAGATATAATCTGGGGTTTTTATTTAAGAACTTCCATATGAAAGGTCATAACCACTAAGAAATTGGTCAAATATTTTCTATATACCCAAAGCAAAATTTACCAAGGACAACTGCACACAACAAAAAAACATACAGCAATATGAAATACATCTTAAAGAATTTTTGACATTTAAATAAATTCGATAAGTCTAAATCAAAAATATAAAAGTAAAACTTTTCAATTAAAATTCAAATAATTTATTATCAAAGTTATTTTAGTGTTCACCAACCACGGATATGTTGAAATGTCAATAGGCCCTCAGAGGTTTACGGCATGATTGGTAATGTTGAACTTTAGCCAATGGAGGACTACTTCTACCCCGTTCCTTTTTTTTGAGCCAAAGTTCGAATTAAGGATTGTACAGGATAAATCGACAATCTGTTTCAAATACCGAAAAACGTCGAATTTTTGGTAAATATTGAGTCTCAGCAAGTAAAAAATTTTAAACTTAATAAAACAAAATTAATATTAATTTAGTTATTTTAATTTTCCATTAAACATTTTGTAAAACTTTACAACCATCCTAGTCTCTGAAGCTGACTACAGGAAAGTCCAAAATTCTAATTAACATAGTGTTGAAATCAATTTGGTAATGTAGCATCAAGCTTTGAGGTACAGTTGTAGTACTTATTTATTCGAGTTAAAAGAAGGTTGCATTTTTAATTGATTTCATTCATTATATATGCACAATGGTTTACGACCTTAATTAAAACATACTAAAAGGCTTAAGTCCTTTATTAGTAGAGGATAATTATATCCTGGTAAACCATGTAGATATCATAACACTCACAGAACTCTAACATTTCATCCTCCAGAAACGTTTTGAAAAATCTTTTGTACCATAACGGCTTTACCAGTCTCCAACTAATATTCAAGCAAAATTTGATCTCAATCAGATACACGGTGCTGTTGGTTCAGACGCAAAAAAACATTGCGTCAATCTATTTTATATATTTCAGTTAACGCAACTCTATTTAATTTGCCGAAACTGTTATTGCAAATATTATTAATATAAATTCATACACATATTTTTGAAAAAATATATATATATGTATAATTAAGAAAGAAAACAAAATTAGATAAAAATAAAAGATAGAAAATAAAATAAAAGAATACTAAAAAATACTTAAACAGAATGTAAATAATTTTTTGTTTTTAATATCTAATAAAACATACATAATAATATACAAAAATATATTTATTTATACTAAAACTATTCATCTATTGGTTATAGATACAAAAATAGTTTATATACTTATATAGTATAAGAATTTAGAAATGGGTTCAAAACATAAAATACAAAAAAAAAAAAAAAGAAGTTAATAATGTTTCACATGAAATGAATACATAAAAAAAAATAAGTTAATGATTTCTATCTATATTTACTTATCTATACCTATCTATCTATGAATAAAAGATACTTTTATATAAAAATAAAAATATATTTTTACAAACAAACTTATATATTTAATGTAATTACAATTAGTGAAATAGTTTTAAAAAAGAAATGAAAAAATAATTAAAATAAATTAAAAAAAAAATGTATATTTTATTAATTTATATTTTTAAATTATTTTTATGTTAATATTTTGAATATCATTTAAAATTTTTAATGGCGGATTGCCATGTCAATTATTTTATTAAAATAAATTAAAAAAAAAAAATATTAATTTTATATATAAATATAATTAATTGTTAGTATAAATATAATTAATTTGAGTATATATATAATTAATATTACTTTTAATTTCATATAATATAAATAAATTCTAATAAAACTCAACTACATAAATAGTTGATGCAGTGACGCAGGTTTAAGACATCGTACTTTTGACAGTAATTGAAAACAGCTGTGAATTGATGGGGATTTTATTAGGGTGCGTTTATGTTGGAGCTGCGATAAGTGATGAGAGCGTCTGTAAGAGCATTGGGTAGAAAATTTATATTGTTTATCGATGATCAAAGCTATGCTCCAATATAAACACCTCTATTTAAATCATGTATACAGTTTTCTACGCTATCCTCTTATCGACGCTCTTATCACTTGTCGCAGCTCCAACATAAGCTCACACATTGATATTTATGTAAACCTAATTTAAAGGTTGATATTGTAATATGAAATAAGATTTGAAAAAAAGAATTTTTCTTTTATAGCCTAGTGTTGGGCGACTAAATTGGATACAGTCCAGGTCCCTATTGCTGCAACAACTTGTCACTAATCAAATAATTATTGTTTTTAAATAAAATTTTATTGCATCAAAACTTTACAAGCATATTTTGAGTAGAAAGTGTAATTAAATAACATGCAAAAATTAGGAGTTTATGATTTAAACATGAACAAATAGTAAAGCTTGCAATATGACTAAAGTCCCAGAGTCAAAAGTTATAACTCAGAGACTTTTGTTATATTGCAAGTAAAGCTAGATTAGCTTTGTTTTAGTTAAAACTTAAGTTTTAAATTAACTATAATTTTTATGGGATCTTAGTATTGAGGAGTCACTGCTACAAATCTCACGCAGTGAAAAATTGATGGATTGGCAATAAGAATAAGAATTTTTGAAATAGTTTGTAAAAGATGTAAAACTATATTTGAACTTCTTAGATTTTAATTGATTTAAAACCCTTAAATTGTATGCAGGGTGTTTACAACTCTGGTCTTCCTTGAAATGGATGATCGGGCATGTCCAGACGAACAAAAAATTGTATTGAAGTGCGGGGTCTATTTTCATTCTTTTAAGTTATGAGGCCTTAACTGTTTTTTAACCATAATTTAGTTTTATTTCGATAAAATTAGAACCAAATAAGATTGGAAAAATTCAGGTATGCCAATTTCAAGCTTATTAAAGTAACTTTCTAAAATATTTTTTACCAGGTAGTTCAGAAACTGTTAATACAAATTGCTTAAAATCTTAATATTAAAAAAAAACCTAAAACCTACGTAGATTCAAAGATGACATTTAGCTTTTAGGGCGGCATCCCTTTTTTTAATATAAAAATTAATTATTAATGATTTTATTGTTCTTTACAAGCAAAAATTTCAACGTTCTGCTATTCTAGAGTTCATAAAAAAGCTCAACTTCTCTTGGATATATTTTTTTTTAATTTTGGGAGTTGACGCTTAATGAGCGAATTAGTCTTTTTCAATTTTTATTTACAATTAATTTATTATATTAATTAAATATTAATTAAGATTAAATGACATTTCTGAGGAATTTTCAAACTAAGCTTTCATTTGAATCAAACTTTATCTGATGATAAAAGTCTTAAATTTCATTTTTATTCTAAGAAACTTTTTTAGGTATGGGATCATTTTAACTAGAATATTATCTTGTTAAAAAAAAAAAATAACTGTAAAATAAATGTCTGTTAAAAGTAAAGCCGACAAAATATCTTTTAAGCAAAATAACACAGAAAAATGTTTGAAAAACATTTTAATGCACTTTCAATATTTATAACAAAACACCTTTAATATTTCAAAAGCACTGTGAGAATATTTTCAACTTTATTTGAATTTCTATAATTTCCTCATGGAATACTTTAAGCCTTTTACTATTTATTTGTTTGTATATTATGTTTTATTACTTGTTGTCATACATATATTTCTTTAAACCCAATGGAATCACCCTCACGTCTAATTATTCGTAAGATAAAACAATACAAAAAAGAAAATAATTTCTTAAGAAATAATAAATGCACTTCGGTAACTTGAGAGCAGCATTTCATACATTCTTTGAGTGAATGAATGCTTTTTTTTTGAGTGAATGAATAGGGTCTCAATTATCTATTTACAAAATAAACTCTTACTGAGTGATCAGATATGTGTAATCACTAAAATATCTTTAGAATCAATAGTAATTCTAAAAATATGATGAAATTTCCATGTGAAAATTATGTTTTACTAACAAATAAATTTTTTTTTTTTACTTGGATATCCGTTTCATGTACTTACACAACTTTTGTTAAAAGAACGGGTAAAAGGGGAATAGGGAGAAAAGGTAAACAGACAAAAAATAAAAATATACCATTAATTCAAAAATGTTTAATTTTTGTTTGTTAAAGGTAATAGTGAATGAAAAAAAAAATAATGTAATCATCAATATAATCAGTGAAGCTTGTAAACTAGAGTTAATTTTAGTCACCCTTTTCCACGCATATATGATTATCTGGGTAGCTAGACTGTATGTAAGTTTATAAATTAACCGTTTTTTGAAGTGTATCATTAATTAAACGATTCGTTTAGAATATTAAAAAAAAACCTTTTTCCTCTACTAAAGAGTTTAAAGCACTCACCAGGTCATTTAAACTACGCTTTAGTTTCATTAATTATTATTTTCCTTAACCCGTTGATTACTCGGCTGTAGTTATTGTATAAGATTATGAATACACAAATGATTAATGTTGTGCGCCATCTATTATCATACACAGGAGTTATTTATATAGGTATAAATAACTCCTATGTATTTTATAACATCTTAGGATTTTATAACATCTTATTTTTATATTACGATATTACGATAACTAATAAATGCTTTTAAAATTTTTACGTTATTTTTTTATTAGATATGATCAGACCCGGATTTAACCCCAATACTTTTTATTTGAAAGTAGCCATTTTAACTACTACGTCATTGGTCAGATTTCAGGACGCTTTGTATAATTATGTCATAAACCTATGATTATGAAAACTGTGAAACCCATAAGAATTTGATTAATTTTCTTATTTTGCTTTATTTGGATCATCTAGTTTTAAAGTTAGCTTTTAAGAAGCTTGGTTTAATTTTTATCTCTTCTTATATGTTGTTTCGTAACGGTTCAGTAACGGTTCTGTTATTCTAACAAATAAGAAATTGTGACATCAAATTCATCACGATCTTATCGGTTGTTTTTTCACGAAATTTACTTGATTATACATAAAACTAAATATCAGACCCACATTATCCTACAGAACAACGAATATTATCATTTTATCATTTAATTTTTTACAATTTTTTTAGTGAATCAGGAATTGCGGGCTATTAGTCTTACATCGACTTTTATGTACGAATAATTGTCAGTTTTTATATCAAAAGAAAAAAAAATAGTGTCTTTGTTCAGGTTTATTCAATCATGTTATATTAATTGTGTAATTTTGATATTTTTAACCTATCAAAAATATTTATTTAATTTTTAATGAAAAATTTTTAAAAATTATATTTATGTAAAATTTAAAATTTAATGATAATGTCAAAGTTTTGTTAAATGCAGGAAAAATCTACATTTATTTAATTAATTTAAAAAACGTTTTTTTCTACAGATTCTACTCCTATTTAATTGACTCTATTGTGTTTTAGAACTTCTAATAATAGTAGCATTATAATAGTGATTTCGAAATTGTTAGTAAATGATAATAAATAATAACTATGGTTATAATATAACGCTTCTACTTCTTTCAAAACAGTTTTTCTCCATATTTTCTATGGTCTACCAACTTGTTGTCAGCCTTGTGGTTGTGGATTCCACTCTCAAAACATTGACTAGCAATGTCATGGACATCGCCATTTTTCTCTCTCGGATCTCAAATTCTATCATCTTTTGGTTTGATATTGCTACAGGTTGTGGTTGTGGATTCCACTCTCAAAACATTGCCTAGCAATGTCAAGGACATCGCCATTTTTCTCTCTCGGATCTCAACTTTTATCATCTTTTGGTTTGATATTGCTACAGGTGTGTGTTGTTAATAATTTTCGGTCAAAGAATTTTTAAGATGCGGTGTAGACATTGATTTATACACGTATGCAACTTTCTGGTGATAATGGCGATTACTTTCCATGCTTCACAGAACTGACGTTTGTTTCCAAAGTTGTTAGCTTTGTACGTAGACGAAATTATTTGACTGCCATATGTTCGATTGTATTGCGAAAGCAGTTCTAGCATTATTTATTCTGCTGTCAATAACAGATTCTATACCCCTATTTAATGTTACCATGCTTCCTAAATAGTTGAACTGCTATATCTCTTCAATTTCGTTTTCTTCTAATAAGGTTGGCTGATGTGTTGACTGTCCTGTACGCCTAAATTTTCACACCAGATCGTTTGTCTATTGTTTTCAAGTTTAGGCACAATTCATTCAGACCATTTTCTGTGTGTGACATGAAAATATAATCAGCATAATCTAAGTAACTTAAATGTGTCAATAGTCGCCACAGAATGCCACATTTCACATTCACGCCTAAGGTCACGATTACGGTTAAAATTGCATCCAATACAAATAAAAATAATATGTAGGCGACAATGTACAGTTTTGTCTTTGTCATCGCGCTTCACCACAAACGAATTAGTCACCTATCATATGTGTTAGACAAGAATTGATGTATAGGGGAGTATTATAGTTAGGTAATTAACAATTCGACAAGCCAAAAAATGGGACCACCTAGTATCTTCTAGTACTCTCTAGAAAACATTTATAGTATAGAATTTTCTTTAACAAATTCATTTCAAAATATTACCAATTACATGATTTATAAAAAGTACGTATCACGTTTTTTATTTCAGTATTATCAAGGGTCCTGTCAAATTTGGAAAATTTGAAAATGGCGATTTGTATAATTTTCATTAAAATATTTGTTCTTAGAATTACCAAAATATCATACCGCAATGTTTTTTTAAATGACTAAAACTTTTTTGATTATTCCCAAATGGATTTAATAATTACAAAAATACTAAAAAATGGGTATAAACTGACCATAATTAAGATACATACCTATAATAAAATATTTTGTAACAAATTATTTACTTTTAATAATGGGTTTTAATACACATTATCTCCTCCACATTTTCACATTAATGGTGTAATACCCTTATTTCGGGAACTAATGGAGGATTTGGTGGGTTTAATTATTAATATATTTAGTAAAATAAATATAAAATAAAATAACCTAAAACAAAATTATTATTAATAAAAACCTTAATTATTTAATTAAAAATAAATACTATTAGCTCAATCGTAATTATCATGAGTTTTATTTTGGAATCTTACGTAAAGATATTTAAATAAAAAGTAATCAACCTCCTAATGTTAATTTCGTGTTAATTTTTTTTTTATTATTAATATACTTTAAAAATATATTATTTTATTTTAGTTTTGTATATTATTTAGAATAAAATTTCCATTTTCTAATTCCATAAATTTAATTTTTATTCAAATGAATTCTAATAAAATTACCATTAAAAAAAAAAAACGAAATGAAATGAAATGAAACAATAATAATTACAGACAATTTATTGTCCACGAAGGTTCTTCTTTAATGACTTATAAATAAAATTTATACTCTCTCAACCCCCCACAATAAACTCACTATCATCTGTTCTCATTTTCTATTTTCTATCCTTCTAAATAAAATTAACATTTTAACAGTTAACATAGAAATGTGTATATACGTATCTCTATATCTATGAATTCTGTATTTTATATTTTATATCTATGTATTCTGTATAAATTTAATGTCAGTGAGTAGTTTTCATTTTCATTTTCATTTAACTTTTATTCATTTTCTCTGTATAATAAAAAATTAACAAGGATAAAGGGCAGAAAAACCAGGAAGATTGGGGATGTAATATAGTCGGACGAAAAAAGTCGAATCGACTTTATTACCAAAAACAATTGAAATAAAGTCGAAATTAACAATTCTCCAATAAAAATTAGTAAAACCAAGGTCGAATGCAAAAAAAAAACGAAAATAAAAATTAATTAAACGGAAAAGGTGCAACTAATTTTAAATCTAATTCTTATATCTCTACTAATTACAAACCTCATATGAATATTCTGGAAAAAAGGAAAATTTTGAGTTTAAATTTAAGATTCTTGTTTATTCACAATAGCCCAAGAACCGATACAGGGATAAAAATATTCTGGTATTCGGGGATACTCTGATTTTGTAACCAACGCCTATTAACCAATATTTCTGGAAAACTATTCTCAAGATATTTATACCCTAGGAGAAATTTTGCAGTTTGTTATACAACTTGGGTTACCCCCTTTTCTGGAGTATTAGCATATTTTTAAATGCAAAATTGCTAATATATAAGAATTGAATTCAAAATCAGGATTTAAGTTATTTGTTAAAACCCTGATTTAGGTAAAGTTGTGGACGGCAATGCAATTCTATTCTCTACTACAATTTTTTGTTGTATTTCAAAAGAATCAGTTCAAGGATTTTATTGTTGCTTATATTATCAAAGTTTCCATAATTTGGCTAGTGAGAACTTAAGGACGGCAGTCCTCATTATTTTGAATGTGCTCTTGGGAATATATGTGTGAAAAAAAACCAAAAAAGGAAGGGATTTAAGATTGTTTCAAAAAAACCAAAAAGGAAGGGGTTTAAGATTGTTTCAAAATTCGGATATTCCATTTTACCGAAATACTTCCATATCTTTATATGCAGAATTGTGAATTTAGTATCGAAAACAGAACGATTCATATTTATTCAATTTTTTAGATTCGATTCCAAAAACCTTACCGGCTTTATTTAATTTTTTTCATTGTTTTAAAATTTAATTTTCGAAATAAGATAGAATTCCTTATTCAATTATATTTTAAATGTTTTTTGGTAATAAAGTCGATTCGGCTTTATTTCACCCCCTGCGATAGTAAGGGGAAAGGGTAGATACAATCGAAAACTCTTTATATCATTCAAAATATTATAGAAACGAGAATTTAGGAAAATATTCGCGGAATGTCACTATAATGATATATAGATTCGTGTAATAGCTACACTGCATGTTATCAAATAATAACAGCTCTCAGCTCAGCTCAGCTTTACAACACAACAATGAAACAGCAATAAAAAGAAAGAAAAGGACAAATAAAAAAAAAAAAAAAATGGTTTTCGAAATAAACCATTCGTTATAGAATCAATAAAAATACAAAAGTCAAAAGAAAAAAAAACCAAACTAATGGTGAAAATACCAACGTATCATAATATATAATATATTTCATGAAAATTTTCATTAGCTAATTGCTTTGAAATGTTCTAACTGAAAAAGAGGAGGATGACCTGTATTTTAATGAATTCTATTAACGCCCCCTCAATATCAAATAATTTCTTTTCCATTTAATACACCATAAATCCCTTTCCTGTCTGCGGTATTTTACAAAATAAAAAACAACGTGTACATCAAAAAACAAAATGGGGAAAAAAAAAAAAAAAAAGTTTTTTACTTTCGCCTAATGGGATTTTTTTTTAAGGGCACATAAAAAGGAACTGTTATTCCTTTTTCATGTAATGGCGCAAATTAAATATTATAAAAGATATGTTTTGTAAATTATTTTTTGTAATTTTAACAAAGACTTGAAGAATTAAAAAAAAATAACAACAAATAAAGAGGGTCAAAAAAACATATTTGAAAGTTTTTTAATTCAATATTATGGGGTTAAAAATTATTACAGGGGGTAGGATTTTTTCCTCCAACTGAACACTGAACTAACAAATCCTTGGTTCGTTTTTTGTTTTTTTTTTATTTTTAATAAAGTATAAAAGATATTAAAAGACGCTTGTGGTAAACTACAGGTAATCACTCATTATGATCGTATATAGATATAGATTAAAAGATATATAATATATTATATATTAATATATATAATATGTTTTTGTTAGCTTGTAAATTTCTTTCAATCACGCACATTTTTTTCCTTTCGATACATTTTCCTATTTTAATTATTTAACATTATTTGGAAAATGCCAAAGGGAAAACTAAAGCAGAAAAAAAAAAAAGAATACAAAAAAATGAAAGAAAATTGAAAAACATAAATTTTCAAAATGAAAAACAGTGAAATATGAGCGATATAGTTTTTATAAATAATGGTTTAAAAAAAAATTAGTTATATTTCGTTTTTTATTTTTAATTAATAATGGAAAATAATAATTTGATTTTTTTTTTTTTTAATTTGTTATTTTTCCATAGAAATTAATAAGAAAACATGGAACGGAAGAAACTATGGCATTTTTTTTGTGAATCCTCCCTTCATGGCTTCTTGCACGTCGTCATTTTGGTAATTAAATATTTATTAAAAATTCGTTTTGATATTTTATAGATTAATAATAATAATAATAGCACATATGCTATGTATAATTAATAAAATTATAAATACCAATCTGCTTTAAAAAAAAAAACCACTAATAAACTGTATAACATGTGGTTTGATTAAGATGGTCTCAGATATAGTTAATGATAATGAAACTCTACTTTTAAAGAAAAATTTACAATTGAAATGCATGTGAAGCTTAATACTAAAAACTAATATAAATAATATGTCTATATGTATAAACTTTATTTCAAATTATTTGGTTAATTTTAAATTATACGATATAGGAGTCAATGCACAAATATAGAGAAATGTATCTATAATGTATGTATAACGAAAATCTAGGTTGACAATAGAGTACAAAATTTTGTTATATAACCAAATATTTAAGCCTATCTAGTGGAACAGCATACAACTTTGAAGCTGTGCCAATCGAACACTTAATAAAAAAATTCAAATAATTCAAAGTGCTACGTAACATGGTGAGTACTCTCTAGTACGTATACGAAATTCTGACTTACATATGAATCTAGAGGTTATTAATGTTAGCGATAAAATTAAAAAATATGCAACAAAATATAAAACCCAGAAGATATATAAAACAAAGAAGCATCAAAACTGTCTACAATCTTCAAATGTCAATAGAAGGTTTAAAAGAACTAAAGCCCTCATATTAACAAAGGATTCAGATCACCTTAACGAACGTCTGAAATTTCATTAGGTCACAGGCAGTTACCATTACTTGATTCGTGAATTCAAGATTATATGGCTGTATTATAAATGACGGCTGCAACATTTTATTAAATACAACTCCATTCCATTTTATCAAAAAATTACAAAAGAGATTATCCCTCGCAATTCGAATTACTTAAATTCAGAGTTCTTAAAGCTTATAGAAGCGCTTGAATTTTTGCTAATTATATAAAGAACATATACATTACTTTATAAAAGGACATTATAAATCTCAAATGTTTGTCCAAGTTATACTAGCGCGTACAAGCGAAAATCTTGAACCACGTCTAAATATGGTTTTCTTTGAAAGATTTGTGTACCCATATTTTTATACCCATATGACTATATAGTCAAAGGGTATAATAAATTTGCCATTACGTTTGTGACGCAGAGAAGGAGGGGGGGTAGATATAGACTCAAGTGTATGGATCGGTTCAGAATCGAAAAAAAAATCGATTTAGCTATGTATGTCCGTCCGTCCGTCCGTCCGTCTGTCCGTCCGTCTGTCCGTCCGTCCGTCCGTCTGTCCGTCCGCACGATAACTCAAAAACTAAAGGAGCTAGGATCTTGAAATTTTCGCAAATTCGTTTTTTTGCAATAGCCGTCATCGCTATTTAAATCCAGCCATTTTGGTCCATGGGTTCGGGTGGCTGCCATACAACTTCTTTTTTTATGTGAGTATTTCTCTGTACCTATTACAGCTACGTGTCTGAAATTTTGGCAAAAGTAGTTTAGTGTAATGGCCAAAGTTACTGCAAAATTTGGTTGGTCTACTGCAAGGGGTTCGAGTAGCTGCCATACAACTTCTTATTTTATATGAGCATTACTCTATACCTATTGAAGTTGGGTGTCTGAACTTTTGCCAAAAATAGTTTAGTATAATGGCCAAAGTTACTGCAAGATTTGGTTGGTCTACTGCAGAGGGTTCAAGTAGCTGCCATACAACTCCTTCTTTTATATGAGCATTATATTTCACCTAATAAAGCTGGTATGTTTGAAATTTTGCCAAAAGTAATTAATGTTTATAATAATAAGGATATATGTTTATATAACGGTCATACGGGTATCCCAGAGTTGACACAGTCTACTCTACTACACTCTTCCTCGTTTTATAAAAAATTGGGGTTAGAATCATCAAAAAACATTTCAGAGAGAGGCACGAACAAGATTTTGATAAGTTAAGGTTTTTAAAATTTTCTTTAATAACTTTTTGCTGATTTGTATTTATTTATATTCTTCCAAATATTTAAAAAAATTTTTAAAAGCTAACAAATTAAACTATGAAGCATATCAATTATTAAGCCTAATAAACCAAGCTATCAATTTAAATCCATATGTTCAAAATATTAGTTAGAAAAACTAAAATCTGCTTTAACGACTGGGTGTTACAATGATTAGAGTGCCGACCTTTCATGTTGCCCGGGTTCGAGTTCCAGTGAAAGTGATAATACTTTGCCATTTTGTTCAAATTAATGGATTAATCAATAATTACTAATTATATATTTTTAATAAAAAATACACTAATAAAACAATATAAACAAAAACTTTAATTGAATAATATAACTCACAGATATAGAATACCATATAACTCAAAAACAGAATTGTATTTATTTGAATATCGATGTCTTTTCTACGGGCCTATAAGGCCTAGTACTATCTCATGTTTTAATTGTATGGAATTAATTAAGATCAATTCTAAAAACATGAATACAATAACTCCATGTTCCAACATTGGTACGATAGGCTTATTGGCATAAAAGTTGAACAGTTAGCATTTAAAAAAATAAAAAATAAAATTTTTATTAAGTTAAATTAAACCTTAGATAATTCTAAACTAAAATGTCATACAAAAGAGCTTTAGCTTTTAACGTGTTAACTATATAAAAATACTAAGTAACAATATTTTCACTCTTCCGCTTTCCCAATTAGAAATAAATGCTTGAATAAATTATTACATTTCCATCTTATTTCAAACGATTAAAACTACTTAAAAAATTTATTTTAAACCAAATAAACATAAATAATAAAACAAATAATAATAATAAAAGAAAAAAAATATACTAAGTATATATACTTTTTAAAAAATAACTAAAATAAGTATATAAACTTTCTAATCACAAATTAAGATGCGATTAAGAAACTAAAGAATCAAATTTATGCTAATTAAATGTTAATAAAGTACTAATGAAAAAGAATGTGTATTTTGTAAAATAAATGAATTTAGAGATTTAATTTGTAGATACAATACATTGTATGTATATAACCTCTAAAACTTTAGAAATCTTGACTTAAATTTAGAATATTTACTTAAAATCAATACTTCCACATTATTTACATACATAAGTACAAACACATATGGTAAAATTTAATAATAATTTGATTAGCTTAGTAGTACAAATTTAATATTTTATTATTATCAGATATATATATATATATACTATAAATAATCACATCATAGTTTAAATTATTAACGCAAAATATATTTTTCGCACATTTTTTGAATTTTGTAGGCATAATTTTCTTTTTATGATTAACACACTTTTAACACGTTTATCAAAGTTTAAAAATAAAAAGTTGAACATAAAACGTGTGAATTATAGTTTTTGAGCAATCTTATAGATAAAATGTTGCTTATAATTAGAGTCCAGTCGATTTTGAGATTGCTTTTAAATTCATATATAGTTTTTAAGTAAATCTAACAATTTTATGATTTTAAAGTTAAACCCTATGCAATTCTGAATATTTTTATTCAATTCTTTGATAAGGACTGTTGAGATCTATTCGCTTACAGACATGAGGGATTGTTTCTCTCCTCTATAGCATAAAACTATACCTTTGTAGTCATATTATAGTATGTAAACTTTCAGATATTACCGTTAATATTAGTGAAATTAGATATTCTAATATTTTAATTTTTCCTATGTGAGTTATAAGGTATGAAATGAAAAAAAATTAAAAGAGACTTCTTCACTTAATTAAGTTCAATAATACTCGTAAATCCAAAATTGTTTTTGTATATTTATGCATGTGTGTCTGTATAAGCACGATACTTCACGTAAATTTTAACCGATTTTGATAAAATTTGGTATAAATGCTTCTTTGTCAATAGCTAGGCTTAGTTTGTAGATGGATCAAATTTGATTGGGGGATCGTGTTTCTCTCATACAAAAGTAACAATAATTTCGTAAATAACAAGTCATCATAATGTGTTTAAATTTTGTACAAAAGCTATAGATGGATACCCATGAAGAATATTGCTTTCATAAATTAAATCTTGCATTATGGGATTTAGCGATTCTATGTAGGAGTATCGGAAATGTCAAGTTCTAACAATTCATCATCTTCACAGATTTTAATGAAAATTTGGTATGATAGTTTGTTTTTCCAAAATAAAGGATGACTTCACAGATTGGCCAAATTAGACCGCAGCATTGGGGTGCTCCAATATAAAATAATTGGACTTATAACATGAAATATCAACAAACTTTACAGACTGTATAATACAAACCACATTATGTAAGAATAAAAGCTTGTACAATCCATCTTGGATTTATTTCTACGCTATTTTATTAAGTTGTAATTTTTCATTTCTAAAAGTGGACTGGTTCTCCTGTCTTCATCTATGTCCGTGTACATTTCAGTATATTTCAGTATATATAGTATGTTCAGCGCCCCTATTAGTTCTTTGAATATCTACTGAAATTACCCTATACTTTTTGCTATTTATTGATGATATCTTCCGATGTTTTTGCAAAACCATACTCAACCTTAATATGTCTTAAATTGCTCTTAACCATAAAACATTGATTTTTTTTTAAATATATTTCCAATATATATGCAGATATATACAATTTTTGTACATTCTATTTATTTAGGTTATTAGTATTTATAAACTAGTCCTACTAATCATTTCAGTCAATAATTACATCATTTACACCTTTTTATACCGCCCGCTGCCTAGTTAAGAAAAAAAGAAAATATTTAAAAAAAAAATAACAAAAAATGAATTATAATTTAAATATTAAGATTTTTTATACTTTGATCAGTTGTCCCAAATTTGAGACAATGTAAAAGCTTTGAATAATTTATTACAATCTCTAATTAAATTAAAAATTTTAAACAGTATTGGTGGCTTAGAGAATTTGTCCTTTATACTTCCATATTCTGGGTACTGTTAAAGATTAAAGCCCGCGGCTGTTACTATAATATAAGCTTAGCTCTCTATTAAGTGTAGTAAAATAACTGTTAATAATGATTTTAATTCAAAATTGATCGTAAATCAAATAACAAATAAATAACACATTTACAAATCAAACAATTACAATTAAAATATCAGTACAGTTTAAAGTACGGAATAAGCACTGAAAAAAAATAATGAATTTTTCGTCGAATTATTCATCTCCATTTTAGGTAAATTAAAAAAATGTGTAAAAGAAAATATAAGCAATCAAAATAATATAAAAATTATTCAAATTCTCTCACATGACATTCTTTATTCCATTCTAGACTAGAAGTGAATCCAATGTATACTAATCCATATAACACACATAACACACACCGTATGCCGTAATATAATAAAAACTAAAACATCATAGAAAAGAATAAATAATAAAAAACAATCAATAAAAAATGAAAAAAAAAAGAAAAAATGAAAAAGAAACTGTGCATAGAAAGATTGAAGAAAAGGTAAATTTAAAAGAATAACTGAACAGTGAACGTGCGCGTGCATCTTATTTTAATCTGAAAGTTCAGTATAAAAAACATATGAAGAAAAAAAGAAAAAAAAAATTTTATGAATGAAAAATTACTAGCAAACAATCACGGTCAATTCCTACACAAATTGCTGTTATATTTTGCGTTTTGTGTTTTCCTCTAGCTTTTGTCCATTTTTTTGTACTTTTTGTAGTTTTTTTTTTTGTATTTATTTTCGTGTTATTTTGAATTATTTTTTGTTGTTTCGCGTATCATTATTATGCATTTTTATATTAACTGACCGCGAGATAAAATATTTATATATACATATATTTATATACAAAGTATATGTAACGCTATTGGAATACAAAAGTGATGATTGTTTTGTTATTTTGTAACTACTATAAGATCTGGGTATATTGTTGTTTGATTATGTGGTTTATCTTCTCATTATATATACACTCCATTCACCATATTCACATTTTCAATTGGTTTTTTATTTAATTTTTTTGCTATAAAATTTTTTTAAAGCCTTTTTGGGACGTATTAGACAAATTAGAATCTTATTTGATTATAAAAAGTTAATCTAGTAATTAGCTTTATTTATTTATCTATTTATATAACTCCATTAAGTTCTTGCGCTAATAATCAACTTAATTAGCAAGATGATTCATTTAAATTTGACTTTCTAAATTTATTATTCAGCTCTGAACTAGTTGACTCCACATCCTATTCCGTATAATTACTTCAGTAGAGTGGTTGCCAATTATGCCAATTATCATGTTTTGTTTTCTTATGCACCGTAATATACAATTCCAATACTAGATTTTTGAGTACTAAACACCATTTAGCAGACACTAATACTAGCTTATAGGACTGTTAAACATTATAATACTGGATCTATGTTCAAGTAGTGTCTTTGAAACGAAATTAAGAGTAATTTTATTTTATTTATTTAACTCGATTTATTGACTTGGTAGATATATTTTTTGTTCCTAACCTTTACAGATATAGGATTAAAGTCAAACACTTTTTATTTGGTTTTTGGTAATTAAAAAGTTTTGAGGGGATCAAAAACTGGTATAACGTATGGAATACATTTTGCTTAACTTCCTTTCATGATTATATGGACTGTTTATTATTAAATTATGATTTTAAAATTTTAGAATTATTTTTGAATCCGTTACGATATTTCTATTCAAGTAACTATGGCAACATAGTACCAGGCAACTGTGGCAACATAAGTACCAGGCAACAGTGGCAACATAAGTATCAAGTAACTATGGCAACATAAGTACCAAGCAACTATGGCAACATAAGTATCAAGTAACTATGGCAACATAAGTATCAAGTAACTATGGCAACATAAGTACCAAGAAACTGAGGCAACATAAGTATCAAGTAACTGTGGCAAGATATGTATCAAGTAACTATGGCAACATAAGTATCAAGTAACTGTGGCAACTCTGTTAATAGTATCATAATTATTTAAATTTTAATGTTATATGATTAAATAAATAAGATAAAATTAATATTATTAAAATTTTTATTATATTCCCAAGTTTATTTTATAATATAAAATTTAATTTATTTTATTTTTTTTTAAATAATTAATTAAAAAATCATTAAAAACTCGGTCTAGAAAATTTATAACTATTTATTTACAATTTAAATGAATTATAATTATTATTTTTATTTATATTTCTAATTAATTTTATATATTAAAAAATAAACATTTTTAATTAGAATTTTAAACGATTAAAATATTTTTAATTAAACTATAATTTTTTGTAATATGGAATAAGAATGTATAAATTGTTAGACGTCATGTCTTCATAAACTTACAACCACAAAAGTTACTAATTGGAAATACTTAATTTTTCAATATAAATCTTATTTTAAATTAAGTAAAAAATTATAATGAAATAATTATTAACTATCTTTTAAAAAATTATTATCATTATTACATTTTAATTTTAATTTTATTTAATTATTAAATTCTTGAATTCATAGAGTTTTATTGCAGTTCAATTATTTTTTTGTTGTGTCTTTTTATAATATTAAAATTTATTTGAAAAAAAACTCAAATTAATTAAATAAAATATAAATTTTGATTTAAAAATTAAGTTCTCGTACTATGTAATAACTATACCAAATTAATGAAGGAATTAAACTCTGTTTTTAGCACATTTTCAAAAAATTTTGTAAAGTTGGAAGTTGGAGTTAGATTCTTGAGAAATTTGGCAACCTTCCCCATTGAAGGACTATAACAACTTTTAAATAAAAAATTTACTGTTAGCAGTAAATTTTATAAGTCAGTAGTAACTATTTCCAAGTAAATATTTCCAAAGTTAAACTCAGTATGTAATACAATATAATTTTGAAAATGTGCTTTTTTAAAAACCCTTGGTTTTTTTTCATCACTTGTTTTTTTAAAAAATCGTATAATTACCTAATAATAATCTAAGCCGTGCTATTTATTTAGTTATCAGTTTTAAGTACTAATCATTTTTGAAATTTGTTGAACATTAAATTGTTTTATAAAACTAATTATTTTATATAATTTATTTTTTGTTATTTAATTAAAAATAAGTTATTTTTTATATTTTAATTTTTAAAAGAATTAAAAGTATCTTTGAAATTCATATATTCGTCCAAATGTAATCTTCTGTTTGATTAAGCAAATTATAAGTCCAAAATTCTCAAATAAGCATTTACCATATCTTAATGTAGAAAAATTTGAGATTTTTAAATATTTAAAATTCGGTGAGTTTAGTTTGGTTTAAAATTTAATATGAACTGAATGAACTTGAGTAATAAAATATAGTAATATAATAATAAAAATAATTGTTGTATTTTTAATTTAAATTAACGTATATTTTTGCAAAGAGAAATTAATTTTTATGATGAAATTTTTAAATTAAACCCAAAATTTTTACTATTAAATATTTTTTTAATTTACTTTTCCATTAAAATCTAATATATTGTGCATATACCAATAAAATGTTTAAAATTGGAATAGTTTAAAAAAAAAACTTATATTATATATTAAAGTTTAATATATAATTTATACTGATATTTTATTATTATTATACATATATATTAAAATTAATCTGCACTTAAAATTTAACTGAATGCGCATTTTTGTAACATGATGTTAGACATTTGTTGTATTACTCATACAATTTATATCTGGTGAATTTATATGCTATTTTGTACGTACGTCGTACTTTGATACAGTGGGTATCAAAAATAATTAAACATTTTAAATTTATAAAATATATTTGACTCTATTTTATTCTATACTGTTTTAGTGTTTTTTGAGAGCGTTTCATGACGTTTATAAAACGAAATTTGGTTGAGGAGTGGTCTCGATGATGAAAGATATAAACCCAATTAAATGAATTCTCTATACTGTACAGTCTATTTTCTTCATCCTTTTTTTTAAATTTCCACATTTGAATCTTTAGAAGAATTAATAAATCTACTACTATGTTACGGTTAATATTTACAATTTTTTAACTTCTTAAAAAGGCTTAAAAAAGGTTTTATATTCAAAACTATAAAAATTAAATTAATCAAGAGTTTGTTTTTTTTTTAATGTTCACTGTTCAACTAAAATATCAGTATAAATTATATATTAAACTTTAACTAACTCTTGTTATTAGAATTGATCTTAATGAACTACAATTTAAACATGAGAGAGAGAGAGATAAACATTGTATTTGAGTTATATGGTATTCTGATTCTGTGAGTTGTAATATTCAAATAAAATCATTTGTTTATATTATTTTATATGAGTGAATAGAAAAGTTAAGATACACTCAATTTTTTCCCTCATTGTAGTCATAATTTTTGTTCAAATAAAAAAGCTTTATTAAATGCATATTTTCTATTCATAATTTATTTACACCAACAATTAGAATTTAATAATGGGTTTGCTTGTGTATAGACATTATAAAATGAGTTAAAAATCATATGTTATCAATAATATAACAAAAAGCTCCAATTAAAGTGAAACAAACCGTATTAAAAACTGAAATAGAGGCAAACACTATAAATAGATTGATTTAAGGAAAAAAAAAAAGAAAATGCATTGTTTAATGGTTGATATAACTAATCAATTATGTATTATTAAAATAGTTTTCAAACCCACTTTAATATCAAATATTAAAAAACTATTATAAATAAATTAAAACAAGGAAGTTGAAACTTAAAATAAAAAATAAAGAAATAAAAAATTTGATTTCAAAATTTTTTAGCTAATAAAAAATATGAAGTTATTTTTTTCATTTTATTAAGATAAAAATTTCTAAAAATTAGGAAGCTTGCAAACTTCAAATTTAACAGCTAAATTTCATTTGGAATCTATTTATCCTATTCTATTTTTTTTATCCCTTTAACGAGTCTAGTAAGGCATTCCCAAAGTCTATTTATCGTTATATTCGTTAAGACGTTGATTACTTGGCTGTAGCTATTGTATAAGATTATGAATACACAAAAGTTTATTTTGTGCGCCATCTATTATCTTACGCTAGAGTTTTTTGTACATTTATATTAAATCTTATCTTATATTAAGATATAATTATACAATATTACGATATTTTTTTATATGATCTGACTGCGGTATGAACCCGAGACCACGTCTTTATCACCACGCCATATTAGTCAGATATTATATTCTATTTAATATTCCATAAATATTAGACTCTATTAAATTTTTTTAAGGACCTAAACCATTAAAACCATTCCCCATAAAAAATACATATGAACATATAACTTTTCAACTAATATATCCAGCCATACTAAGTCATGATCAAACAGTGTATTTATTGTTACAGTGTTAGTACTTTAAGTATCGCAACTATTCAAGCTGAATGTTATCTTAAATTTAGATAAGTTAAAGACCAAAACTAATGTCTTTGCTTTCTTAAGTCAATGTTAAACAGTTTTCAATAGTTTGACTTAAATTTCAATACAATTTCCAGTTTGAAACTTTATAATATACATGTTAAAAAGTTTGGGTGAAACTTCCGGAAAGGGGTTGTGAGCTATCAAGATGACGTCATCACATAACGGTACTAAATATCTCAAAGTTTTCGAATATATATACCATTAGTGGCGATGGCGCCATCTAGTGGTCGAAAAATGCATTACAAAATGTTCCTAAGATTTTGTAGCATTTTTATTAAAATGTTATATTTTTCCTGTTAGTCCATAAACTGGAACCAACACCTTACAATATTGTAGGGCATGATATTGTCTTTCATAAACATCTTGTTTCATCTGGATCGGTGCTACCATTTTTGAGATATTGCAATTTAAAGTGAAAATTTAAAAAAAAAAAATCAAACTTTGAAAAAAACTACTATAACTGTGAAATTTTCAAAAACACCCTGTATTATTATTATACCATTAGAAAGGTCTCTTAAAATTCTTTCCAACGGTATATAATAAGTATGGCATATGTTGACAAATAGCCCCACCAGTGAACATAAATGCAAAAATGACGCAACAATTTTATTAAAAAATACATTTTCATACTTTATTTGTCATAAATTTATTTTGCCTTTTTGTTTTCCATTTGAAATATTTATTTTAAAATTTAAGAATGTACTTTATAGTTTGATACAATATTGAGTTGGGTTTTGTTTAGAGGATTTTTGAGGTATTTATATGTATGTAAAGTATAATTAGAAAGGACCTTAGAGTTGGTAATAAAGTCAGAATTATGCGCTTTTTCCCAGAATATTTATATACTAAGATTTTGAAGATTGACAGGGTTTTGAGTTGGATATAAAATTACGCTTATACTGTTCCAACAACCTGTATAACGTTTTATTAATTATTATTAATGCTTTATAGAACAATAATACATGGGAAAAAATTTAAAAAAAAAAACATTATTTTTAAGTTAATTCATTTTTTTTTTTTTATTCAGCCACAGTATAAATTTTTAATGTCGACTATTAATTTTGTAAATGGATCTTCATTTTTATCCTTGGCTTCCCTTCGCCATAAAAATTCACAGAGGTGCAGATCCATAACATTTTTTCGGATCCCACCCCGACATAAATGGCTTTTTAGGTACTTCCATGAATTTTCTATATGTTGAGTATGCACCAGTTCCTAATTTTTTTTAATACACTGTAATAAAACATGTTAAATAATATTATATTTTCATTACGGGGGCTGCCGTCCCCGAACCCCCGCTAACTCAATTATTGAAGCTAGATTTTGAATCCAACACTAAAATGAAAAGAATGGTATAAGAATTCGGATACATAATTCATTGAAAAAATTAATAAGTTTCTAATTTTTTTAATACACTATAATAAAACATGTTAAATAATATTATATTTTCATTACGGGGGCTGCCGCCCCCGAACCCCCGCTAACTCAATTATTGAAGCTAGATTTTGAATCCAACACTAAAATGAAAAGAATGGTATAAGAATTCGGATACCTAATTCATTAAAAAAATTAATAAGTTTCTAATTTTTTTAATACACTGTAATAAAACATGTTAAATAATATTATATTTTCATAAAATCCCTTCTGATTGAGGAACTAACATACATATATATTATTATATAGACATATAAATATTCTGGAAAAAGCGGTAATCTAAATTTAGAATCCGCCTCTAAAATCTCTTCTAATATTTGATATACATATACATATATAAATATTCTGGAAAAAGCGGCAATCCTGAATTTAAATGCAACTCTAAAATCCTCCTAATTCAGCTTCTTATAATCTGATAAAGCGCATAATTCTGATTTTGTAGCCTAAGGGCCTTTCTAATTATATTTTTACATACATATTTAAATAAAAAAAATTTTAAAACTTTGAGGTTGTCACCTCCAAAATCCCTCAAAACAAATTGTCAGAACCAAACTCAATATTGTATCCAAACCTAAAATGCATTCTTACATTTTTAAATTTGCCAAAAAGGCAAAATAAATTTATGACAAATAAAGTATGAAAATGTATTTTTTAATAAAATTGTTGCGTCATTTTTGCATTTATGTTCTCTGGTGGGGCTATTTGTCAACATATGCCATACTTATTATATACCGTTGGAAAGAGTTTTAAGAGACCTTTCTAATGGTATAATAATAATACAGGGTGTTTTTGAAAATTTCACAGTTATAGTAGTTTTTTTGAAAGTTTGATTTTTTTTTTTTTTTTTTTAAATTTTCACTTTAAATTGCAATATCTTAAAAACGGTAGCACCGATTCAGATGAAACCGGATTTATATGAAAGGCAATATCATTCTCTACAATTTTATATGATGTTGGTTCTAGTTTATGGTCTTACAGGAAAAATATAGCATTTTAATTAAAATGCTACAAAATCTTAGGAAATTTTTGTAATGCATTTTTCGACCACTAGATGGCGCCATCGCCACTAATGGTATATATATTCGCAAACTTTGAGATATTTAGTACCGTTATGTGATGACGTCATCTTGATAGCTCACAACCCCTTTGCGGAAGTTTTGCCAAAGTTTGGTTATGAAATTGGTCGCAACAACTTAAAAGGCATATTTTCCCTTTGACATTTCCAAAATTAATAATAATTAAAGAAACACTCAAGTTTAGAGAAATAAAAACAATATCGAAGGTTTAGAAAACTACCATAGATGTCAAATGACGCACTTGAGGATATTGTGTACGACATCTACACGTTGCATTGAATTAATTTTTTTTTTTTAAACATGGAATCAGTTAAGATATTATACTTATATGTTTCAAGTTTTACCATTTTTTAAGCCACTTTCTCCCAATAGAACCTACTAAGTTTTATATTATTTTTCTTAATGTTATAGTGCAAGTTCTTTTAAATTTTTTAATTTCCTTATTTTCACAATATCGTATTATTTGTAATAATAGCAAATATTTTATGTACAAGTTTTGTACTATTTGTACACTACTCTGGCATAAAATATTAATATAATTTATCATATACAATTATTTTAATCTAAAGTGTTATCTTTGAGTTAATTAATTATGTTAAGTTAATTAATTATTTTAAATTAATATATATATAATAAAAAAATATTTTAAAGAAAAGCAAATACAATTAAAAATAAAAAATTAGAGTTTTCAATTAACTGACATTGAAAGTGTTTTTTTATTTAATTTATTAGATTAAGAATGTTTGTTTGTTTTTTTAATTTTTATTTTTTTTTTTTACTTTTTTATTTTGAATTTATTAAAAAATCTTAATGTTAGCAATCTAATATTGTCACTTAAAATAATTAAACATTTTGGTTATCATATTTATCATTAATAATAATCTTATATAAATTTTTATATAAAACTTAACTACTAAATGGAAGCTATTTATTTTATTTATTTTATATTATAGTTCTTACTATTAAATCCATTTTAAAAAAATTATTACAAATTTTATCTTATATTATTTAAGATATTATTTTAATTGTGAATTATATTGCATATCCACCATTCTATAAATTTTTACATATTATCTATATATATAAAAGCGAAAGTATGTTTATTTGTTTGTTTACTTGTTTGTATGTAGCGAATAGACTCCTAGACTGCCCAACCGATTTTCATGAAAATTTCTATATAGAGGTTTTTGGGTACGGAAAGAAATCGTGGCCCAAAAATTTTGCTCTAACGGACCGCCAAGTTGGGGCTGTGGTGCAAGTATTTAAACTTCTTTGTTCTAAAATGAAAACGGTTCGACCGATTGACTTCAAATTTTGTATACGTGATGCTCCTTGAGAATTGAGTTGACACTATTAACAGTTTTGGAATTTGTTAACCCATGTCGGGCCGACGGGTGGTCAAAAAAAATTTTTGGTCCAAATTTTGTCCGATTTTACGAAATTCTGCTTTGGCTAAAAAAAAAGCCCACAAAAAATTTTTATTGCATTAACTCATTGGGGCCCAACAGCTTTTATAGGTTTTTTCAATACTTAACTCTAAATTAGAAACGGTTTAACCGATTTTCTTCAAATTTTTTATATATGTTCCGTTTTGAGAATGAACTTAACTCTTTTAACAGATTTGCAATTGGTTAATCCATGCCGGCCCGACGATTGACAAAAAAAAAATTTGAAAGCAAATTATGTCCAATTTTGCGCAATACTGCTTTGCCCAAAGAGAAAGTGAAGTTCCGTTAACCCAATGGGGCACAGTGGCTTTTAATAGATTTTTGCATTACTTAACTCTAAACTAGAAACGATTTGACCGGTAACTTAAAATTTTATATGTGTGAAGCAACTTGAAAATGGAGTTGAGTCTGTTAACAGTCAGCCCTACGATTGGTCAAAAAAATTTTTTTGAAAGTAAATTACGTCAAATTTTGGAAAGTAGTTTGTACTGCTTTCAATTACAGAAAGTTTCAAAAATTACTAGAATAATCCTAGAAAAATCGTTTTAAAAAGATTGCTTTCACACATTTTAAAATTTACATGTATAAACCGTGTGTGATTTTTATGTTAACTTTTTGCAGTAACATCAACTTCAATTAAACCTCAATTGAGAGGCGCAGCAACGCGCACTGGGTATTAGCTAGTATACCATATGAACCCATTGTGAATGCCTTTAAGTTCAAATTCATACAAAAAAAAAAGTTCTTGACATAAATGTCAATTTTATATGATTACAATTTATATTAGAAAAAAAAACCAAAAACAATTTTCCAATAATGGTCTAAAGAATCTATGAATTACTTGTCTATTCTAATATATTTATTTAAAAAAAAAAAAAATGTTAAACTATTATAAATTTATTACCTTTATATATTTAATATATTATATAATATATATATGTAAATATATTGAATTTACAATCATTGCCATCTATAGTAATTTTCAATGTAAAGAATTTTTGCATCTTAGCATATAAAACATCTTTTAACATATATATATATATATATAATTATTTGCATATGTATAATTGTTGTGGGAACCACATTTTATTTCGCAATAAAACGACCAAAAATCAAACAGTTGTAATAAAAAAATAAAAACAAAAAATTTTACAAATACCTCTGCTTAAAACAAGATAATAATTTATCTTTTTTTTTTTTTTAAAATGGAATAAAATTTTTAAATGTTGTATTTTAAGAGACTTTCCATTCAACAAAATGGTTTTTCTTGATTTTTGCTGTTTTTTTTTTTTAATAATATTAAAAAATGGAAAATAAATTTTAAAAATATAAAATTAAATGGTTAAAGAGATTGTCAAATATTATTATAATCAAAATCAATATAGATAAATTGTTTTTACAATCAATTAATTTTATTAGTTCATCTGACTAATAGCTCAGTAATTAAGTGACGGATTTTCAATCGAAAAGTCTCGGATTCAAATCTTGGTCAGATCATATCTAATGAAAATAATATAGTGTATATTACAATAATTTAATAATAAGTCCAAATGTCAAATCGGCAAAGGATTAATATTTTCAGGCAATATTTACTATTGTCTGGTATTACAAATAAATAAATAAAGGAAAGGAAGATTCTCTCACTTATCACATTGACTGAGGTAGGGGGCTGTGCATAAATAAATAAATAATTTGATAAGTTTATTTTTAATTGATTTAAAGAGGTGAGAATCATCAAATTATGAAAAGATAATTTAAACCACTTAATTACAGTAAGATTTCTAGGCACTTTAACACGTCTAGGGCCTTTTATACCAACAATGTACCTCTAATCAAAAAATCATTTTTTTTTAAGATAATGTGTTTGTAGTAATAAAAGTCTTATGAATTATTATCAGATATGTAGTTTTGGTGCAACAAAAACTAATCAAAAGAACGATTATTTAATTATCTCAATACAATGTGATGATTTTCTAGCTCATTACGATTAATGGCCATTTAAGATTGAAAATGGGATAGGTTAGTATGGAGATTCAAAAAAAACATTTTCTTATAATTTTGGGGCTCCCCTCTGCTTTTTTAGATTTTTTCTACGGTAAGTCTTTTGTTTTAGTAAGTTTTCATGGCTTATTCTGGTGTATATAATGCGCAACTAACGGTCAATGAACACCTTTAGCTTGGAAATGATAACAGAAGTCATCAAAATGGATAATGATTTTAGATCTCATCTAGGTTTCACGATCATAAATGAGTACTGTTTTCATAAAACAGGTGAACTGTTTTTTTTTTTTTTCCTAAAGATTTGGGTCTTACTCCATACTAAGTGCAATCGACCGATTATTGACTTTGCTTTGCTAAGTCTTCTGTTGGCATTTGACTCTCTTTCCATTTATAATCACAATTCTACTCTTATTATATACTTTTAATTGAACTTGCCTGTGTCTATGGCTTTTTTTTCATTCTGCTATATTTGAAATGTTAAATGGATTCACCTATTTGCATTTTCAGTACTGAGTTTTAATTACTGCAGTACAGATGTACATTAACATTACCTTAGTTTTCCTTTCATTGCAAAAGGTTGCGTTTATGTTGGAGCTGCGATAGATGATAGGAACATCAATAAGAGCATAGCGTATGAAAATTATATGCATGATTTAAATAGAGGTGCTATTATATTGGGGAACCGATTTGATTATCGATAAACAATATAAATTTTCTACGCTATGCTTTTATCCACGCCCTTACCACTCATCGCAGCTTCAACATACAAACGCACCCTTAGTTAGTTTCTCCGTTTATGTTTATCGACTGCAGATTAGTGGCACTAGCATTTAATGTTTTTTCTTTTCCTTCATCCGGAAACCACTAAAATTTCATACTTTGTCTGAAAATTACAAATGAGTTTATTTAAAAAACAAACTACATAAATTCCCTTCAATAATAAAATATACTGGTTATACTACTAGTTAGCTAGACAAAATAATTTATTCCAGTACTTTTTTAAATTTTAAAATATAGACAAAATGAATTGCGCACAATACAACATATAACACCTACGCTACTTGTGATGGTTCTAGTTGTTTTAGTTTTAAAAAAAGTTCAACTGTAAAATTTATTACAAATAAAAAAATATTAAAATCTTGTCATTAATAGATTCTATACTCTGTTTGAAAGTTACTATATATCTATTATATGTTAAAATGTATTTTTGATTTATATTGGGGTATTAACTTACTTAAACTTGCATTTTAAGTATACAAATGTATTCATAAAGTTTCATAAGTTTTTTTTTTTAATAAAATATACTAAATTGAAATGAGGTGAAATAGTGTCAAATGAATTCATTGACTTTATTGCTCATAAATATTTTTACCCAGCTAAATTAAAAAAAGAGTTATTGTGTATAATTTATTCTGTTATTGCAGTTGAAGAATAAAATGTTTTGCGGTGTATTAAAAATTTATACTATATTGGCCTTTACGCCTAATCGTGTAATTAACTGTGTGATAATTGCTGAAGTAATATATACATGTATCTTCAAAATTACTGACTCTAATACGGTTATAATTTTCCCGAACTCGGACAATCTCAGTCAGTGAATTAAAGTATTGCTTATGAAAATAGGGCTTAAAGATTGCGCGCTATCTTAAAATATAAATTTGGGCTTACGAAATTATATATTTAGATTCACTTAAGGTTATGTTCATTTTCACTTACTTAACAGTCACCCTATTTAAAAAATGAATATTTTCATACAAATTTTATTGCAATTCAAGTGCTTGTTGCATATATTTTACAATTATTTTTTTTTTTTAATTATTGCCATGGAAACGAGCACAGTGTACGATCGATTTCTGAAAACCAATGAATTTTTTATATTTTATATATTAACAAATCACCCGGTTATTTTTGATTGTAACTGAATCGTTAGCGAATCAATTAGAATAAGACTTATAAAAAGTTTTATTGGGCGTAGTGGTTAGAATATGTGCCATTCAAATGAAGGATCACGGACTCAAACCCTGGTCAGATCATATCTAATTAAAAAATAAAATTTATATCTGAATACCACTAGGTGTCAAATTGGAAACTGGGATTACAGCTTTTTGAAGAAACGAAATATCAAAATATCTTTAATTTTTCACTGAAAGTTAGTATGTTCAAGGAGCAATTTATAAAAAAAATTTTGAAATAATATAAAATAATATAAAGAACATAAAAAATTCCCTAAAATCTGAATTGACCGCTGTGAAAGAATTATTTACACCAGGAAATTATAAAAATTAATAATAAATTTCTACATTTTTTAAAAACTTCCCAACGATTTATCTCTCATTCAAATTGAGGACGCATTTTTATTATCATGACTAAATCATGACAGTTTTCATAATAATATTAAATTAAAATCATATTTGTTGTAAATTTCTAATTTTTTTTTTGTGTCCAAGATTTTTAATATTCGTAATAAATTTTAAGTAAAAAAAAGTTCCACAGTATCTAATTATAATTCAAATTTTCATTTAATAATTTTTAGTTTCGCACAAAATGGTATTCTTCCAACGCAGTTGTTCAATCAAAATTAATTTGCCAAAAATGATTACAGAAATATTAACTTAATACAATTTTGATTAATTTTTTTTTTATATTAAACCAATTTAATATAAATAAGTATATTTAGGTGAAATATCATTATATCTATTATTTATTAACAGTTAGTTAACTATTAACACTAATTTAACTTACGGTTAGAAATTGTTTTGTATAATGGATTTTTCTTTATTAAATTTAGATTGGAAACCAATAAAAGTTATTATTTATATCTAATAATAAAATAAATAACGCAATATATTTTCTATAAATGAACTGAACAACTATAGTTATAGTTACCCTATGGTTACTATAACTATTTGGAGGACAATTCCACATGAAAAACGTAATTTTAAATTATTAACAATCCATGGCGTTATTAAAAGTAATACCTAGTCCCGGACATATTAAAATCAATAGACATATTGGATGTACCCACACAACAAAATATATTGGAAACAGGGAAATGGATAATCTGCCCCCTTAGCCAGAATAATGGAAAAATCACTCTTGCACAACATAATGTCTATCAAGGTTTCAATGGAAAACCTAGAAAGGGTAAGTTGACTACCCTCTTGCATTTTTCAAAATCAACAATATTGAGAAACACATAAGAGGGGGGTTTATTAGTTTTACTATTACTGCACTCTAAATTAAGCTACATTTTTCTTCTTCTTCTTTTGCTGCATATCCATTATTGGATGTTAGCGATCATATGATACTGTTGATCAACTGCTGATGACTTATGCGATCCCTGGCTTAATGTACATTAGTTCTCCTATATCTGAAACGACTGCCCACTGTCTGATGTTTCTTAACCATGACATTTGTTTCCTACCTATGCCCCTTCTTCCTTTCATTTTGCCTGGGACAATAAGTTGAAGCAATTCATATTTGCTTCCTCGCATATTATGACCAAAATATTGACATTTAATTCTTAGAAGCAGTTCTCTATTTTCTACTGAGGACATCCTCATTTGAAATGTGTTCAGTCCAAGAAGTTTTTTGCATTTTACTGTAGACCTACATTTCAAACGCTTCCAATTTGTTGATGTCTTTAATTTTTAAAGTCCAAGCCTCTATGCCATATAGAAAAATTGACCTTCATGAATCTTATGCTAACCATAAGTATTTGAAAATTTCTTAAATTTTAAAACTTCTCAAGCATTCTAAACGTCTTTGGACAACGTTATAATGTTTTTCAATTTAATATCGAAGAATAATAAAAATTATGCCTATTATAACTATTCTCATTTTTTTTCTTATTTTTATGATTAATGATGACCACCAACAGTTTAACAAAACATAGAAGTTAAAAAATAAAAAACAAATAAATAAATAATAAAAATTTTATGATTTTTTAAATTAAATTAAAAAAAAAAAAAATCGAAATTTTTATTTTTATAATAAAAATGAATATTAGATTCAACAAAATATATGATAAACTATTAGTGAAGTGAAAAACATACAGATTTATCAAATATCAACTAGTTAGATATTTTTTTTTAGTTAAATACTAAAAAAAAAATTTATCAATAAAAGATATTATCTATTTTTGATTGTGTTCTTATTTTTGTTTTTTTTTTTTGACTTTAAAGTCCAATAATCATTAAAATTCATCTTATTATAGAAATAATTTCGAAATTAAATGTTAATTTATTCTTAAAAATGATCAAAACAGTTTTGACTATTAAGAAAAAGGAAGAAGAAACAGTTTTTTTCAAATTTATTGATTTTATGTCACGATTAATTTAAAATTTTTAAAAAAAAATATCAAAAATTTTCAATAAATCTTATTGAAAACCTGTGCATATGGAATGTTGGTAACTAAATTCAAAACTCAGCACGGTTCACATTTAGAATTATATTGAAGATTTTATACTTATTCACTTGGCCTTAAATGTCACTTTTAGTTCAATTTGATAAGAGATTGCTAATTAATTTCCGAATTCTATGTCAATCATTTTTCGATTTGACTTTTTTTATAAGGTTTGGTTCGGAAAATTTGCAGTTCAAAGAACGCAAAGATACAACTTAAAAACTGTTATACTAATTTGTCTGGTTATTATGACATTTCTTTAAGATTTGACGTTTAAATAATTTAAATTTTTTAACTTTCTTTGATATTTGGTGTTACGCTGTCGTTAAACTGACTGAATATCGATGATCTTAATACAACTTAATTAAGTTCAACATTAAGGTTAGTGTCATATTTAACTACTCATAATGAATCGCAGTTCCGTCAAATTAATTTGAACGTCAAAAAAAAACTACATATTTTAAAACTCAGTCATTTTATGTTAAAATTCTATAATATATAATTTCAAACGGTAAATCGCGAAATTAAAAATTTAATTTAAAAAAAAATATAAAAAAAAAACTAACGTCAATTAAAATAATTTAATGAATAATGAATTTCTGGCAATATTATTTAATAATAATAATAATAATAATAATTAATAGTATAATAAAATTTTTTTATATTGAACTCAGTTAGCTCTAAATTATGAGGAAAACACTTATAATTGGGAAATTACATTAAAATTCACAAAATACAATCCATAAAATGAATTTATGTTCACCACTTTTTATTTAAAGATAATTAAGTTTCAAATGCAATAATTTTAAGGTAAACTTAAAATAATTTCGTGAACTGTAAAATAATATTGTTATGATGAAAATAAATATTGTTTTATATTACTAGCATTAGACTAGTCAAACTAAGTGAAAGTTAATCACTTAAAGACTCCTTATATTTTTAGATTAACTCCTTAGCTTAACGATTTTTACAGAAGATTTTTATATTGAAAGAAATTACATTTGAAATCAGTTTTTATCATAGAACATCATTTCTTCCATTGCTTTTCTGGAATTACTATAGGAGTTTGTGGATTTTGATTTGACAATAGATATTTTATTTGATTTTTAAAAAATAGTCAAATAAAACTACACAGCGATACACACAGTGATACAAAATTGAAGTTCTAATTAATTCCAGCTCAATTAAATTGCTGAAACCATAGTTAACTAAAAATTTAAATTATATTAATATAATTTTTATTAAAGTTAATAATATTT
Organism: Dolichopus griseipennis; assembly: GCA_963082915.1. NCBI lineage: Eukaryota > Metazoa > Arthropoda > Insecta > Diptera > Dolichopodidae > Dolichopus > Dolichopus griseipennis. Next base: position 50,530,435 of record OY720443.1, on the reverse strand, counting down.
GACTTAATCTGCTGATTCTAATTTTAATAAATTTTTATTTATTTAATATTACATATAATAAATGATAATGCAATATTTTTCCAACCATTGATTACTGGAGGTCATTATAGGTTTGGACACTATTATTAGATTATACCAATTATTAATAATATTTTTTTCTAATAATATTATTCTGTTATTATTTTCGAGTAAGCGGTAATTTGAAAGTTGAAAAGTAATTTTTGCAACAATTTTCCTTGAAAGAAATCCGAGAGATACGCCCGCTACCTGTACCTCTAGGTTGATATGTCAAGCACTTAACCACAATGCCACTGTGGTCCGAAAATTTGGAGTTGTTAAGAAATATTTTAGCAAATGAAAGCTCTTGCTAAAATGCGTGCATTGCGCAAGCGAGTAAGATTAAAACAAGTGACGCTCCTAAAAGTATACTACAACATTTGTTATGATTTGAGATTGCTAAATTGGCTAATTCTGTATGACTGTATTTTAACCCCCCTGAAAATTACATGATATTCTTTGCTCTAATTGTCCTTGACAGTTTAACATTTTACTAATAGGACATTTTTTGTGTAATAAAATATTAAAACTAAATTCAATTCTCAAATACTGGAATACTTTACTTATTTATAATTAGTACCAGGGCAATAGTAAATATTGCCTGATATTATTATAGTCCTTTGTCTATTCGGAATTTGAGTTTCTTAAATTAAATACTTTATATTTATTTATAATTACAATATTAATTATTTTGTTTATGTTATATATTTGTATACATATTTCAGATATATTTGGTCACCATGGAGATTTGTAAAGAAAAATAATTTTTTCAATAATTTTTTTCAATTAAAAGAATGCATGACCGGTACGGGAATCTGACCCGTGCATACCAACTAACGCACCAAGGCCCCATCAGAATGATATTAATGTATTGATTATTTATTATTAAAATAGTAAAAATATTAAAACTTATTTTTATGAATTAAAAGAATGTATTTCTGATTCATTCAGAAATATTTATTTTACTTGGATGTAACGCATATTTTTTTGTTGTTGTCTTATCCAGTTTATTCACGTATTTCCGTTTATTCTTTTCTTCCCCGTTTATAAAAAAAAAATTTTATTTACTTAACAAAAAAAAAATAACCTTAAAACAAAACTATATCTGGTAAATATTTGCATAATATAAAATAAAAAGAACATAAAAATTTAGTCGGTTTTTTTGTTCTCAAATAAAAAATCGATAAGACAAAAAGCGTGTAATGTAAATCAAGAGAAAAAATTATATTGATCTGAATCAATACCAAAGCGGGTGTTTAAAAAACTTACGACTTTTAAATTTCGGATCAATCAGTAAAATTTTTTTTGTTCAACATGGTTTTAATTTTTAAAGGGTTTTCAGTTTTGAACACGAAATAACGGTAAAAGCTTACTCTTTTTAACACCTACAATAGGTACAAGGATATATTAACTTTGGCAGGATCTCAACCACCAAAAGGACTCAAGCTAGATATGGAAGTATAAACCTGTATATTTTTGATCAACGCCACCTCCGGAATAGCTTTACCAATGTCCGATATACATCTGCCACACACCTCCTAAGATTAACTGGAAATTTGGTACAAGCTAGTTCTGTTCTGTTTCGTTAATGTTCATGAAGTTTGAGAAGAATTGGACTGGTTATTAATATTACTGTCATGCTCCTAAAACCAAACAAACACATGTTATAAATTCAACAAATATGTGTTGTGTAAAACATAAAAAAACCTTTCTATTTTCATTCTACATTGAATTCTTATCTAAAATATGTATGTATTTTAAATTTAAATTAAATTTTTTAAGGTTTACGGTATTACTAAATCAGTTGCATCGACTTCATGTTCTTTAAATATTTGTTTTAATTTAATTTAATCGCAGCTTTAAATTAAACTAAGTTGAAAGGAAAAAAATCCTTAAATCAAATTTACAAGGTTTTAGTTTTTCACAGAGTATCCTAAATTACATTTTCATTAGAAATCTAAACTTTTCTTTAATGGAATTCAATTGGAAGCAAAGAACCTACTACTACACAATAAAAAGTTGATACAAATACTTGTATTGTATTTTTTGGTCAAAATAATCTTGTGAAAGTAAACACTGGTTTTAAAGTGATAATGGAATGCAATGAATTCCCATCTCGTTTCTGTTCGCACTAATTAACTGTGAAAGGAAACAATTTCTTTAAAGTGACAATGGAATGCTATGAATGCCCTTCTTGTATTTAATAAGTCAAACCAACAAAATAAAGAGACACGGCAACTTTAATGTGACCATATGAAATATTGTAGCGACGATTATGAGTTTTCACAGACAAATTTTTGAAATATTTTTTAATAAGCTAATATTAAAAACAATTAAAAAAAATTATAATTGATAACAATTATTAATATTTTTTCCCATAATAAATTTCATTGTTCGTACAACTCAGTCCAAAATTTAGGTATTATTTTAAACTTACTGTTCAGCTCATTTGAAAGAAATATTTTTGTTAAAGACAGCCGATGTCAAAAAAAAATATAAAAAAATTTCAAAAAAAAGGAGGATGTTGACTCATTCGCAAAGCTAATAAATTGTAACTTAATTTTTAAATTTAAAAAAAAACGCTTGTGTAAAAAAAGTCAAATTAAAAATCAACAATTATAAGTTCAAAATTCCAAAACTTACAAAAAAAAAAAAACAAAATTTAAGTGTCTTGATAAGGTAATTTTTATTTTAAAAAACAAAAAACTAGAACAAACTGAAGTTATAAAAGTAATGCGCTAAAATGACAAGTTAACATTTAAAACTAATGAATTTGGTAAGTGACAGTTAAAAAAAAAAAATAAAAATAAAACTTAAATTAGTTTTTTATAGATCTCAAATTGTTATTGGATTTTTTGGAATTGTTTTTGTATTATTTTTTTTTTTATTTTTTATAGATCTTAACTTTAAAGCTCATTTAAGGCGCTTGTCAATCTAATAACTATATAAACTGACATATTCAGTTTTTAAAGTATTTTATTTTAATTTTTTTTTTTGTTTTTTAATATATTTTCACTTTTAATTGACATTTTACGACAAACACCATCAACACATCAGACAACCGTTAAATTTCAACAAAACAATTTTGTGATCATTTTGTATTTTATATTATTTTTTTGTTTTAAAATAAACGTTTTTACTATTTTTAGACAAAGTTATTAAAATCTTAGCATATAAAATATATAATATATATATATATTATACAACGGTTGGTTTGAATTTGTAGTCACGCGCATAGCTGACAAATCTTTTGTCAATAAAAATCAATAAAAATGTCAAAAAGCTTACGACCCAATAGATAAACAATGAACAGTAAATCTTCAAATGTAATATATTTTAATAATATAACCGTGTTTTAATGATGTAAAAATATATAATAAATAAAAACTAAAAAAAAAACATTTTTACTTTCATTTTTATTTTCCAAGTTTTTTAATAGTTTTTCAAACGAAAGCAAAAGTATTATTAAGACTTAACGAAAATCGAACAAACTGACAAGCGTTAAATTTCAAATAATAAAAAAATAAGAAAATCAAACAAAAATTTTTACTTGACACCTTTAAAAAAAAAAAAAAACAAAAAATGGTGTTTTTTTTTTTTTTAAAATCAAGATTTTTTATTTTTTTAATTTAATTGGCTCTTCATTTTTTAATTAACCAAATCACTTTTTAATAATGGTTAAAATAAAATTTTGTTTTATGGAATGATTTGAATTAAATAATTGATTTTATAATAATAATATACTACTATAATAAGCTGTTGTTTTAGAGGTTAATATTAAAGAAGTAAAATCATTGAATGTGAAACAAGTAAAATAAATAAAGTTTTAATACAGTGACGGACAAAAAATAGAACGTCATTGGTGAAGAGTTTTTTTTAAACACACAATGGGTTATTCAACTTTGTTAATTAAAATATAGTGTTTTATTTTTAGTATTTCTAATTTAAGGTAAGTTGGAAATTTTTTAATTTTTGAAAGAAGTATTTACTATAAAAATAAAATTGAATATTACATTTCTCGATAGATAGCACTGACAGCACTAACATTATGAGAGCATTTATCAACTATACTTAGAGTATATTTCATCCGAATTAACGCTCAGAACTTGATATGTCAAATACTTTTGAAAACAAAATTTAAGCATGTATTTGAATTATTTTGTAATTTATATTTTGTAAAATATATAAACTATATATCGAATATTTTCTAATAAATTTTTGGTATATTAATTATTATTTTTGTTTAACGTTTTAGATCTTCCAAAAAATTTTAATGGAACACCTCGAGCTTCAAATCGTAGAGTTTCAACTCGCTTCAACTATGCTTCTAGTGCCTTAAAATTGAGTTTAAAGTTTTTCAAAATAAATAATGAAATTTTAAAAAACAAATAATGTATTTCATACAAAAAATGTGGTTTTTCTACAGATTTAACTAAGACAGTCAAATTTTAGATTGTGCTCTAACCGCACTATAATATCAATGGTTCTTAGTTTAAATATCAAAAGTTTCATGTTTCAAAAGTGTCCTGTATATTGAAATTTCTAACAATTTTTCTTTTGTTTGGAACTTCTCTAATATTAAAATAATTTCAATAGATAATGCATACATAAGAATTATGAAAATAAGCTCTGAAGATTGATTATATTATATTAGAGATAGAGATATTTATACCGTATAGAGTTCGATTACAAATAGACATGCTTTTTATTTGGCCTCAAAGCTATTTAGTAAATCTCAATAAAATCTTTTAGTAATGCAATTGTCTTATACTGTACCTAAGTTTTTTTTAAATTTCATTTGTCATTCAATCATATTATAAATCTATTTTAGCATGATTTAATTTGGACTAAAATTGAGAAAAAACAATAAAAACTTAAAATGTTAAAATATATTGCATAATAAGTTTAATACTCAATTTTATGTTGAATATCTATTTGATTTTATTTTATGTGTTTTTTTATTGTTATTCAAATTTATGCCCAAAAAATTTTTGTAAAGTTTTGACAAATACTAAAAGCGAAGGACATTGAATTTTCAATTTACAAAACATAAGATAATATACCAAATAAAAATTAAATTGCATTTAATGATTAAACAATGGAGAAGTAACAAAAAGTCAATAAATTAAATAAGTTATTCAATATAAATTATATTGATTTCAAACATCTAATGAAAAAATGCAATCAAATATCTAATTGAAAAAAAATGCATTGTTCTGACTAAGACTGGTCTAAGTTTTAAGACTGAAGATGAATTTATTTATGTAATTAAAACTATTTAAGTCAATCATATATCATAGTGTGTGTATAATAGGCAAAGCAAATGGCAGATTTTTTTGGTAATTTTGGCGCTTGAACTCAAAAAAACTTAATTTATTGGAATTCTACTTTTTTTAAATTACTAACGAAAAATTTCAGTTTTTTTGAGTTCAAGCGTACCATCATGAAGCTTATAAATTGTTTTGATTATTTCAAGATATAAATTAATTTATATTGAAGTACTTGACTATAATTATTATTTTAAAGTATTAGAGTATGTCTACTTCAAGTACTTTTTAAAATCTAAAATAATTTTTAATAAAATTCAAAAAAAAAAAAAAAGTAATAGAAATTTTACGCGCTTTTCTTAGAATAAACTTTATTAGATAAGAATATTTTAGTTTTAAACTCCGTAGACAGTTTGTTTGGTATTTAAGTGGTGGGTAATCGTTATCTTTATAAATAACATTTTTTCGTCATAATTTGTTTAATTTAGTTTTAAATTATAAAGTAGTTATTACGTTTTTCAAGGAGCGGAGTTTCAAGTTGAATTCGATTTTGATATATATTAAAATCTAAGTGTTTCAAAGTTAATTGCCGAAGATGTAAATTCAAGTGTCTCAATTTTTCATTTCTTTTTATTCTTAGTAAGTCGACATGGGAATTTGTTATGTGTAAACGAATTAAGTTTAAGTCATTTGTGTAAAAGTTAATTATAATGTTCTAACAGCTTATTACAATTCTTCTATTAATGTTCATAATACATGGCAAAACTCAAAAAATAACACAAACCAAAATATGTAATATATGAGGTTAACTGTAGTATAAGTTTAGTACAGATGTAATATTATTAAACTTTTTCAATATTTTACAGGGATGTAGTTAGGTGACAAAACTCGTTACCAAGTATTATACATTATCAAAACTGTAATTTACCAACCACAGGACCAACATGCACCAACCACTTAGCACTAATCAAATACCCTTTTTTTGATAAGTGAGTGTTCTTACTAATCACAAATATGGTTTTAGTGCAACAAAAAATTTATTAAAAAACATTATTATTTGATAATAAAGAATTGATGCAATAGAGCTCAGTTTTCATAGTTTTTCATAGTTTTTGTTTTGGAATTTAAATTTTAAAATGTATGGGTTAATTTTTAAAATTATGGGTTAGTTAATAATATGGGTTAGAGGGATTTTGTTTTTTAACACTCCTAAACTTTTCAGTAAGATAATATTAATCTCATTGCCTAGGAAAACACCTGATTTAGAGTAGTATGATATATTAATAAAATCTCATGTGAGTTATAAAAATCAATCAAAATTTTTGTTCCGTAAAAACATTTTTGGAAATACTTGTAGAAAAATTTAAAAAAAATTTTAAAATAAATAAAAAACTAAAAATAAAACGATTAATGCAACTACTAAGTACAAACAGTACAGAATTAAGTTATATGGTTCTTCAATTATATAGTTGAAGTTCTTTATCTATAAAATACTCCGTTTTCTTTTTTTAATATGACAACTTTATCAAATATTTTGGCGGGTAAAACGAATACACATAATTTAATTGAAATAATTTAAATTAATTACAAGCAACTTGTATATTGATAAGTGATTTAAAAAATTCATAATTATTTGCTTATAATTTTTGCAAAAAAAGAAAAATCGCACCTTTATAATTATTTATTTCTAAAAATAAAACGCATGGTTAAAAAGTTTTAATCAATTGATAACATATCAGTAAGTAAGTGTATATGAAACATAATTGTGCAAAAATCTATTTTAAAATAAATTAAATTCACATAAATCGTAATAAATTAAAGTAAGCATTTTAAAATCAAACAAAAATAAAACATAAAAATTATTTTAAACATATCTACAAAAAAAAAACTAAAAACGACCTTCTTTGATCGCTTACCTGAACACAACTAATTTGGTTTTATTTCTATTTCATTTATACTCAGCTCAAATCTTAATTTATTTCTTAAACTAACATTTCTTCTAAGAGTGTAAAATGTTATTTTTAATAACAGTAATATTAACATTACATTACATTTATAATTTACAGTATTATTTAACAGACGATGTGTTATCCGTTAAATGATCTCAAGTTTCAATAGAGAAGAAAAATCTAAGAAATTAAATACATATACAAATTCAGGTAGGAAATAAGAAAATTAAAAGCTTATATTTCTCTTTAATAAAAAAAAGAGGTAAAAATTCAGGTGAAAAAAACAGTATAAGAGATTGAAATATTGAGAGAGAATATAAACTTTAAATAAACAGTAAATAAAGTATTTCTTAAAATATATTAAGAGAGTAACAGTATAAAAGTTAAGGTTTTATTTTATAAAATCAATAATCCTACATACTACATACATATGAAATTATAAAGGATTTTAAAGTCCTTTATAATTATACATTTTTGAATAAGGTAAATTTAAAGTCAAATTCTTTTAAATTTTATTTTTATTCAGTTTTATATTTTTAAGGAATTTTTTATTAACAATTATTTATAAGTTAATAATGACTTAAGAGTAATTATATAGACAATCAGCAAGAAAGTCTTGAACGTTTAGCATCCCTTTATTCTAAAGGTTTCGTTTACCTGGAACCTACAAAATCCGTCCGTCTAAACTTTTTTCTTGACTTAGTTTAAAAACGTTTCTAATATTTTTTTCAAAGTCCAAGATCCCTTCTAACACTATTTAAATTATATTACATTTTTCCAAAAACTTTGAACAAAAGGTCCTTAGTTAACGGTTTTTTCACAGAACTCTCACCTGTCTTAGTAATATAGAATTAAAAACTATTCTTATACCTAAAAGCCCTTTGTTTTGGGAGATGGTAGGAAACAATTAAGTTTTGACGGATTAAAATTATCAATAAATTACAGCGCACATTAAAATCAAGAATCTAACAACTCTAGACGGAAGTGAGTGATTAGCCATATTCGCTTTCTTCATAATTCAGTTAAAAAGTGGATCTAGTTAATTCGCTTCGTTCAGTTTAGTTAACAAATGGTCAAGGGATTGATTAAAATGTTTTTTTTCAACTTAAAAATAATTTGATTAGAAAATAGTTATCTATTTGACTTAATTTAGACATAGAATAACCTTTCTATTTATAGTTAACTATATAGTACGAGGTAAGAATTGAAAGAAATAAATTAAAAAATAAAATAATAGAATTTTAGGCTACTCTGCTTTCTAAAATACTATTATCAATTGTAGTAACACAAAATTTAAAGGTATTATATTTTAGAATTCTTTTGAAACTATTTAATTTAAAACATACGCAACCATAATTAATTTGAAGCTAATTAAAATACTCAACAATAGATTCTTATATTTATTATAATTAAATTTTTAAACATATGCTTATAAATATATATTTATATTATAGTTAATTTTAGAATTTAAAGCTATTAACCTTTGCAAAATTTTTAACACGCATGTCTTTACCTAATATATCAGACAAACATCGAACTATATATTACACCATTTTAAACTAAAAATAAAGACAAGAAAAAATTCCAAAAATCTATAACTTTTCAAATGCGCAATAACAGTTTAAAAGCTAATCAACAATAATTTGCTAGTTTCCATCTTTGTTAAAACATTGTATAGAATGGGAGAAAAAAAATGGATCATATGACGTATTTTCTGTCACACATCATTCATTTATACACAAAACAACAAAATATACCACTAGGCACTAACAATTTGTCTTCCTCAAATAAAATCGCAACACAATTTTTAGAATAGAATTGAAAATAGAAATGTTAAACTTTAAACTATATAAATTGATTTTGAATATTGATAAGTTTTTTTTTAATAATAAATTCAAATATAATTGCCATTTCTTTTATTTATTTTGTGAAAAACTTTTTTTTCTGCCTGCGTTCAATCAGCGTGTCAAAATTTTATATTAAAATTGTCAGATTTGTAAACGCGTTCTATATAAACGCCATCTTTTTTTTTTACAAATGGATGTAATACAATTTACATTAAATTTTAAGTATTTTTTTTATGTTGAACCATATTAAGTCATAGGCAAATCATCTATACAATAAAATTTTATTTAGAATTATACACATTTATGCATAGGTAAATGAAATGTCATATTATAATAATGTAGAATCATAGATACGAATACGATAATAATCAAATGATTGTTTCTTTGTAGTATTTTTTGTTTTTGTTGTTTTTGTTTTTTTTTTAAACTTTGGTTCAATAACTTTTATTTTCGATTGAATTGAAATTAAAAAAAAAATAATAATAATAATTTGATTGATTGATAGTTCAAAGAACTGTCATAGGTATAAAGAATTCTATTTAGTTAAAATATAAAATTTTATTTTTATTTGAATGTATATGTAATATTTGTTTGATTTAAAGTATATATTTAAGAACACAGTAAATTTTTCATATTATGTAAATTTTAATAAAAGAGCAAATAAGATCAAAATTATTTACTTATAGTTCCTATTATGAAAATAGGTGTGCTAATCCCTGATATGTTACTTTTGCATTTGCATATACAAAAAATTGCAATATGATTTTTTTTTCTTTTATTTTCAAAGTCTTTTCAAATGTCATAAATGATATCGGATTCTAAAATGAAGAAACGTCATATTTAAAGATAATAATTTTGTTGTTGGTTTTTTTTATTAATTTAAGAATTTATAATGAAGATATCAAATAATTTCAAACCCATTTTTTTTTTATTTTTTTTTGTTCTAAATTTCCTTTTTTGAATCTGACATTTTGCATTTGCACCTTTCTTAGAAGAGGTTAAATTAATCAATTTACATATACATACATAAGTTAATTTGAAAAAAGTAAGATTTAAATTATATGGAATAACTATAATGTTAATTTAGTTAGATTTGAAAAAAAATAAGCATCCTTAATGGTGCATTTTATCCTTTAAGGACGAAAATGATATTTAAAATTGTCCTTGTTGTTTTAGCCTCTTGTATGTAAATCGTTATATCTGGGGATATGTTAAGTATATTATATTATATTCAATTCAGATATTAATTCAAACAACGGTCTGCAAAATTGAATTTCATTTTAAAAAATTTTTAAAAAATCCAAAAGCATGTTTCCCTAAAAGTCAAATATATAAAAATTCTATTGTGACATTCAATGAATTTTTTGTGTGTTTATGTATGTGTGGTTGTGATCAAATTTAGTATAAATGCTTTATTGGTCAAAAGAAAGGTTAAGTTCGTAGATGGACTGAATCGGACCAGGGGATTGGGAGGCTCCCAAACATAAACACCAGACTTTTCAAGAAATCTCGTCTTCTAACCGTTGGATTGAACTCAAATTTTATACATAGGCTATATGTGGGTACCTATGAACAGTAGCTTTCATAAATTGATTCTAGTATATGGGGTCTAGGACTTCCAGGAGTTTAGGTAATGTTAAGTAGTAATAATTCCCCAAAATCTCAAACGATTTTAATCAAATTGTGTGTGGTTGCTTCTTTTTCCAATATAAAGAACGCCTTTGCAGATATAAAAAAGGTCCGACATAAAATAATGAGACTTTAACATACAAATCACATTATGTAAAAAGTTGAAAATTAAACTTCAAAATTTTAATTTAATTTTAATTAATTTGTAGAAGGGTTAATTATTTTCAACTAAAAACATATATAAAAAACGAACAACAACTCAAAATTAAATTTTTAAAATAAACTTTAAGCAAAAAAAAATTGACACTAATAATAAATTAAAAAATTATAAAAATATACCATTTAATCTTTTACTGAATTTATCAACTACTTTTTTTTACATCTTTGCCAAAAAATTTCAGTTAAACTTGTTAATCTGATTAGTTTCTCATTAATTTTATATTTTTAAGACTCTTAAAAAGCGCTAAGTGAAATATTTCAATTTCATTTTTGAAATGAATCCCCAAGATAAGCCTTTTTATGATCAGAAATATATACAAAAATTTAAGTCGCAAATGAAATTTAATTTTAGAACGATGATGTTGTTATTTTATACTACGTACATATTATATATTTTACTATATATATATTGGTAGAACATATTCCCGAAATTAATTTTTTTGAATTTATGGACATAATCAATCATTAGTCTTGTTAATCTTTTACCATGATGGATTTAATAATATAAAAATATTGTTATGTTATTGAAGTTTTCAATTTATTTTAACCTTAAGCAGAAGCTGGCTACTTCCATTTAGAAAGAATTTTAAAAAGATTTTCATCTTACTTATCCAGAATATTATATACATATATTGCAAAAATTTTAAGTTATATATAGAGTTGTGTCATCTGCTTTTTTTTAACATTTTTGAGTTTAAGTAGTTGTTAAAGAATTATCAAATCTTTAAAATTAAAAGTTGTTGTTTTACTTTTAAAATCAAAATTTTGGCTTTTATGATGATTGATTAAATTCAATTTTATTTTATGAAATAAATAATTGAATTAAATAAATTTATATTATAAGAGAATAAATTTATATATTTATATACTATATGCATCCAGTAGTTGTGAGCGGCATTTCTATACTATATTGTTGCTTCATTAGAAGTTGAATAGAAAATGCCAAAAACCGGGTTAAGGGGTTTTTTGTACGAGGGTGAGTGAAAATGCTTCGAAAATCATTCAGGATAATTATACAAGAATCCTCTGAACTCCTGACATTGTTAGCCTGTATGTTGCCTGTATACATGAAAATACAGGTTTGTGATAATATAACCCATTTGGAATTGAGAATATGGGTGCAGGGAAAAATCTGAGGAAATATAATGAAGATAGATGTTAATTCAATAATAATGATATGAACGAATTACTCACTTTACAGAACACATGAGGTGATAAGAAATTCTATAATAGTACGTACTCAAAACCAACAATTGCCATATAGTATATTAATTTAAAAATTAAAAAAAAACGTGGAAGAGTGTAGTACAGTAGGCTGTATCAACTCTGGGATACTCGTATGACCGTATGACAACTACTCGAATCCACTGCAATAGACCAACCAAACTTTGCAAAATCCTTGACCATAAAACTAAAATATTTTTGGCCAAATTTCAGGCACCTAGCTTCAATAGGTATAGATTACTACTCATATAAAAAAAGAAGTTGTATGGCAGGTACTCAAACCCGTGGAGCAAACTGGCTGGATTTCAATAACGACGACGGCTGTAGCTTAAAAACGAATTTGTGAAAATTTCAAAATCCTAGCTCCTTTATTTTTTGATTTATCGTGAGGAAGGACGGGCACACATTGGTAAATCGATTTACTTTTCGGTTCTGATCCGATCCATACCTTTGAGTCTATATATATCCCCGCTCCTCCTCTGCGTCATAAACGTAATGGCAAATTTAGTATACTCTTTTGACCTTTAGTCATACGGGTAGAAAAAAATTTTATTTATTTTAATATACTAATAATAATTAATCCTTTTTCAATTAAACCAGTTAGATTCTACAGCTACAACTTTCAGTATGACGTATTATGAGTTATTATTCACACAGTTTATTTTTTAATTTTTCTATGAAATATATGTACATGCGCATAACAGTGTTACAAAACTTAATAAATACCTATTCTTTTACATTTAAAATTTATATAATAAATAAACTTAAAATATATCAGGATACAACTTTAAATCCTACACATTATTCTAAAATACTTTAAATTAAGCAAAAAATTCCATTAAATAATTGTTTGCAGTGTTGAACTAAAAATAACAAAAGTCACGTGAATTATATCTGATGGAAAAAAATAAAAACTATCATATTTCCCTACTATTATTATTGATTTTTTCATTTTAGTTATATTAGTTAAACAAACTTTGTTTTTCAATAATATAAAAAACAAATAAGTCATTTCCAACATAAATACGGAAGGGAAACATAATTTGATTTTATATATAAACTCAGTGTGCCAAGTTCCACAATTTAGTTTACACTAAAGTAGTTGCAAAATGCAGAAGTTAACAAAACTCATTAAATGTATTAATGGAAAAAAAGATCACTGCCAACAAATGCACCCAATTAGTGTGGCAGAGAAAACTTTCATTAGTTTTTCAATAGTACTATAATGTTTCGACTAACATTGAACTTTGATTAGATTTTGCAAGAAAATATAACAGAAATCTGTATGCAGTAAATTAAATAATAATCTGACCAATGACGTAATGGTAAAGACACCGTCTTTCTTGTAGAAAGTCTCGGGTTCAAATCCCGGTTAGATCATATTATCCAATAAAAAATATATCGTAAAATTGTATAATTATATCGTAATAGTTAATATCGTAATATGAGATAAGATTTAATATAAGTACATAATTAACTCTTGTGTAGGATAATAAATGCCGCACAAAACTAACACTTGTGTATTCATAATCTTATACAACAGCTACAGCCGAGTAATCAACGGCTTAGTGAATATAACGATTTTTCAATCATTCCTAAGCTAAAAATAAGTAAATACAATGTATTTAAATATTTTTAAGACTTGCGTAAGAGAATTTAAATTCTTTTGGCATAAAAATGAGCTGCGCCCTAAAGGGTTAAAAAGAAATATTCGAACGTATTACTTGTGTATGAATGGACATTTTTATATGGATAATCTAGTACAGCGTAGAAATATTCTATTGATTAGTTTTTAAAACAATGTTATAAGTTTTTTAATACAACGAGATCGGTATAAATTATTTACGTCTTTTGTGTGCTTCGCTATTGTTTTCGTTATTATTCTGCTATTTCAAAACACATTTTAATTTAAATAATTAACTGAAATTACTTAATTACTCCAACTCTTTTTTTCTTAATCACCTTAAATGTACATAATAACATTTAATGTATATATAAACCATTTGGCAGTTTTATATTTAAAAAAGTTATTTGTAATGTAAAGACATTTTGTTAATTTTTTGTTGTAACATCTATATGTTTCTATATAGATATATTAATATATACAAATATTCATCTATTTTCCTGTTTTTTGTTAAATGTCAAAAAATAAAATTTAAGTTAATTAACTTTAAAATATTTTAGATCTTCTTGGGACTAATTCATTCTATTTCTTTTAAAATTTTTTGCCTTATAGTGCATAAAGCGTTCAAAAACCCCTTCCAGCTCTTGCAATTATTGATTGAATGTTTGCCTTATAACAATAATTTATTCTTCTATGTTTGCAACTCATATGTTGTAACAATGTCCCATTTCCTACTTTAGTGTAGTAGTTAGTAGGTCACTTGCTCTTAAAATTTTATTCGGAAATTTTTTTAATACGTTTCTGATTGATTTTCCAATAGATTATAATCTAATTTCATTGTATTTCTTTCCATTACGATTTTCAATTGACCTCTTATTCTGTTTCATTATTCGCAACTGTAGGTCGTGAGCTGTCTCGTATCTTTATTGTATAAATTCGTACTTGTTTTTTGTGCTTCGAATATTCCCTTCCATAAAAAAAATTATGAAGAATATTTTAATGACTAATGTTCGAAAATCCGTTTAAAGTTCTATACTAATGTAATGTAACGTGCCCTCGAATTCTATGTAAAATGTAAACACAAAAGTATTATTCATTCATTCACAATCAATTGTACAATTCACATAATGTTTCAATTCAAATAACTGTACACTTATTGTGAATGTTAGAACCGTTAAAACATAGATAAATATTTAAAATATATTTAAAGTATTTAAGTATATTATATTCTGCAGATAAGTAGGTATATTAAATATATATAATCGTTCATTAGTGTATATACTTATATATATATATATATATATATATATATATACATATGTATATATTCTGGAAATTATAAAATGATCTCTTTTCCGCAAAATCTACAATTTGAAAAAAAAAGAAAAAATGTCAACATTTTATAATAGAAAATCGATATGAAAAATCTTCTTATACAAATAAACATTTACCTTTGTTTATATATACTTTTATGAATTATAATACTTATTTATATATTTATATATTATTATGTACATTATAAAATATAGTTATATACTCATATAGCTTTATTTATGTATATAGGTACATACATAAATACATACAATAAAAAAAAGTTGAGAAAAAAAAATGTATACAAAATGGGTGTGGCACAATGTTTTTATTTTTCATGGTACATTTTTTTTTTTTAATATTAATTCTCATATATGTGAGGTACAAACAAAATAACTCTAACAACCAATAAGATAATGGAATTTTCATTTTGAGTAATTTTTTAATTAATAGCTAAGTAAACAAATTTGAATATTTGTAAAAAAACAAAAAAAAAAAAAATGCAAAAATAAAAATCAATTATAATAATTTGTTTAAAATTTTATCTAGCAATACATAATAATAAAGTATATAAAACATTAAAATAAATTTAAGTATACAAGTACTATATATTATATTATTTGTTGAATTAATATTATATTTTATGTTTGATAAGTCTTATATATTATTATATACTTATATATTTTATTATACATATCTTATAGTATAAAAAGCTTTAAATAATTTACATTTCTTGTTTTTAATAACTTATAATAAAAGAAAATTATATTCTATTAAATTTGTTTACTTCAAGAATTATTAAAATAAAAATCAGAATAAAAACAAAACAAAGTAAATTCTTTTATTAATTTAAAAAAAAAAAACAAAAAACATAAAATTTTGTTTAATAGAAATATAATAAATGTAAATAAAAGCTATACTTTATATGTAAAAGCCAATGTTTATTTGTATATTTGTATGTTTCGTATGGACTCCAAAATTGCTAAGCCAATTATGATGAAAATTTGTATATAAAAGTTTTTGGGTATAGAAAGAGATCCTGGGCTAAAATGAGCTTAACATACCATAATGTTGAGGTTGTTTAATATTTTGAATTAACATTTATACCATGTGGTGTAATATGTAAAAATCCATTGAAAGGCGCAGAAACGCACACTGGGTATTTGCTAGTATAAATATAAAATTATATAAAATATACATAATTTAGAATTGTGAAACTAGAGGTCTTTGAAAACGTATTATAGAAATAATATCAAAGAAATAGACAGTCAATTGTCAAAAAAATTATACTTTGATCATAATAAACTTTTGACATCAAACTGTCTTTAAAAAAATTATTACTTATTACGTGAAACAAAATTTGAGGAATGAACAATTATCAAAAATAGTTCTAGTGCTATTTTCAAATCCGGACACAAGATCTGTAAACTGATTAATAAAAACAACTCAAGCGTTTTTAAAAAACATATTTCCTTGGGTTAAGAGTGTATATCAAAAATAGTTTTATAATCATTTTTTAGAACTTTTGTTAGAAATTTATTAAACAATAAATTCGTAAAATATTGTAAGATGTAAGATTGAAAGAGGCTCTTTCTTCAATATTAAGAAAACCCTAAAAAAGAATTTGGCCAAGCTAAAATATGGTGTTAGAGCTTTCAGTTTTGAATATTAGGTGTTAAAATTTTGCATATTTGTAATATTTGATTGCCTACAGCTGCTCTTAAAAGCAGATAAAATATTAACAATTAAAATATATATATTTTTTTTATTATTTTTTTTAACATTGATATAGAGCTTATCGCACTTTGGTTGCGGTTGTGATTACAGAAAAAAGTTCTTCCATAAAATTAATTTTTTTTATAATACCTAATTATCGGTGTAAAAGTTTTGAAACTCAAAAGGCACATTTGTGACAAAAATTTTTTTGAAATATGCCAAAAAACCTTTTGTAGTGAACGATTTAATTTATTCCTTTATTTTAAGTGCCATTTTGAGGAGAAAAACGACAAACAACTTTCATAACAGTGATAATTGTTTTAACATAATTTTTATTCATTAAAATTAATCATCAGTTTTTTCGATGCCTTGTGCACCATACCATAATTGGATACAGTACAAAACAAAAGATTAATTAAATATTTTTAATTTAAATTAAAGATGTATCATTTTACAAATATGTACATATATTAATTTTATTAAAATTTGTATTCTTATTAACAAAAATCGTCAGACTAATTTGAATAAATAAATATGTACATATTCATATTTTGTTATTGACCTGAATTTCACATAATAATAGGTTGTATAATATTTATAAAATAATATTCATTGCTATAAAAATTACCTTAATTTTTTAATTTTGGCACTACGTCATGACGTCATTTGGGACTTAATAACAATTTGTCTATTTATAATTATTATAAATATGTTTAATATAATATTTTATATAACATACAAATATCCAACATATTTTTAAAATAAGAAAAAAAATTTATACTCCTAGCCGTCAAGACCTTAGTTTATTACAATTTTAAAATGACAAATAAGAGAAACTGACATTGGTATTTCAAATTAAAGATACATATTAAGTATTCGATGTTCTAACCCATTGAGGTTAATATATCCCACTTTCTAAATATTTTAATTTTAGGTTTTTCTAAAATGTCCTTTAAATCATTTAAGTTTGCATTGATGATTGCCCATTGACATATACTTCAAATCATATGTCAGTTATTAAATTTTACTTGATATACCTTGTTACAGATGGCATCATGATTACATTTATCATTACTTTAAAAAGTAATCAAAATAAAAAATTTTCTGAATAAATTAATTCATTAGTCTTTTTAAGAAATAAAAACAAAAAAAAAAAAATAATGACTTAAGACAATATCAAAAAATTAAATTAAATTAAAACATTACCATTCATCAGTATACCATTGAATTTTTTTTATTAAAATACATTAGGTCGATTACATTAGTTTCATATTATTGTATGTGTATTCACATGTATTATTTTTGGGGCAAAGAAAGTAATTGAAGATGATTATTAAAAAAAAAAAAAAAACAAAGAATTGTTTATTAAAATAACTAAACAACTAAACAAGTACATTGGAAAAAAACAAACTCATTAATTTTAGATTTCGATTTGGATTTCAAATTTGGATTTGTTTTTTTATTTTTGAAGAGGTGTTGATTTCTTTCTTGAATATTAAATGCACCACGCCGAGTATTCCATGAATTAAATAAAAATTAAAAGAAATTACTATTTATTTTTAAATTTTTTTTTTTTTTGATAACCTATATTTTTAAAGTATGTATAGAGAAAAAGAGATAGCAATACATAGAGATATAGAAATAGAAGATGAATTCTCATCATTATTTATGTTCATTAAACATCAGCAAACTTTATTAGAAAAAATATTTACAAAACAATTGATTAATTTTCGAAGAAATAAAATTTAAAAAAAAAAAAAACTGTTAATACCTTAAATGTTAACATGTTTCGCAACTGGGCTAAAACATATTATTATTATTATAAAAATAAACTCCATTGGAACCGTCATTCAATTGATTATTTTTGTTTTATTTTCTATTTTTTTTTTTTTTTGTGGTAATTTTGGAAAGGTATGAATTTGAAGGATCATTAATCAATTGTTGTGATTCTCTTATGAATACGTAGACTTTCGAAAATAATAAAAAAATGTTAATTTAAAAAAAAAAATAAAAAATCAAAATTATTTTATAACTACGAAAACAGAAATTATCAAATTTTAAACTATTAAAAAATTTGTTAAATCACCCACTCGAATTTTCGATTATATTTTTTTTTTTTACATTTGCGTTTAAAAAAACAAATTGTTTATTGTGCATGAGTATGAGAATTTAATATATATGTTTAATTGTTTAAAAATGTGTAAATTTACACTTAAATTAGAAACGTTTATTTTTTGATTTGAAATGGACCATGAAAATTGTAAATTTATTATTTGTGATGTTTTGTAAATTAAAACAATGGATTTAGAAATAAATACTTTAGCAGAACTAAATTTAAATTATTAGAGGAAAAACAAAAAAAAATCTTTTGAGATTAACAGTATACAATTACATGGTATTTGTAAATTTCAAGGCAACTAATACAGTTAATTTCACTGTGAAGGGCATATCCACAACTTTGATTCTATCTGTTCTTTAAAAACTTCGGGCAACTAATACAGTTAATTTCACTGTGAAGGGCATATCCACAACTTTGATTCTATCTGTTCTTTAAAAACTTCGTAAAATTAAAAAATATTTTGTGATGTCATAAGCTACAACTTTGTTCCAATAATGAACTAACCTCCAATTTAGTTATTCCCAAAAAAATAATGAATTAATCCCCAAAAATTCATATGCTCAACAGTTCTTACCTGAAAGACAATTTTTTTAAAAAAATCATTTAAAAAAAATTTTAATCCAAAATATTATATATTTTTTAATTGTAAACCTGAATGGTGCTTGCAACTAGTGTACGAAAAGTGGGGCACAAATAGCTATTTTGGTATTCAGCCACAAATTGCATTTCAATCTTTAAAACAGATTCATTACACAATTTTAAATGGTGACAAGGAAGCATGAGCACATTGGCGTTAATATTATGACATATCACAGTGATGATACTAAATATGAAGTGATTGAACCAGCTATGCTCCGCAGTGCGTTCTTAACTACTTTAAATATTTTAATGTTGAAATATGTATACAAGAACATAATTAAGAAACATTTTAGATTTGGATTCAAAATCAGAATTTTACGCCTTTTACCGAATGTAAATACAGGGTGTTTCTTAATTAAGTGCACTGCTATATAAGTATGTATGAGTGAATAAAAAAATAAAACAAAACAAAAAAAAAATGTGGTTTTTTACAAAAAAAATCATTGTTGAAATTTCAACGTGTTTTAAATTTAAAAGTTAGCTTTTAAGTTTTGAAAGTCTAAAAAATAGAAGATTAAAAGAGGGCATCTTAAGCTTTCGAATACATTTTACAAAATTTTCCTTAGTAGCCTACAAACAGAGTTTAGAGTAAAATTATATAAACTAAAAAAAATATTTAAATTCCATTTAAGCCCTCATATCTTGGAAACTAGGAGAACCCATCTTAGCCCCCTTAGAAAAAATGTACCTACTCATAAGTACCTATGAAGCGGTATATAGCAGTGCACTTAATTAGGAAACACTCTGTATATGCGTTTATTAGAGTTGCAATATTAGCAGGAATTCTAGATTTAGAAACAAATCACTAAGTCGAATTTAAAACCAAAAAAAATTGAATATTAGTTCATTTTTGATTTGTAAGTTAGTGACTTAGACGGTAGTTCGTAGCATCCAAAGTTTCAAGTTAAACCTCTCAACCGATTACCCAGAAAAATGTAAAAAGCTAAAGTTGTAATGCTATGGGTCGATCTACTCCAAATAGAGAAAGATATAAAAATAGTGATTAATTTTTAAATACGACAGTTGATAATTTCGATAACTTCGGTTTCTCAAAAATCTTTAATAACGATTAAACAGAAACACATTTGCTTTTAGTTTGTTAATGACGATATGCGATTAAATATACAGTATTTTAAATTATAAATATATATGCAATTTTTCTGAAAAAGTATCTATACTTATGCTATGATTAAAAGTATATATTTTTTTTTATACTCGTTTTTAGTACAGACTTATATTATGAGCAAAAATAACAATTGAATATTAACTTGACTTTTTTTTATTTTTAATTTTCTTAATTTAATTTTTTGGTTTTGTTTTTTTTTTTTGTAATTTGACCGCGTTTTAAACAAAAACTTTGTGCAAAATGACAATAATATGCAATGACTAATTCAACAAACGTTCGCCTTTTTATAATCCCATAAAAAAAATACAATCCATTTTCCTGCTTTTATTTCAAAATTCGAAAAAAAACGCAAAAATTTTGTCTTAATAA
This sequence comes from Dolichopus griseipennis, assembly GCA_963082915.1. Lineage (NCBI taxonomy): Eukaryota > Metazoa > Arthropoda > Insecta > Diptera > Dolichopodidae > Dolichopus > Dolichopus griseipennis. The sequence goes on along the minus strand of OY720443.1, from coordinate 50,509,339 downwards.
AAAACAAATAAAATAATTTTACGAGTTCCAATAATTTAAAAAAAAAAAAAAAACCAGAATACTTCTTCTATATTTGGACAAGAATAACTATCATTTAACACTGCAATCATTTAAATGTTAAATATGATAAAATTTTTGAACGTGATTTTAACCTATACTTGGAGACACAAAATTTGTTTGACTTTTGATGTAGTTTCATTAACCTGGTATTCAACTGAAACCCTTTATTAGGATACATGAATCCGTTAAGTTACAGTGTTCGCACACAATTTTCGAATAATTATTTTAATCTCTTTAATATAGTTGTGCAATTAGAGAACATACATATTATATATATATCTGCGCTGAACATGGTATCTTTAAAGAGAAGAAGGGAATCAGTATTTGGGAATATGAAATTTCCCTTAAATGGAATTTAGAAAATAGAAGTTTAAGCCACGATAAAACTCCAACCAGTTAAATTATTGGTAATGAAATAAGTACGTATGTATCATCAAAATTCTTTTATATTTCAGAGAATATCATATGGTTAAACTTAAATACAATCTATTACATTCAATAAATTTTCAAAATAAGTTTATTAATCATAATAAGAACGACAAAGAAGACAGCTGTCAAAAACTATTTTGGAATAACCGTTATACGAGATATTAAAGTGAACTATGGCTTTTGTTTCTTAATTTATTTATTTGTAGTATAAGACAATAGTAAATATTGCCTGATATTATAATAATCCTTTGCAGATTTGACATTTGGACTTATTATTAAATTATTGTAATATACACTATATTATTTTATTAGATATGATCCTACCAAGATTTGAACCCGAGATTTTTCGATTGAAAAGCCGACACTTTACTACTGAGCTATCGGCTTTTGTTTAGTCATTTATTGGACATGACTAAACAGTAGCTTTACATAGAAAAAGAAGGAAAAGAATTTCATCAGTTTTGGATTAAAGTAGTAAGACTCGGAACTCATGATCCAGAACGGTTCTAAAATATATCGTAACAGAATTTACAACTTTTAGTGAACATAGGAAACGTTGGACGTTGGATTTGGAATACGCTAATCAATTGTGTTTTTATGAAATACAAAAAAAAATCTAGTTCTTAAATGTACTTTAAAATTAATTCTATTTTCCAAGTACCATAATGAAAAATTTCCATAAGTATACCTATCTATCCACTTTTTCATCTTTCCCTGTGATCAAAAAATTTCTACGTTCTTTCGTTTGAATTAAAGAAATAGAATCTTAACTACGAACAGATGTCGCAAAGAAAAACAAATGTTTTTTTAGCCCCAGCTGTATCGTAACTATAGATACCAGGTTCGAAAAAGCCTTCTATTTAAATTGTTATAACAAAAGTTCTACAAAGTATATTTTTGATCTGGAAGGATAAAACAACTGCTTTTATAAAATTTATAAAATATAATATGTAAAATAAATATAAAAGAGTTGCCATACGGTACTTTAATTTTAATCGTTATGCGAAATTTAATTTATGCAAAATTTTAAACCATCATATCAATTGAACCCTCATTGAAAATTGAAATTGTGGAAAAAGTTAGATCCTTAAAACTCCTGTTTAGGAGTCTAAGTCATGTCAGGGAACCTAAATTATATATCTTTGAGAATCAGTAGTAGTTTGCTTAGAATAAATTTCGTAGCCTGTCCTACTTTTTTTTTTGAGAATATTTGAGACTTAAGATTTTATAATTTTTAAAATTAATAACTTAAGCGATGTCTGTATTTCCAAATGATAAACATCAGGTTTTCTTAATTTCATAAGGCTTTTATTTTAAATAAGGGTTTCATAATTGTACATAATTAATAAAGAATTGGTGAAATAAATAAATTATAATATTATCAATTTAATTTTATAAATATTGTTTTTATGCATTGGAAATATGCTTTTTTAAAAACCCTCGGTATTTTTCATTACTTGTTTTTGTTTTTTTGATTAAAGGAAAAGTTAAAAAAAATTCAATAAAATTATAACTTTTTTCATAAAAGCTCAAATTTCATATTAGGTCGTACTAATCAAACTACTTAGTAACTATTGAAAGCTATTTAAAAGCACACTCCACTTTACGAGTATATTGTAGACATTATAGAAATAAACTTTTTAAATAAAAAACAGAATTCAATTACGAATATCTATAAGATACATTCTTTACATTTGCTCTTAATTATTTTTATTAGGTTTTAGATCAGATTTTTTACCTTCTGTACACTTTTTTACAGAAGTTCACAAAACTAAAAGAAAGAACCGCGCAAAATAAAAAAAAAATACAAAATGATTTTGCAAATTGAAATTACTATTATTTGTTGTTGTTGTTGTTATTGTTGTTATTGTATTCAATGTATAGTAGAGTTCATCAGTTAATATTGTGAATCAGTAATCACATGAATTTTTTTTTTGTTTTTTCTGATCACGAATTTGTCAAAAATTATTTTATAATTTTTTTTTTGGGGTATTTTATTAGACTTTAGTTTTTAACTTTTTATTTGCGATCATTAAATTAAAACAATGTTTTAAAAAAAAAAAACAAAATTACAAAAAACCAAGCTGAGAGTTGATAATAAAATTCAAATTAATTAACAATCAAACTGACATTGTTTATGGGTATGTCCATATACAAAGAAACTAAAACATAATTTGGAAATTGAAGTGTATATATAAAAAAAAAAGAGTTAAAGAGATCTTAAGGAATTTCGCACGTAAAAACAGAACCGTCTTTATAACCGTATGACTATTGGTCAAAAGGGTATACTTAATTTGCCATTACGTTTGTGACGCAGGGAAGCAAGAGGGGTAGATATAGACTCCTAGGTATGGATCGGATCAGAATTGAAAAATAAATCGATTTAACTATGTATGTCCGTCCATCCGTCCCTACAATAACTCAAAAAAAAAGAGCTAGGATTTTGAAATTTTCACTAATTCGTTTTTATGCAATAGCCGTCATCGAGCCAGCCGTCATCTATTGAAATCGAGCCAGTCCGCTCCACGTATTCGAGTATATGAGTTTTACTCGGTACCTTTTGAAGGTGGGTGTCTTAAATTTTGTCAAAAATAGTTTAATTGGTTTACTGCAATGGGTTCGAGTAGCTGTCATACAATTTCTTTTTTTATATGAATTTTACTCTAAGTTGATGAAGCTTGGTGTCTTAAATTTTGCCAATAATAGTTTAGTTTTATGGCCAAAGTTTGTGCAAAATTTGGTTGGGGTAGTGCAGTTGTTTTGAGTGGTTGCTAAGCAACTTCATCTTTTATATGAGCATTACTTTATACCTAATAAAAGCTGAATGTCTGAAATTTTGTCAGTAGTAGTTAACTTTAATAGCTAACGTTTGAATAAAAGATAGCTGGTGTATTGGAAGAGGTTCGAAGAGCTGCCTTTCAACTTATATTTCCTTTTGGATAATATATGAATTTCTAACCGGATGATATAAAGTCGATATTACAGTCATATGGTCATATCCTATAGTTGACACAGTCGTTACTCTACTAAATTCTTCCTCGTTTTTTTTTTTTTAAAGTCTGAAGAAATTATTTGAATGGTGCTAAAATAAAAACCAAAAAAAATTGAAATGGAATAAAATAAAACAAATTTATATAAATTGCATTTATTGTACATTTTACAAAATTTATATTATAATCTTTTTAGCAAAAAGTAATTTCAATCTACCAGAAATGAATTTTATTACTTAAAAATATAATAACACTATAGGGGTTTTATGAGGGCAATAATAATTTACACAGAAATGAAAAGAAAACTTAAAAAACCCCCAGAATTTTGTTTTTTTTTTTTTTTACAATATTTACCATCGCACGTTCCAAATTTTTTTATTATTTATATTATATATATATATATATATATTTGGGATTTTAATGTTTTACTTAAATTTTATTACTAAAATTAATGTAAACTATAAATTAATATCCAAAAAAAAAAAAAATTGCAAAAACCTATAAAAACACTTTGAAACTCTTAAATATTAACTTCCAAAAAGTTTATCTTTAATTAAAATGTCCTGTACTGCACAAAAGAAGCCCTTAGTCATAAGGTTTTAATTGTTAATTCATTTTTAGGTTGAATTTAATTCGAAAATTGTTGCCATTAAAAATATTTTAATTGAAATATTAACGATAGAATGTTGCAGTAGTCAAAAGTCTTTAATATAGGTAATATAAAAATATTAAATTAAAAAATAAACAAAAGAAATTTTGAATATAAATTAAAAAATAAATAAACTCATAATAAAAATTTTATTTTTATAATTTTAAAGTGTTTTTTTGTTGTGATTTGTCTTGAAAAACAAACAAATAAAATTTATTTGCATGCACTTAAATTAATTTAATTTTTAATTTCATTGTACAACACAATAAAAATAAAGAAAAGGAAGTATTAAATTAAATATCTTATATAAAGAATTATATTAAAAATATCTATATTTGGCCAAAACTTGAATATAATCTGTTCGAATCATTAATGATAATGATGTCACAAAAGTCTTTAAATTTACGCCGAAATGTAGGAGCTACTTGTCTGTTCTATAGAAATTAAAAATAAGCCAAAATTCGAACCCTTTCGACGTAAACCACCCTTAACAGCTCTAACATATACATACTATAGAAGCTTTTTCGCACAAGAAATTTTTTATAAATTGTAATTCCAAAATGTGGAAGGCATTACCACCTTACATGGTTCCTAATACTTATGATTAGAAAAATTCAAGAGAGAAGTCAACTTATATCCATTTAACCCTTGTTAGACATTTATGTCTTATAGCTACTTTTCAGGTAAGCAGGTTGAGTGATTATCACATTATTTTGGCTATGTGGGGAGGTTGTTTTAGTAAAGTCAAATTTCACACGGATAAATTGAAAATAAACGAGCTGTAGAAAAAAAAAACAATTGTCCTGGTGTCAAAGAGTCTATAAATTAGCCGAATTTGAAGTTACACTCCCTCATCCAGTACTGGAAAAGAAAAAAGACTTATAGCTTTTAAAAAGTGTTATTTTGGATTTATATCTACATGATTTACACAACCTAAGATATTTGAAAAATAAAATAGAATTTACCTTTTATTAAATCATTTTTATAATACACTAACACTGTAGTTTGTAGTCTTTTTAGTATTGAAGTAAGGTAAGGCTTTTTAGTATTGAAGTAAGTTGACCTAAAAGAAATAAATGGGTTAATAAATTCATAAAACCAAAAAGTACGCTATTAACTATACTACATTTTAAAGTTCCAAATTATCTAGACTTTATGATTTACTGAAAAGTAATAAAAAAAATTTAACTTTTGTTTTATGAACGATCAAGCTGCCACCATCTCGCTTGGTACGCCAGATACTTAACCCCTACGCCACCAAGCCTCTAAAATTTTATTGTTTTTAAATATATTGAAAGTTTAAAAGTTTTAAATATATTGAAAGTTCAATATATATCAATGAAATAAAAATATTAAAAAATTTATTAGTCACATAATTTAGAACATAATTATTACAACACCACTTTAAAAAGATAAACTGAAATTATAAAATAAGCTGCGTAATGCGAATACAATTGTAAACTAAAGATCAAAAACGAAAATTCTTCTTTGCCGCTTTTTATTTCCCAATACTAAAAAAAATTTCAATTTATTAAATAGTAAATAAATAATATTTTCCAAAAAAAATAAAATTTTTATTTCAGGAAATTCCAACTAGACAAAATATAGACGCTTCCTTTGCTAATTTAATCTTTCTTGATCTATCTACGTCACTACGTCATGACAACATGGGAATTTCCTAATAATTTTCATTCATAAAAAAAAAACAAAATAAAAAACTATGACAACAAAGGGTTTTAAGAATTTGCCGCCCAAATGATTAATGTTGCAATGACACAAAATCAAAATTTTATTTTGAAAATCAATACAATTAATATTTAAAATAATGTTATCATCACTATTGAATACTTTCGGGCGGTCAAATTCATTTTATTGGAAGGTTCCAATGAATAATAAAAAAAAAAAACTCATCGACCACCATTTATTATCTTTCGTTCTTTTTACAATAAAGAATTTAGCGCTTTTTTCGGAAACATTTCATCACTTTCATTTTTTATTGTTTTATGCTTTTTTTTTTTATACTTTATTTTTAAATTTGAACTTTACCGGCATTTAAAAAATCAAAATATGTTCATAAAAATTGGAAAATATAACTGTGATTAATATTTTTATTGCACAGAACAATTTTGTTTTCTACAATTTTCTACAGTTTACGGAGAGCTCCACATTCTAAAAGCTCTTCTATACATTTTATGATATATTTTTACAGTATAAAGTTGTTGAGATAAAGCTGATGCAGAGATTAGGTAGGACTGTAAGGGTGGCTTTTTCTGTTACCTGTTTATATTTTAATTTATCAGATTGCCTTTCAAAGGCACCAGGAAGTATAAACCCATGGAAGTAAGAAACTCCCATCTACAGAACCTCCACGTAAAGTTAAAATAGTGAGACCGACAGCCGACCTGCTTTAACAGTAAAAGAATATAGGGCCAATTTTCCTAAGGCAATATACTGTTTAAGCAGATCATTAAAATGTAAATTGAATGGGAAGACAGAGAGTTAGAATTTGATGAACCATATGGTTACAGGAAGCTATTTTGTGGTGATCACTAAGATTTGAATCATAAAGGATTATCCGTTTTCGGTTTGTTGGTTTTCAATAAATAGCGAAGACCCAAGTTTCAGCATTTGCGGTCTTATTAAATGTCCAGGAAGACTCTTTGACCATTTCCAGCCTTTTCAATTGTAAATTCGATATTACGGTGTAAATAATTTATTTCCCTGAAATATTAAATAATAAATTTAGAAGAGCTAATTTGACTCTTAGAAACTAATTCGACTCTTAGAAAGGTGGTAATGTGCTACATATTTAAGAGTTGCGATTTATAAAAGAGTTCATATGTTTCAAAGTAGTATTTTATTGTGGTAGTAAAAATTGGATCTCTGATATAATACTTTTCATATCACCCTCAGAACTCTTTTACATTTTGCATGTAAACTTATAGATTGAATATTTAATAGAAACACAATTAACCTAATCGGTTATTATCATCATTCCAAGTCTAATATTCGATTCATTCGGTTCGCACATTTGCTATTTCAAAAATACTAAGCATGGAATTTTAAAACTTTTCTTAAATTTTCACAATAATTTTCATTCAGAGTTTTTAATAGATTTTTTAATCAATTTCAATTTTTTAGTCTGATTTATTCATTACCCTGCCAAACTCCAGGCCTTAGAAAAAAACCTTTTTAATTTAAAGATTTACAACCTAAAAATTTCCAATAAAATGTAATTTAAGATATTTTATTTCAATTGATTTATTCCGAATCAAATTGATTCCGTTACAAAAATCAATTTCAAGATTCAAACTTCAAACTAAAAAAAAAATCGATATTCAATTTCGATACAATTATCTTAAATAATCGTATTTACGTGACAGTTTTTTTTTATCAAATTTTAATTCAATTCATTCAAAAGAAATAAACAAATTATTGACTTATATAATATCAATTCTTAAACTAATTTATTAGTGTTGACTTACATATTGGGTTTCAATGAACGCGTTATTCCCCCACTGTTTCTTCCTTTTTCCGTTCCTTTATTTCATATCTTTGGTTTTTATTGTTGTACAACAAACTAAATCACATGTTCATGTATAGTAAGTAGTATTTACCGATTTTGATCTGTTTTCGAAATTCTGTTTTTTTTTTTTTGCAAAATTTAAAAATTACGAGCGTAACAAAATCAAAAGAAAAATCAAACAGTCAAAACTCTCTCACTTTCTTTAACAATTTTTATTCAAAATAACAACCTACAGCAAGCAGCAAGCAATAACAGTAGAAGCAGGAGCAGCATCAATTGCAGCTAAAAAAAAAAAAAAATAAAAAAACAACAAAATAATAAAATTTAAAACCGATCACCCAAAAATAAAACCAACAACAACAGCAGCACAATTTTTGACCATAACTGGTTACTTGGAGGCATTAAAAACGTGATTTATGAAGAAAGTTCATTTGGAAACGCAATTTGTTAACGTTTCTTTTCGCATCAAATCAAATTTGGTCATGTTTTTTTTGGGTTTTGGGCAATGAAGGATTTTTTAATGGTTCCATTCTCTGTTCAAAAAAAAACAAAAAATCAAAAACAGAAGCATTAAGAATTTCGGATATTTATTGATACGTGATTTTT